>JASTWF010000063.1:0-589869 GCA_030390025.1 Squalus acanthias | reverse complement strand
TAGTGATTATCGCATTCCGCTGACACACGAAAATTGAATGGTTCGATTGTTGGATAGACACAATTTAATGCCTTTTCTCCATTCAAGTTTACTAAATATAAAACTGGAATAATTTGAATGTTTGGTTCAGTATAAATAAAATACCATTGACAGGTGAATTAAAGCCACTCAAATGGCAGCGTTACAGTGAGGTGAAGTAATTCTCAATGATATTTCCCATATAGGACACAATTTTGTTGCGGTACTGTAAGTAGGATTTGGGTAAAAGTTGTGACTGATTTAAGAATTTCCCCTCGCGTGTCGCTAACATATGAGGTGGGCCTTATTTATTCAAAATTGAGGCAGGGAACTTTCTCATTGAGAATGTGGCAGCAGAACAACACAGATTAACAGAAAAAACAAGGTCAGCGACAGGATTCAAATTGCAGTTTCAATTGATCCGTCTGGGTGTCCTTTCAATAAGTAATAAAAAAGCGCGTCTCTAAAAATGTCCCCACCATGTTATGATTCAGGAAACTGAACGGGGGTAGAAATAGAGAATAAAAGCACAGGGATATAGAGAAGAGGAAGCGAGAAGGGGAAAAATACTGTTTCCACGCAGAACTAATGCAGAGACTCCTCTGCTGCGCCTGGTGTAGCCTCCTGCAGCCTGGGTGCATTAACGTCCTAACAGCTCATTAACTGTAGGAGTGGACCGGGCGGCGCTTCAGAAGACAGGTCGAAAAGGCAAAGACACTGTCTCGGTCTCAAGTGCTCTGATCATCAAGACCAGCCACACAAACAAAATGGTTTTACAATTATTAGCTACTCACTCGGCTAGGTTTGAACCGGCGTTCTCGGGTCCGATTTTCGTTTCGGTGTTTGTTTAAATTTCCGAGAAGTCCGCGGTTCAAATCCCAAAAGAGCGTTCGTTTGCCGGCCACTATTCAACTTGTAGTTGAATCTTTGCAATCACCATTAAATTAACGATTACCATAATTCACAGAATGAAAGAAAGGCGAAACACACTTCAATAACGCATTTGGCCCTTTGTAAGTAATGAACTGTTAACCATATCTCATGTTACACATTGTATTTTCGGAATCTCGTTTAAAATGTCCATTGCTTATGAAAGCATAAACCTGGGGCAACTTTTGTTAAAAATTAACAGAACTATTCACTGCACAGAATGAAATCCTGGCAAATGAGATGTTTCCGCCCGGGCTCGAACCGGGGACCTTTCGCGTGTGAGGCGAACGTGATAACCGCTACACTACGGAAACCGCTTCGTCATTGCGCATAGAGAATAGAATCAGTAGTGAACAAAATATCCCACAGTGTTGATTTTCAGATTCAAGGCAGTCAAATTTTACATCAAGTGAAAGAATTTTTCAGTGAAACGATTTGGAAGTATGTGTTACTGGTATTTTTGCCTTTAATTAAAGGTTGTGGCGTCTGACTCCCGTTCATGTCTCTTCTTCCTCTGTTGAATAAGAAAGGAGGGTTGACATTGACCAGACTGCACTGCGCCTGATATAATGTGATCATGATGCGGAGATGCCGGCGTTGACTGGGGTGGACAAAAATGAGAAATCGCACAACACCAGGTTATAGTCCAACAGATTTATTTAAACCATTGTAACTTTACCTGACAAAGGGTGCGACAGCTCCGAAAGCTTGTAATTTAAATAAATCAGTTGGACTATAACCTGGTGTTGTGCCACTTCTCATTTTTGATAGATGTGAGCTCATCTTCATATTGAGTGATGCTGTTTAAGGTGAACAAATCAGAACTGGTCAGTTCCGGATGAAGCGATGGACACAGCGGTTCCCGTAGTGTAGTGGTTATCACGTTCGCTTTACACGCGAAAGGTCCCGGTTCGAACCGGCGGGAGCATTATGTTTACACTTGCTGTGATGAACAACCAGCGGTGTTATTCCAAATGACAAGAGATAATTGCTGTAAATCTGAAATAGAAACGGCAAATGCTGGAAATTCTCAAGAGGTCAGGCGGTATATGTGGATAAAGAATCAAGGTGAACGTTTCAAGTCGATTACCCTTCGTTCGACCTGAGAACGTCAGAGATGTATGGCTAGTTTATTCTCCTGTCAATAGGCTACAGCGGCTTCTCCCTTGTTCTTTATTTCACTTCACAAATCAAGATACATTTGAGTGAGAGAAAACTGATCCGCAGTGAGGCCCATTTCATCTTTTGTTCCCTTTTAAACCCTGGAATCTCTGAAGCGCTAAAGTTCAGAATTGTAATTCATTAATCTGCAGGTTGGCCGTCAGTACGAAGCCTTTTCTGTCTGGATCCGGGAGTCCGGAGTGCAGCTGGTTTAAGGCTCAAGGTTGTCGCTACTGCCGATAGATTTTTGTTGGGTAAGGATATTAAGGTTACGGAAACAAAGCGGGTAGATGATGAGAAGATACAGATCAACCCTGATCTAATTGAATGGCGCAACAGGCTCGAGGGCTGAATAGCCTGCTGCTGATCCTATGGAGTCGCTGCAATGCACCCGAATGCTGCAGGGTTTCTGGTGTGTAGTGATTATCGCATTCCGCTAACACACGAAAATTGAATGTTCGATTGTGGATAGACACAATTTAATGCCTTTTCTCCATTCAAGATTACTAAATATGAAAACTGGAATAATTTGAATGTTTGGTTCAGTATAAATAAAATACGCATTGACAGGTGAATTAAGCACTCAAATGGCAGCGTTACAGTGAGTGAAGTAATTCTCAATGATATTTCCCATATAGGACACAATTTTTTTGCGGGTACTGTAAGTAGGATTTGGGAAAGTTGTGACTGATTTAGGGAATTTCCCCTCGCGTGTCGCTAACATATGAGGTGGGCCTTATTTTATTCAAAATTGAGGCAGGGAACTTTCTCATTGAGAATGTGGCAGCAGAACAACACAGATTAACAGGAAAAAACAAGGTCAGCGACAGGATTCAAATTGCAGTTTCAATTGATCCGTCTGGGTGTCCTTTCAATAAGTAATAAAAAGCGCGTCTCTAAAAATGTCCCCACCATGTTATGATTCAGGAAACTGAGACGGGGGTAGAAATAGAGAAAAAAAGCACAGGGATATAGAGAAGAGGAAGCGAGAAGGGGAAAAATACTGTTTCCACGCAGAACTAATGCAGAGACTCCTCTGCTGCGCCTGGTGTAGCCTCCTGCAGCCTGGGTGCATTAACGTCCTAACAGCTCATTAACTGTAGGAGTGGGACCGGGCGGCGCTTCAGAAGACAGGTCGAAAAAGGCAAAGACACTGTCTCGGTCTCAAGTGCTCTGATCATCAAGACCAGCCACACAAACAAAAATGGTTTTTACAATTATTAGCTACTCACCTCGGCTAGGTTGAACCGGCGTTCTCGGGGTCCGATTTTCGCTTCGGTAGTTTGTTTAAATTTCCGATAAGTCCGCGGTTCAAATCCCAAAAGAGGCGTTCGTTTTGCCGGCCACTATTCAACTTGTAGTTGAATCTTTGCAATCACCATTAAAGAACCGATTACCATAATTCACAGAATGAAAGAAAGGCGAAACACACTCAATAACGCATTTGGCCCTTTGTAAGTAATGAACTGTTAACCATATCTCATGTTACACATTGTATTTTCGGAATCTCGTTAAATGTCCATTGCTTATGAAAGCATAAACCTGGGGGCAACTTTTTGTTAAAATTAACAAACTATCTCTGCACAGAATGAAATCCTGGCAATTGGAGATGTTTCCCCGCCCGGCTCGAACCGGGGACCTTTCGCGTGTGAGGCGAACGTGATAACCGCTACACTACGGAAACCGCTTCGTCATTGCGCATAGAGAATAGAATCAGTAGTTAGACAAAATATCCCACAGTGTTGATTTTCAGATTCAAGGCAGTCAAATTTTACATCAAGTGAAAGGAATTTTTCAGTGAAACGATTTGGAAGTATGTGTTACTGGTATTTTTTGCCTTTAATTAAAGGTGTGGCGTCTGACTCCCGTTCATGTCTCATCTTCCTCTGTTGAATAAGAAAGGAGGGGTTTGACATTGACCAGACTGCACTGCGCCTGATGTATGTGATCATGATGCGGAGATGCCGGCGTTGGACAGGGGTGGACAAAAATGAGAAATCGCACAACACCAGGTTATAGTCCAACAGATTTATTTAAAACCTTTGTAACTTTAGCCTGACAAAGGGGCGACAGCTCCGAAAGCTTGTAATTTAAATAAATCTGGTTGGACTATAACCTGGTGTTGTGCCACTTCTCAGTATTGATAGATGTGAGCTCATCCTTCATATTGAGTGATGCTGTTTAAGGTGAACAAATCAGACCTGGTCAGTTCCGGATGAAGCGATGGACACAGCGGTTCCCGTAGTGTAGTGGTTATCACGTCGCTTTACACGAGAAAAGTCCCCGGTTCGAACCGAGCGGGAGCATATGTTTACACTTGCTGTGGATGAACAACCAGCGGTGTTATTCAAATGACAAGAGATAATTGCTGTAAATCTGAAATAGAACGGCAAATGCTGGAAATTCTCAAGAGGTCAGGCGGTATATGTGGATAAAGAATCAAGGTGAACGTTTCAAGTCGATTACCCTTCGTTCGACCTGAGAACGTCAGAGATGTATGGCTAGTTTATTCTCCTGTCAATAGGGCCTACAGCGGCTTCTCCCTTGTTCTTTATTTCACTTCACAAATCAGATACATTGAGTGAGAGAAAACTGATCCGCATGTGAGGCCCATTTCATCTTTTGTTCCCTTTTAAAACCTGGAATCTCTGAAGCGCTAAAGTTCAGAATTGTATTCATTAATCTGCAGGTTGGCCGTCAGTACGAGCCTTTTCTGTCTGGATCCGGGAGTGCAGCTGGTTTAAGGCTCAAGGTTGTCGCTACTGCACGATAGATTTTTGTTGGGTAAGGATATTAAGGGTTACGGAAACAAAGCGGGTAGATGATGAGAAGATACAGATCAACCCTGATCTAATTGAATGGCGCAACTAGGCTCGAGGGCTGAATAGCCTGCTGCTGATCCTATGGAGTCGCTGCAATGCACCCGAATGCAGCAGGGTTTCTGGTGTGTAGTGATTATCGCATTCCGCTGACACACGAAAATGGAATGGTTTTCGATTGTGGATAGACACAATTAATGCCTTTTCTCCATTCAAGTTTACTAAATATGAAAACTGGAATAATTTGAATGTTTGGTTCAGTATAAATAAAATACGCATTGACAGGTGAATTAAGCCACTCAAATGGCAGCGTTACAGTGAGGGAAGTAATTCTCAATGATATTTCCCATATAGGACACAATTTTGTTTGCGGTACTGTAAGTAGGATTTGGGAAAGTTGTGACTGATTTAGAGAATTCCCCTCGCGTGTCGCTAACAAATGAGGTGGGGCCTTTATTTAATCAAAATTGAGGCAGGGAACGTTCTCATTGAGAATGTGGCAGCAGAACAACACAGATAAACAGGAAATAACAAGGTCAGCGACAGGATTCATATTGCAGTTTCAATTGATCCGTCTGGGTGTCCTTTCAATAAGTAATAAAAAAGCGCGTCTCTAAAATGTCCCACCATGTTATGATTCAGGAAACTGAGACGGGGGTAGAAATAGAGAAATAAAAGCACAGGGATATAGAGAAGAGGAAGCGAGAAGGGGAAAAATACTGTTTCCACGCAGAACTAATGCAGAGACTCTCTCTGCTGCGCCTGGTGTAGCCTCCTGCCAAGCCTGGGTGCATTAACGTCCTAACAGCTCATAACTGTAGGAGTGGGAACCGGGCGGCGCTTCAGAAGACAGGTCGAAAAGGCAAAGACACTGTCTCGGTCTCAGTGCTCTGATCATCAAGACCAGCCACACAATACAAAATGGTTTTACAAATATTAGCTACTCACTCGGCTAGGTTTGAACCGGCGTTCTCGAGGTCCGATTTTCGCTTCGGGATTTTTGTTTAAATTTCCGAGAAGTCCGCGGTTCAAATCCCAAAAGAGCGTTCGTTTGCCGGCCACTATTCAACTTGTAGTTGAATCTTTGCAATCACCATTAAATAACCGATTACCATAATTCACGAGAATGAAAGAAAGGAGAAACACACTTCAATAACGCATTGGCCCTTTGTAAGTAATGACTGTTAACCATATCTCATGTTTACACATTGTATTTTCGGAATCTCGTTTAAAAATGTCCATTGCTTATGAAAGCATAAACCTGGGGCAACTTTGTTAAAATTAACAGAACTATTCACTGCACAGAATGAAATCCTGGCAAATGGGATGTTTCCGCCCGGCTCGAACCGGGGACCTTTCGCGTGTGAGGCGAACGTGATAACCGCTACACTACGGAAACCGCTTCGTCATTGCGCATAGAGAATAGAATCAGTAGTGAACAAAATATCCACAGTGCTGATTTTCAGATTCAAGGCAGTCAAATTTTACATCAAGTGAAAGAATTTTTCAGTGAAACGATTTGGAAGTATGTGTTACTGGTATTTTTGCCTTTAATTAAAGGTTGTGCGTCTGACTCCCGTTCATGTCTCTTCTTGCCTCTGTTGAATAAGAAAGGAGGGGTTGACATTGACCAGACTGCACTGCGCCTGATATATGTGATCATGATGCGGAGATGCCGGCGTTGGACAGGGGTGGACAAAAATGAGAAAGTCGCACAACACCAGGTTATAGTCCAACAGATTTATTTAAACCATTGTAACTTTACCTGACGAAGAGGGCGACAGCTCCGAAAGCTTGTAATTTAAATAAATCTGTTGGACTATAACCTGGTGTTGGTGCCACTTCTCATTTTTGATAGATGTGAGCTCATCCGTTCATATTGAGTGATGCTGTTTAAGGTGAACAAATCAGAACTGGTCAGTTCCTCGGATGAAGCGATGGACACAGCGGTTCCCGTAGTGTAGTGGTTATCACGTTCGCTTTACACGCGAAAGGTCCCCGGTTCGAAACCGAGCGGGAGCATTATGTTTACACTTGCTTGGATGAACAACCAGCGGTGTTATTCCAAATGACAAGAGATAATTGCTGTAAATCTGAAATAGAAACGGCAAATGCTGGAAATTCTCAAGAGGTCAGGCGGTATATGTGGATAAGAATCAAGGTGAACGTTTCAAGTCGATTACCCTTCGTTCGACCTGAGAACGTCAGAGATGTATGGCTAGTTTACTCTCCTGTCAATAGGGCTACAGCGGCTTCTCCCTTGTTCTTATTTCACTTCACAAATCAGATACATTTGAGTGAGAGAAAACTGATCCGCAGTGAGGCCCATTTCATCTTTTTGTTCCCTTTTAAACCTGGAATCTCTGAAGCGCTAAAGTTCAGAATTGTAATTCATTAATCTGCAGGTTGGCCGTCAGTACGAAGCCTTTTCTGTTGGATCCGGGAGTGCAGCTGGTTTAAGGCTCAAGGTTGTCGCTACTGCCGATAGATTTTTGTTGGGTAAGGATATTAAGGGTTACGGAAACAAAGCGGGTAGATGATGAGAAGATACAGATCAACCCTGATCTAATTGAATGGCGCAACAGGCTCGAGGGGCTGAATAGCCTGCTGCTGATCCTATGGAGTCGCTGCAATGCACCCGAATGCTGCAGGGTTTCTGGTGTGTAGTGATTATCGCATTCCGCTAACACACGAAATTGAATGGTTCGATTGTGGATAGACACAATTTAATGCCTTTTCTCCATTCAAGATTACTAAATATGAAAACTGGTATAATTTGAATGTTTGGTTCAGTATAATTAAATACGCATTGACAGGTGAATTAAGCCACTCAAATGGCAGCGTTACAGTGAGTGAAGTAATTCTCAATGATATTTCCCATATAGGACACAATTTTGTTTGCGGTACTGTAAGTAGGATTTGGGGAAAGTTGTGACTGATTTAGGGAATTTCCCCTCGCGTGTCGCTAACATATGAGGTGGGCCTTATTTTATTCAAAATTGAGGCAGGGAACTTTCTCATTGAGAATGTGGCAGCAGAACAACACAGATTAACAGGAAAAAACAAGGTCAGCGACAGGATTCAAATTGCAGTTTCAATTGATCCGTCTGGGTGTCCTTTCAATAAGTAATAAAAAAGCGCGTCTCTAAAAATGTCCCCACCATGTTATGATTCAGGAAACTGAGACGGGGGTAGAAATAGAGAAATAAAAGCACAGGGATATAGAGAAGAGGAAGCGAGAAGGGGAAAAATACTGTTTCCACGCAGAACTAATGCAGAGACTCCTCTGCTGCGCCTGGTGTAGCCTCCTGCAGCCTGGGTGCATTAACGTCCTAACAGCTCATTAACTGTAGGAGTGGGACCGGGCGGCGCTTCAGAAGACAGGTCGAAAAGGCAAAGACACTGTCTCGGTCTCAAGTGCTCTGATCATCAAGACCAGCCACACAAACAAAATGGTTTTACAATTATTAGCTACTCACTCGGCTAGGTTTGAACCGGCGTTCTCGGGGTCCGATTTTCGCTTCGGTGTTTGTTTAAATTTCCGAGAAGTCCGCGGTTCAAATCCCAAAAGAGCGTTCGTTTTGCCGGCCACTATTCAACTTGTAGTTGAATCTTTGCAATCACCATTAAATAACCGATTACCATAATTCACAGAATGAAAGAAAGGCGAAACACACTTCAATAACGCATTTGGCCCTTTGTAAGTAATGAACTGTTAACCATATCTCATGTTACACATTGTATTTTCGGAATCTCGTTTAAAATGTCCATTGCTTATGAAAGCATAAACCTGGGCAACTTTTGTTAAAATTAACAGAACTATTCACTGCACAGAATGAATCCTGGCAAATGAGATGTTTCCGCCCGGGCTCGAACCGGGGACCTTTCGCGTGTGAGGCGAACGTGATAACCGCTACACTACGGAAACCGCTTCGTCATTGCGCCTAGAGAATAGAATCAGTAGTGAACAAAATATCCCACAGTGTTGATTTTCAGATTCAAGGCAGTCAAATTTTACATCAAGTGAAAGAATTTTTCAGTGAAACGATTTGGAAGTATGTGTTACTGGTATTTTTGCCTTTAATAAAAGGTTGTGGCGTGTGACTCCCGTTCATGTCTCTTCTTCCTCTGTTGAATAAGAAAGGAGGGTTGACATTGACCAGACTGCACTGCGCCTGATATATGTGATCATGATGCGGAGATGCCGGCGTTGGACTGGGGTGGACAAAAATGAGAAATCGCACAACACCAGGTTATAGTCCAACAGATTTATTTAAACCATTGTAACTTTACCTGACAAAGGGGCGACAGCTCCGAAAGCTTGTAATTTAAATAAATCTGTTGGACTATAACCTGGTGTTGTGCCACTTCTCATTTTTGATAGATGTGAGCTCATCCTTCATATTGAGTGATGCTGTTTAAGGTGAACAAATCAGAACTGGTCAGTTCCGGATGAAGCGATGGACACAGCTGTTCCCGAAGTGTAGTGGTTATCACGTTCGCTTTACACGCGAAAGGTCCCCGGTTCGAAAGCGGGCGGGAGCATTATGTTTACACTTGCTGTGGATGAACAACCAGCGGTGTTATTCCAAATGACAAGAGATAATTGCTGTAAATCTGAAATAGAAACGGCAAATGCTGGAAATTCTCAAGAGGTCAGGCGGTATATGTGGATAAAGAATCAAGGTGAACGTTTCAAGTCGATTACCCTTCGTTCGACCTGAGAACGTCAGAGATGTATGGCTAGTTTATTCTCCTGTCAATAGGGCTACAGCGGCTTCTCCCTTGTTCTTTATTTCACTTCACAAATCAGATACATTTGAGTGAGAGAAAACTGATCCGCAGTGAGGCCCATTTCATCTTTTGTTCCCTTTTAAACCCTGGAATCTCTGAAGCGCTAAAGTTCAGAATTGTAATTCATTAATCTGCAGGTTGGCCGTCAGTACGAAGCCTTTTCTGTCTGGATCCGGGAGTGCAGCTGGTTTAAGGCTCAAGGTTGTCGCTACTGCCGATAGATTTCTGTTGGGTAAGGATATTAAGGGTTACGGAAACAAAGCGGGTAGATGATGAGAAGATACAGATCAACCCTGATCTAATTGAATGGCGCAACAGGCTCGAGGGGCTGAATAGCCTGCTGCTGATCCTATGGAGTCGCTGCAATGCACCCGAATGCTGCAGGGTTTCTGGTGTGTAGTGATTATCGCATTCCGCTAACACACGAAAATTGAATGTTTCGATTGTGGATAGATACAATTTAATGCCTTTTCTCCATTCAAGTTTACTAAATATGAAAACTGGAATAATTTGAATGTTTGGTTCAGTATAAATAAAATACGCATTGACAGGTGAATTAAGCCACTCAAATGGCAGCGTTACAGTGAGTGAAGTAATTCTCAATGATATTTCCCATATAGGACACAATTTTGTTTGCGGTACTGTAAGTAGGATTTGGGAAAGTTGTGACTGATTTAGGGAATTTCCCCTCGCGTGTCGCTAACATATGAGGTGGGCCTTATTTTATTCAAAATTGAGGCAGGGAACTTTCTCATTGAGAATGTGGCAGCAGAACAACACAGATTAACAGGAAAAAACAAGGTCAGCGACAGGATTCAAATTGCAGTTTCAATTGATCCGTCTGGGTGTCCTTTCAATAAGTAATAAAAAAGCGCGTCTCTAAAAATGTCCCCACCATGTTATGATTCAGGAAACTGAGACGGGGGTAGAAATAGAGAAATAAAAGCACAGGGATATAGAGAAGAGGAAGCGAGAAGGGGAAAAATACTGTTTCCACGCAGAACTGATGCAGAGACTCCTCTGCTGCGCCTGGTGTAGCCTCCTGCAGCCTGGGTGCATTAACGTCCTAACAGCTCATTAACTGTAGGAGTGGGACCGGGCGGCGCTTCAGAAGACAGGTCGAAAAGGCAAAGACACTGTCTCGGTCTCAAGTGCTCTGATCATCAAGACCAGCCACACAAACAAAATGGTTTTACAATTATTAGCTACTCACTCGGCTAGGTTTGAACCGGCGTTCTCGGGGTCCGATTTTCGCTTCGGTGTTTGTTTAAATTTCCGAGAAGTCCGCGGTTCAAATCCCAAAAGAGCGTTCGTTTTGCCGGCCACTATTCAACTTGTAGTTGAATCTTTGCAATCACCATTAAATAACCGATTACCATAATTCACAGAATGAAAGAAAGGCGAAACACACTTCAATAACGCATTTGGCCCTTTGTAAGTAATGAACTGTTAACCATATCTCATGTTACACATTGTATTTTCGGAATCTCGTTTAAAATGTCCATTGCTTATGAAAGCATAAAGCTGGGCAACTTTTGTTAAAATTAACAGAACTATTCACTGCACAGAATGAAATCCTGGCAAATGAGATGTTTCCGCCCGGGCTCGAACCGGGGACCTTTCGCGTGTGAGGCGAACGTGATAACCGCTACACTACGGAAACCGCTTCGTCATTGCGCCTAGAGAATAGAATCAGTAGTGAACAAAATATCCCACAGTGTTGATTTTCAGATTCAAGCAGTCAAATTTTACATCAAGTGAAAGAATTTTTCAGTGAAACGATTTGGAAGTATGTGTTACTGGTATTTTTGCCTTTAATAAAGGTTGTGGCGTGTGACTCCCGTTCATGTCTCTTCTTCCTCTGTTGAATAAGAAAGGAGGGGTTGACATTGACCAGACTGCACTGCGCCTGATATATGTGATCATGATGCGGAGATGCCGGCGTTGGACTGGGGTGGACAAAAATGAGAAATCGCACAACACCAGGTTATAGTCCAACAGATTTATTTAAACCATTGTAACTTTACCTGACAAAGGGGCGACAGCTCCGAAAGCTTGTAATTTAAATAAATCTGTTGGACTATAACCTGGTGTTGTGCCACTTCTCATTTTTGATAGATGTGAGCTCATCCTTCATATTGAGTGATGCTGTTTAAGGTGAACAAATCAGAACTGGTCAGTTCCGGATGAAGCGATGGACACAGCTGTTCCCGAAATGTAGTGGTTATCACGTTCGCTTTACACGCGAAAGGTCCCCGGTTCGAAAGCGGGCGGGAGCGTTATGTTTACACTTGCTGTGGATGAACAACCAGCGGTGTTATTCCAAATGACAAGAGATAATTGCTGTAAATCTGAAATAGAAACGGCAAATGCTGGAAATTCTCAAGAGGTCAGGCGGTATATGTGGATAAAGAATCAAGGTGAACGTTTCAAGTCGATTACCCTTCGTTCGACCTGAGAACGTCAGAGATGTATGGCTAGTTTATTCTCCTGTCAATAGGGCTACAGCGGCTTCTCCCTTGTTCTTTATTTCACTTCACAAATCAGATACATTTGAGTGAGAGAAAACTGATCCGCAGTGAGGCCCATTTCATCTTTTGTTCCCTTTTAAACCCTGGAATCTCTGAAGCGCTAAAGTTCAGAATTGTAATTCATTAATCTGCAGGTTGGCCGTCAGTACGAAGCCTTTTCTGTCTGGATCCGGGAGTGCAGCTGGTTTAAGGCTCAAGGTTGTCGCTACTGCCGATAGATTTCTGTTGGGTAAGGATATTAAGGGTTACGGAAACAAAGCGGGTAGATGATGAGAAGATACAGATCAACCCTGATCTAATTGAATGGCGCAACAGGCTCGAGGGGCTGAATAGCCTGCTGCTGATCCTATGGAGTCGCTGCAATGCACCCGAATGCTGCAGGGTTTCTGGTGTGTAGTGATTATCGCATTCCGCTAACACACGAAAATTGAATGTTTCGATTGTGGATAGATACAATTTAATGCCTTTTCTCCATTCAAGTTTACTAAATATGAAAACTGGAATAATTTGAATGTTTGGTTCAGTATAAATAAAATACGCATTGACAGGTGAATTAAGCCACTCAAATGGCAGCGTTACAGTGAGTGAAGTAATTCTCAATGATATTTCCCATATAGGACACAATTTTGTTTGCGGTACTGTAAGTAGGATTTGGGAAAGTTGTGACTGATTTAGGGAATTTCCCCTCGCGTGTCGCTAACATATGAGGTGGGCCTTATTTTATTCAAAATTGAGGCAGGGAACTTTCTCATTGAGAATGTGGCAGCAGAACAACACAGATTAACAGGAAAAAACAAGGTCAGCGACAGGATTCAAATTGCAGTTTCAATTGATCCGTCTGGGTGTCCTTTCAATAAGTAATAAAGAAGCGCGTCTCTAAAAATGTCCCCACCATGTTATGATTCAGGAAACTGAGACGGGGGTAGAAATAGAGAAATAAAAGCACAGGGATATAGAGAAGAGGAAGCGAGAAGGGGAAAAATACTGTTTCCACGCAGAACTAATGCAGAGACTCCTCTGCTGCGCCTGGTGTAGCCTCCTGCAGCCTGGGTGCATTAACGTCCTAACAGCTCATTAACTGTAGGAGTGGGACCGGGCGGCGCTTCAGAAGACAGGTCGAAAAGGCAAAGACACTGTCTCGGTCTCAAGTGCTCTGATCATCAAGACCGGCCACACAAACAAAATGGTTTTACAATTATTAGCTACTCACTCGGCTAGGTTTGAACCGGCGTTCTCGGGGTCCGATTTTCGCTTCGGTGTTTGTTTAAATTTCCGAGAAGTCCGCGGTTCAAATCCCAAAAGAGCGTTCGTTTTGCCGGCCACTATTCAACTTGTAGTTGAATCTTTGCAATCACCATTAAATAACCGATTACCATAATTCACAGAATGAAAGAAAGGCGAAACACACTTCAATAACGCATTTGGCCCTTTGTAAGTAATGAACTGTTAACCATATCTCATGTTACACATTGTATTTTCGGAATCTCGTTTAAAATGTCCATTGCTTATGAAAGCATAAACCTGGGGCAACTTTTGTTAAAATTAACAGAACTATTCACTGCACAGAATGAAATCCTGGCAAATGAGATGTTTCCGCCCGGGCTCGAACCGGGGACCTTTCGCGTGTGAGGCGAACGTGATAACCGCTACACTACGGAAACCGCTTCGTCATTGCGCATAGAGAATAGAATCAGTAGTGAACAAAATATCCCACAGTGTTGATTTTCAGATTCAAGCAGTCAAATTTTACATCAAGTGAAAGAATTTTTCAGTGAAACGATTTGGAAGTATGTGTTACTGGTATTTTTGCCTTTAATAAAAGGTTGTGGCGTGTGACTCCCGTTCATGTCTCTTCTTCCTCTGTTGAATAAGAAAGGAGGGTTGACATTGACCAGACTGCACTGCGCCTGATATATGTGATCATGATGCGGAGATGCCGGCGTTGGACTGGGGTGGACAAAAATGAGAAATCGCACAACACCAGGTTATAGTCCAACAGATTTATTTAAACCATTGTAACTTTACCTGACAAAGGGGCGACAGCTCCGAAAGCTTGTAATTTAAATAAATCTGTTGGACTATAACCTGGTGTTGTGCCACTTCTCATTTTTGATAGATGTGAGCTCATCCTTCATATTGAGTGATGCTGTTTAAGGTGAACAAATCAGAACTGGTCAGTTCCGGATGAAGCGATGGACACAGCTGTTCCCGTAATGTAGTGGTTATCACGTTCGCTTTACACGCGAAAGGTCCCCGGTTCGAAAGCGGGCGGGAGCATTATGTTTACACTTGCTGTGGATGAACAACCAGCGGTGTTATTCCAAATGACAAGAGATAATTGCTGTAAATCTGAAATAGAAACGGCAAATGCTGGAAATTCTCAAGAGGTCAGGCGGTATATGTGGATAAAGAATCAAGGTGAACGTTTCAAGTCGATTACCCTTCGTTCGACCTGAGAACGTCAGAGATGTATGGCTAGTTTATTCTCCTGTCAATAGGGCTACAGCGGCTTCTCCCTTGTTCTTTATTTCACTTCACAAATCAGATACATTTGAGTGAGAGAAAACTGATACGCAGTGAGGCCCATTTCATCTTTTGTTCCCTTTTAAACCCTGGAATCTCTGAAGCGCTAAAGTTCAGAATTGTAATTCATTAATCTGCAGGTTGGCCGTCAGTACGAAGCCTTTTCTGTCTGGATCCGGGAGTGCAGCTGGTTTAAGGCTCAAGGTTGTCGCTACTGCCGATAGATTTCTGTTGGGTAAGGATATTAAGGGTTACGGAAACAAAGCGGGTAGATGATGAGAAGATACAGATCAACCCTGATCTAATTGAATGGCGCAACAGGCTCGAGGGGCTGAATAGCCTGCTGCTGATCCTATGGAGTCGCTGCAATGCACCCGAATGCTGCAGGGTTTCTGGTGTGTAGTGATTATCGCATTCCGCTAACACACGAAAATTGAATGTTTCGATTGTGGATAGATACAATTTAATGCCTTTTCTCCATTCAAGTTTACTAAATATGAAAACTGGAATAATTTGAATGTTTGGTTCAGTATAAATAAAATACGCATTGACAGGTGAATTAAGCCACTCAAATGGCAGCGTTACAGTGAGTGAAGTAATTCTCAATGATATTTCCCATATAGGACACAATTTTGTTTGCGGTACTGTAAGTAGGATTTGGGAAAGTTGTGACTGATTTAGGGAATTTCCCCTCGCGTGTCGCTAACATATGAGGTGGGCCTTATTTTATTCAAAATTGAGGCAGGGAACTTTCTCATTGAGAATGTGGCAGCAGAACAACACAGATTAACAGGAAAAAACAAGGTCAGCGACAGGATTCAAATTGCAGTTTCAATTGATCCGTCTGGGTGTCCTTTCAATAAGTAATAAAAAAGCGCGTCTCTAAAAATGTCCCCACCATGTTATGATTCAGGAAACTGAGACGGGGGTAGAAATAGAGAAATAAAAGCACAGGGATATAGAGAAGAGGAAGCGAGAAGGGGAAAAATACTGTTTCCACGCAGAACTAATGCAGAGACTCCTCTGCTGCGCCTGGTGTAGCCTCCTGCAGCCTGGGTGCATTAACGTCCTAACAGCTCATTAACTGTAGGAGTGGGACCGGGCGGCGCTTCAGAAGACAGGTCGAAAAGGCAAAGACACTGTCTCGGTCTCAAGTGCTCTGATCATCAAGACCGGCCACACAAACAAAATGGTTTTACAATTATTAGCTACTCACTCGGCTAGGTTTGAACCGGCGTTCTCGGGGTCCGATTTTCGCTTCGGTGTTTGTTTAAATTTCCGAGAAGTCCGCGGTTCAAATCCCAAAAGAGCGTTCGTTTTGCCGGCCACTATTCAACTTGTAGTTGAATCTTTGCAATCACCATTAAATAACCGATTACCATAATTCACAGAATGAAAGAAAGGCGAAACACACTTCAATAACGCATTTGGCCCTTTGTAAGTAATGAACTGTTAACCATATCTCATGTTACACATTGTATTTTCGGAATCTCGTTTAAAATGTCCATTGCTTATGAAAGCATAAACCTGGGGCAACTTTTGTTAAAATTAACAGAACTATTCACTGCACAGAATGAAATCCTGGCAAATGAGATGTTTCCGCCCGGGCTCGAACCGGGGACCTTTCGCGTGTGAGGCGAACGTGATAACCGCTACACTACGGAAACCGCTTCGTCATTGCGCATAGAGAATAGAATCAGTAGTGAACAAAATATCCCACAGTGTTGATTTTCAGATTCAAGGCAGTCAAATTTTACATCAAGTGAAAGAATTTTTCAGTGAAACGATTTGGAAGTATGTGTTACTGGTATTTTTGCCTTTAATAAAAGGTTGTGGCGTGTGACTCCCGTTCATGTCTCTTCTTCCTCTGTTGAATAAGAAAGGAGGGGTTGACATTGACCAGACTGCACTGCGCCTGATATATGTGATCATGATGCGGAGATGCCGGCGTTGGACTGGGGTGGACAAAAATGAGAAATCGCACAACACCAGGTTATAGTCCAACAGATTTATTTAAACCATTGTAACTTTACCTGACAAAGGGGCGACAGCTCCGAAAGCTTGTAATTTAAATAAATCTGTTGGACTATAACCTGGTGTTGTGCCACTTCTCATTTTTGATAGATGTGAGCTCATCCTTCATATTGAGTGATGCTGTTTAAGGTGAACAAATCAGAACTGGTCAGTTCCGGATGAAGCGATGGACACAGCTGTTCCCGTAATGTAGTGGTTATCACGTTCGCTTTACACGCGAAAGGTCCCCGGTTCGAAAGCGGGCGGGAGCATTATGTTTACACTTGCTGTGGATGAACAACCAGCGGTGTTATTCCAAATGACAAGAGATAATTGCTGTAAATCTGAAATAGAAACGGCAAATGCTGGAAATTCTCAAGAGGTCAGGCGGTATATGTGGATAAAGAATCAAGGTGAACGTTTCAAGTCGATTACCCTTCGTTCGACCTGAGAACGTCAGAGATGTATGGCTAGTTTATTCTCCTGTCAATAGGGCTACAGCGGCTTCTCCCTTGTTCTTTATTTCACTTCACAAATCAGATACATTTGAGTGAGAGAAAACTGATACGCAGTGAGGCCCATTTCATCTTTTGTTCCCTTTTAAACCCTGGAATCTCTGAAGCGCTAAAGTTCAGAATTGTAATTCATTAATCTGCAGGTTGGCCGTCAGTACGAAGCCTTTTCTGTCTGGATCCGGGAGTGCAGCTGGTTTAAGGCTCAAGGTTGTCGCTACTGCCGATAGATTTCTGTTGGGTAAGGATATTAAGGGTTACGGAAACAAAGCGGGTAGATGATGAGAAGATACAGATCAACCCTGATCTAATTGAATGGCGCAACAGGCTCGAGGGGCTGAATAGCCTGCTGCTGATCCTATGGAGTCGCTGCAATGCACCCGAATGCTGCAGGGTTTCTGGTGTGTAGTGATTATCGCATTCCGCTAACACACGAAAATTGAATGTTTCGATTGTGGATAGATACAATTTAATGCCTTTTCTCCATTCAAGTTTACTAAATATGAAAACTGGAATAATTTGAATGTTTGGTTCAGTATAAATAAAATACGCATTGACAGGTGAATTAAGCCACTCAAATGGCAGCGTTACAGTGAGTGAAGTAATTCTCAATGATATTTCCCATATAGGACACAATTTTGTTTGCGGTACTGTAAGTAGGATTTGGGAAAGTTGTGACTGATTTAGGGAATTTCCCCTCGCGTGTCGCTAACATATGAGGTGGGCCTTATTTTATTCAAAATTGAGGCAGGGAACTTTCTCATTGAGAATGTGGCAGCAGAACAACACAGATTAACAGGAAAAAACAAGGTCAGCGACAGGATTCAAATTGCAGTTTCAATTGATCCGTCTGGGTGTCCTTTCAATAAGTAATAAAAAAGCGCGTCTCTAAAAATGTCCCCACCATGTTATGATTCAGGAAACTGAGACGGGGGTAGAAATAGAGAAATAAAAGCACAGGGATATAGAGAAGAGGAAGCGAGAAGGGGAAAAATACTGTTTCCACGCAGAACTAATGCAGAGACTCCTCTGCTGCGCCTGGTGTAGCCTCCTGCAGCCTGGGTGCATTAACGTCCTAACAGCTCATTAACTGTAGGAGTGGGACCGGGCGGCGCTTCAGAAGACAGGTCGAAAAGGCAAAGACACTGTCTCGGTCTCAAGTGCTCTGATCATCAAGACCGGCCACACAAACAAAATGGTTTTACAATTATTAGCTACTCACTCGGCTAGGTTTGAACCGGCGTTCTCGGGGTCCGATTTTCGCTTCGGTGTTTGTTTAAATTTCCGAGAAGTCCGCGGTTCAAATCCCAAAAGAGCGTTCGTTTTGCCGGCCACTATTCAACTTGTAGTTGAATCTTTGCAATCACCATTAAATAACCGATTACCATAATTCACAGAATGAAAGAAAGGCGAAACACACTTCAATAACGCATTTGGCCCTTTGTAAGTAATGAACTGTTAACCATATCTCATGTTACACATTGTATTTTCGGAATCTCGTTTAAAATGTCCATTGCTTATGAAAGCATAAACCTGGGGCAACTTTTGTTAAAATTAACAGAACTATTCACTGCACAGAATGAAATCCTGGCAAATGAGATGTTTCCGCCCGGGCTCGAACCGGGGACCTTTCGCGTGTGAGGCGAACGTGATAACCGCTACACTACGGAAACCGCTTCGTCATTGCGCATAGAGAATAGAATCAGTAGTGAACAAAATATCCCACAGTGTTGATTTTCAGATTCAAAGCAGTCAAATTTTACATCAAGTGAAAGAATTTTTCAGTGAAACGATTTGGAAGTATGTGTTACTGGTATTTTTGCCTTTAATAAAAGGTTGTGGCGTGTGACTCCCGTTCATGTCTCTTCTTCCTCTGTTGAATAAGAAAGGAGGGGTTGACATTGACCAGACTGCACTGCGCCTGATATATGTGATCATGATGCGGAGATGCCGGCGTTGGACTGGGGTGGACAAAAATGAGAAATCGCACAACACCAGGTTATAGTCCAACAGATTTATTTAAACCATTGTAACTTTACCTGACAAAGGGGCGACAGCTCCGAAAGCTTGTAATTTAAATAAATCTGTTGGACTATAACCTGGTGTTGTGCCACTTCTCATTTTTGATAGATGTGAGCTCATCCTTCATATTGAGTGATGCTGTTTAAGGTGAACAAATCAGAACTGGTCAGTTCCGGATGAAGCGATGGACACAGCTGTTCCCGTAATGTAGTGGTTATCACGTTCGCTTTACACGCGAAACGTCCCCGGTTCGAAAGCGGGCGGGAGCATTATGTTTACACTTGCTGTGGATGAACAACCAGCGGTGTTATTCCAAATGACAAGAGATAATTGCTGTAAATCTGAAATAGAAACGGCAAATGCTGGAAATTCTCAAGAGGTCAGGCGGTATATGTGGATAAAGAATCAAGGTGAACGTTTCAAGTCGATTACCCTTCGTTCGACCTGAGAACGTCAGAGATGTATGGCTAGTTTATTCTCCTGTCAATAGGGCTACAGCGGCTTCTCCCTTGTTCGTTATTTCACTTCACAAATCAGATACATTTGAGTGAGAGAAAACTGATACGCAGTGAGGCCCATTTCATCTTTTGTTCCCTTTTAAACCCTGGAATCTCTGAAGCGCTAAAGTTCAGAATTGTAATTCATTAATCTGCAGGTTGGCCGTCAGTACGAAGCCTTTTCTGTCTGGATCCGGGAGTGCAGCTGGTTTAAGGCTCAAGGTTGTCGCTACTGCCGATAGATTTCTGTTGGGTAAGGATATTAAGGGTTACGGAAACAAAGCGGGTAGATGATGAGAAGATACAGATCAACCCTGATCTAATTGAATGGCGCAACAGGCTCGAGGGGCTGAATAGCCTGCTGCTGATCCTATGGAGTCGCTGCAATGCACCCGAATGCTGCAGGGTTTCTGGTGTGTAGTGATTATCGCATTCCGCTAACACACGAAAATTGAATGTTTCGATTGTGGATAGATACAATTTAATGCCTTTTCTCCATTCAAGTTTACTAAATATGAAAACTGGAATAATTTGAATGTTTGGTTCAGTATAAATAAAATACGCATTGACAGGTGAATTAAGCCACTCAAATGGCAGCATTACAGTGAGTGAAGTAATTCTCAATGATATTTCCCATATAGGACACAATTTTGTTTGCGGTACTGTAAGTAGGATTTGGGAAAGTTGTGACTGATTTAGGGAATTTCCCCTCGCGTGTCGCTAACATATGAGGTGGGCCTTATTTTATTCAAAATTGAGGCAGGGAACTTTCTCATTGAGAATGTGGCAGCAGAACAACACAGATTAACAGGAAAAAACAAGGTCAGCGACAGGATTCAAATTGCAGTTTCAATTGATCCGTCTGGGTGTCCTTTCAATAAGTAATAAAAAAGCGCGTCTCTAAAAATGTCCCCACCATGTTATGATTCAGGAAACTGAGACGGGGGTAGAAATAGAGAAATAAAAGCACAGGGATATAGAGAAGAGGAAGCGAGAAGGGGAAAAATACTGTTTCCACGCAGAACTAATGCAGAGACTCCTCTGCTGCGCCTGGTGTAGCCTCCTGCAGCCTGGGTGCATTAACGTCCTAACAGCTCATTAACTGTAGGAGTGGGACCGGGCGGCGCTTCAGAAGACAGGTCGAAAAGGCAAAGACACTGTCTCGGTCTCAAGTGCTCTGATCATCAAGACCGGCCACACAAACAAAATGGTTTTACAATTATTAGCTACTCACTCGGCTAGGTTTGAACCGGCGTTCTCGGGGTCCGATTTTCGCTTCGGTGTTTGTTTAAATTTCCGAGAAGTCCGCGGTTCAAATCCCAAAAGAGCCTTCGTTTTGCCGGCCACTATTCAACTTGTAGTTGAATCTTTGCAATCACCATTAAATAACCGATTACCATAATTCACAGAATGAAAGAAAGGCGAAACACACTTCAATAACGCATTTGGCCCTTTGTAAGTAATGAACTGTTAACCATATCTCATGTTACACATTGTATTTTCGGAATCTCGTTTAAAATGTCCATTGCTTATGAAAGCATAAACCTGGGGCAACTTTTGTTAAAATTAACAGAACTATTCACTGCACAGAATGAAATCCTGGCAAATGAGATGTTTCCGCCCGGGCTCGAACCGGGGACCTTTCGCGTGTGAGGCGAACGTGATAACCGCTACACTACGGAAACCGCTTCGTCATTGCGCATAGAGAATAGAATCAGTAGTGAACAAAATATCCCACAGTGTTGATTTTCAGATTCAAGGCAGTCAAATTTTACATCAAGTGAAAGAATTTTTCAGTGAAACGATTTGGAAGTATGTGTTACTGGTATTTTTGCCTTTAATTAAAGGTTGTGGCGTCTGACTCCCGTTCATGTCTCTTCTTCCTCTGTTGAATAAGAAAGGAGGGGTTGACATTGACCAGACTGCACTGCGCCTGATATATGTGATCATGATGCGGAGATGCCGGCGTTGGACTGGGGTGGACAAAAATGAGAAATCGCACAACACCAGGTTATAGTCCAACAGATTTATTTAAACCATTGTAACTTTACCTGACAAAGGGGCGACAGCTCCGAAAGCTTGTAATTTAAATAAATCTGTTGGACTATAACCTGGTGTTGTGCCACTTCTCATTTTTGATAGATGTGAGCTCATCCTTCATATTGAGTGATGCTGTTCAAGGTGAACAAATCAGAACTGGTCAGTTCCGGATGAAGCGATGGACACAGCGGTTCCCGTAGTGTAGTGGTTATCACGTTCGCTTTACACGCGAAAGGTCCCCGGTTCGAAACCGGGCGGGAGCATTATGTTTACACTTGCTGTGGATGAACAACCAGCGGTGTTATTCCAAATGACAAGAGATAACAGCTGTAAATCTGAAATAGAAACGGCAAATGCTGGAAATTCTCAAGAGGTCAGGCGGTATATGTGGATAAAGAATCAAGGTGAACGTTTCAAGTCGATTACCCTTCGTTCGACCTGAGAACGTCAGAGATGTATGGCTAGTTTATTCTCCTGTCAATAGGGCTACAGCGGCTTCTCCCTTGTTCTTTATTTCACTTCACAAATCAGATACATTTGAGTGAGAGAAAACTGATCCGCAGTGAGGCCCATTTCATCTTTTGTTCCCTTTTAAACCCTGGAATCTCTGAAGCGCTAAAGTTCAGAATTGTAATTCATTAATCTGCAGGTTGGCCGTCAGTACGAAGCCTTTTCTGTCTGGATCCGGGAGTGCAGCTGGTTTAAGGCTCAAGGTTGTCGCTACTGCCGATAGATTTTTGTTGGGTAAGGATATTAAGGGTTACGGAAACAAAGCGGGTAGATGATGAGAAGATACAGATCAACCCTGATCTAATTGAATGGCGCAACAGGCTCGAGGGGCTGAATAGCCTGCTGCTGATCCTATGGAGTCGCTGCAATGCACCCGAATGCTGCAGGGTTTCTGGTGTGTAGTGATTATCGCATTCCGCTGACACACGAAAATTGAATGGTTCGATTGTGGATAGACACAATTTAATGCCTTTTCTCCATTCAAGATTACTAAATATGAAAACTGGAATAATTTGAATGTTTGGTTCAGTATAAATAAAATACGCATTGACAGGTGAATTAAGCCACTCAAATGTCAGCGTTACAGTGAGTGAAGTAATTCTCAATGATATTTTCCATATAGGACACAATTTTGTTTGCGGTACTGTAAGTAGGATTTGGGAAAGTTGTGACTGATTTAGGGAATTTCCCCTCGCGTGTCGCTAACATATGAGGTGGGCCTTATTTTATTCAAAATTGAGGCAGGGAACTTTCTCATTGAGAATGTGGCAGCAGAACAACACAGATTAACAGGAAAAAACAAGGTCAGCGACAGGATTCAAATTGCAGTTTCAATTGATCCGTCTGGGTGTCCTTTCAATAAGTAATAAAAAAGCGCGTCTCTAAAAATGTCCCCACCATGTTATGATTCAGGAAACTGAGACGGGGGTAGAAATAGAGAAATAAAAGCACAGGGATATAGAGAAGAGGAAGCGAGAAGGGGAAAAATACTGTTTCCACGCAGAACTAATGCAGAGACTCCTCTGCTGCGCCTGGTGTAGCCTCCTGCAGCCTGGGTGCATTAACGTCCTAACAGCTCATTAACTGTAGGAGTGGGACCGGGCGGCGCTTCAGAAGACAGGTCGAAAAGGCAAAGACACTGTCTCGGTCTCAAGTGCTCTGATCATCAAGACCAGCCACACAAACAAAATGGTTTTACAATTATTAGCTACTCACTCGGCTAGGTTTGAACCGGCGTTCTCGGGGTCCGATTTTCGCTTCGGTGTTTGTTTAAATTTCCGAGAAGTCCGCGGTTCAAATCCCAAAAGAGCGTTCGTTTTGGCGGCCACTATTCAACTTGTAGTTGAATCTTTGCAATCACCATTAAATAACCGATTACCATAATTCACAGAATGAAAGAAAGGCGAAACACACTTCAATAACGCATTTGGCCCTTTGTAAGTAATGAACTGTTAACCATATCTCATGTTACACATTGTATTTTCGGAATCTCGTTTAAAATGTCCATTGCTTATGAAAGCATAAACCTGGGGCAACTTTTGTTAAAATTAACAGAACTATTCACTGCACAGAATGAAATCCTGGCAAATGATATGTTTCCGCCCGGGCTCGAACCGGGGACCTTTCGCGTGTGAGGCGAACGTGATAACCGCTACACTACGGAAACCGCTTCGTCATTGCGCATAGAGAATAGAATCAGTAGTGAACAAAATATCCCACAGTGTTGATTTTCAGATTCAAAGGCAGTCAAATTTTACATCAAGTGAAAGAATTTTTCAGTGAAACGATTTGGAAGTATGTGTTACTGGTATTTTTGCCTTTAATTAAAGGTTGTGGCGTGTGACTCCCGTTCATGTCTCTTCTTCCTCTGTTGAATAAGAAAGGAGGGGTTGACATTGACCAGACTGCACTGCGCCTGATATATGTGATCATGATGCGGAGATGCCGGCGTTGGACTGGGGTGGACAAAAATGAGAAATCGCACAACACCAGGTTATAGTCCAACAGATTTATTTAAACCATTGTAACTTTACCTGACAAAGGGGCGACAGCTCCGAAAGCTTGTAATTTAAATAAATCTGTTGGACTATAACCTGGTGTTGTGCCACTTCTCATTTTTGATAGATGTGAGCTCATCCTTCATATTGAGTGATGCTGTTCAAGGTGAACAAATCAGAACTGGTCAGTTCCGGATGAAGCGATGGACACAGCTGTTCCCGTAATGTAGTGGTTATCACGTTCGCTTTACACGCGAAAGGTCCCCGGTTCGAAAGCGGGCGGGAGCATTATGTTTACACTTGCTGTGGATGAACAACCAGCGGTGTTATTCCAAATGACAAGAGATAATTGCTGTAAATCTGAAATAGAAACGGCAAATGCTGGAAATTCTCAAGAGGTCAGGCGGTATATGTGGATAAAGAATCAAGGTGAACGTTTCAAGTCGATTACCCTTCGTTCGACCTGAGAACGTCAGAGATGTATGGCTAGTTTATTCTCCTGTCAATAGGGCTACAGCGGCTTCTCCCTTGTTCTTTATTTCACTTCACAAATCAGATACATTTGAGTGAGAGAAAACTGATACGCAGTGAGGCCCATTTCATCTTTTGTTCCCTTTTAAACCCTGGAATCTCTGAAGCGCTAAAGTTCAGAATTGTAATTCATTAATCTGCAGGTTGGCCGTCAGTACGAAGCCTTTTCTGTCTGGATCCGGGAGTGCAGCTGGTTTAAGGCTCAAGGTTGTCGCTACTGCCGATAGATTTCTGTTGGGTAAGGATATTAAGGGTTACGGAAACAAAGCGGGTAGATGATGAGAAGATACAGATCAACCCTGATCTAATTGAATGGCGCAACAGGCTCGAGGGGCTGAATAGCCTGCTGCTGATCCTATGGAGTCGCTGCAATGCACCCGAATGCTGCAGGGTTTCTGGTGTGTAGTGATTATCGCATTCCGCTAACACACGAAAATTGAATGTTTCGATTGTGGATAGATACAATTTAATGCCTTTTCTCCATTCAAGTTTACTAAATATGAAAACTGGAATAATTTGAATGTTTGGTTCAGTATAAATAAAATACGCATTGACAGGTGAATTAAGCCACTCAAATGGCAGCGTTACAGTGAGTGAAGTAATTCTCAATGATATTTCCCATATAGGACACAATTTTGTTTGCGGTACTGTAAGTAGGATTTGGGAAAGTTGTGACTGATTTAGGGAATTTCCCCTCGCGTGTCGCTAACATATGAGGTGGGCCTTATTTTATTCAAAATTGAGGCAGGGAACTTTCTCATTGAGAATGTGGCAGCAGAACAACACAGATTAACAGGAAAAAACAAGGTCAGCGACAGGATTCAAATTGCAGTTTCAATTGATCCGTCTGGGTGTCCTTTCAATAAGTAATAAAAAAGCGCGTCTCTAAAAATGTCCCCACCATGTTATGATTCAGGAAACTGAGACGGGGGTAGAAATAGAGAAATAAAAGCACAGGGATATAGAGAAGAGGAAGCGAGAAGGGGAAAAATACTGTTTCCACGCAGAACTAATGCAGAGACTCCTCTGCTGCGCCTGGTGTAGCCTCCTGCAGCCTGGGTGCATTAACGTCCTAACAGCTCATTAACTGTAGGAGTGGGACCGGGCGGCGCTTCAGAAGACAGGTCGAAAAGGCAAAGACACTGTCTCGGTCTCAAGTGCTCTGATCATCAAGACCGGCCACACAAACAAAATGGTTTTACAATTATTAGCTACTCACTCGGCTAGGTTTGAACCGGCGTTCTCGGGGTCCGATTTTCGCTTCGGTGTTTGTTTAAATTTCCGAGAAGTCCGCGGTTCAAATCCCAAAAGAGCCTTCGTTTTGCCGGCCACTATTCAACTTGTAGTTGAATCTTTGCAATCACCATTAAATAACCGATTACCATAATTCACAGAATGAAAGAAAGGCGAAACACACTTCAATAACGCATTTGGCCCTTTGTAAGTAATGAACTGTTAACCATATCTCATGTTACACATTGTATTTTCGGAATCTCGTTTAAAATGTCCATTGCTTATGAAAGCATAAACCTGGGGCAACTTTTGTTAAAATTAACAGAACTATTCACTGCACAGAATGAAATCCTGGCAAATGAGATGTTTCCGCCCGGGCTCGAACCGGGGACCTTTCGCGTGTGAGGCGAACGTGATAACCGCTACACTACGGAAACCGCTTCGTCATTGCGCATAGAGAATAGAATCAGTAGTGAACAAAATATCCCACAGTGTTGATTTTCAGATTCAAGGCAGTCAAATTTTACATCAAGTGAAAGAATTTTTCAGTGAAACGATTTGGAAGTATGTGTTACTGGTATTTTTGCCTTTAATTAAAGGTTGTGGCGTCTGACTCCCGTTCATGTCTCTTCTTCCTCTGTTGAATAAGAAAGGAGGGGTTGACATTGACCAGACTGCACTGCGCCTGATATATGTGATCATGATGCGGAGATGCCGGCGTTGGACTGGGGTGGACAAAAATGAGAAATCGCACAACACCAGGTTATAGTCCAACAGATTTATTTAAACCATTGTAACTTTACCTGACAAAGGGGCGACAGCTCCGAAAGCTTGTAATTTAAATAAATCTGTTGGACTATAACCTGGTGTTGTGCCACTTCTCATTTTTGATAGATGTGAGCTCATCCTTCATATTGAGTGATGCTGTTCAAGGTGAACAAATCAGAACTGGTCAGTTCCGGATGAAGCGATGGACACAGCGGTTCCCGTAGTGTAGTGGTTATCACGTTCGCTTTACACGCGAAAGGTCCCCGGTTCGAAACCGGGCGGGAGCATTATGTTTACACTTGCTGTGGATGAACAACCAGCGGTGTTATTCCAAATGACAAGAGATAACAGCTGTAAATCTGAAATAGAAACGGCAAATGCTGGAAATTCTCAAGAGGTCAGGCGGTATATGTGGATAAAGAATCAAGGTGAACGTTTCAAGTCGATTACCCTTCGTTCGACCTGAGAACGTCAGAGATGTATGGCTAGTTTATTCTCCTGTCAATAGGGCTACAGCGGCTTCTCCCTTGTTCTTTATTTCACTTCACAAATCAGATACATTTGAGTGAGAGAAAACTGATCCGCAGTGAGGCCCATTTCATCTTTTGTTCCCTTTTAAACCCTGGAATCTCTGAAGCGCTAAAGTTCAGAATTGTAATTCATTAATCTGCAGGTTGGCCGTCAGTACGAAGCCTTTTCTGTCTGGATCCGGGAGTGCAGCTGGTTTAAGGCTCAAGGTTGTCGCTACTGCCGATAGATTTTTGTTGGGTAAGGATATTAAGGGTTACGGAAACAAAGCGGGTAGATGATGAGAAGATACAGATCAACCCTGATCTAATTGAATGGCGCAACAGGCTCGAGGGGCTGAATAGCCTGCTGCTGATCCTATGGAGTCGCTGCAATGCACCCGAATGCTGCAGGGTTTCTGGTGTGTAGTGATTATCGCATTCCGCTGACACACGAAAATTGAATGGTTCGATTGTGGATAGACACAATTTAATGCCTTTTCTCCATTCAAGATTACTAAATATGAAAACTGGAATAATTTGAATGTTTGGTTCAGTATAAATAAAATACGCATTGACAGGTGAATTAAGCCACTCAAATGGCAGCGTTACAGTGAGTGAAGTAATTCTCAATGATATTTCCCATATAGGACACAATTTTGTTTGCGGTACTGTAAGTAGGATTTGGGAAAGTTGTGACTGATTTAGGGAATTTCCCCTCGCGTGTCGCTAACATATGAGGTGGGCCTTATTTTATTCAAAATTGAGGCAGGGAACTTTCTCATTGAGAATGTGGCAGCAGAACAACACAGATTAACAGGAAAAAACAAGGTCAGCGACAGGATTCAAATTGCAGTTTCAATTGATCCGTCTGGGTGTCCTTTCAATAAGTAATAAAAAAGCGCGTCTCTAAAAATGTCCCCACCATGTTATGATTCAGGAAACTGAGACGGGGGTAGAAATAGAGAAATAAAAGCACAGGGATATAGAGAAGAGGAAGCGAGAAGGGGAAAAATACTGTTTCCACGCAGAACTAATGCAGAGACTCCTCTGCTGCGCCTGGTGTAGCCTCCTGCAGCCTGGGTGCATTAACGTCCTAACAGCTCATTAACTGTAGGAGTGGGACCGGGCGGCGCTTCAGAAGACAGGTCGAAAAAGCAAAGACACTGTCTCGGTCTCAAGTGTCTGATCATCAAGACCAGCCACACAAACAAAATGGTTTTACAATTATTAGCTGCTCACTCGGCTAGGTTTGAACCGGCGTTCTCGGGGTCCGATTTTCGCTTCGGTGTTTGTTTAAATTTACGAGAAGTCCGCGGTTCAAATCCCAAAAGAGCGTTCGTTTTGCCGGCCACTATTCAACTTGTAGTTGAATCTTTGCAATCACCATTAAATAACCGATTACCATAATTCACAGAATGAAAGAAAGGCGAAACACACTTCAATAACGCATTTGGCCCTTTGTAAGTAATGAACTGTTAACCATATCTCATGTTACACATTGTATTTTCGGAATCTCGTTTAAAATGTCCATTGCTTATGAAAGCATAAACCTGGGGCAACTTTTGTTAAAATTAACAGGACTATTCACTGCACAGAATGAAATCCTGGCAAATGAGATGTTTCCGCCCGGGCTCGAACCGGGGACCTTTCGCGTGTGAGGCGAACGTGATAACCGCTACACTACGGAAACCGCTTCGTCATTGCGCATAGAGAATAGAATCAGTAGTGAACAAAATATCCCACAGTGTTGATGTTCAGATTCAAGGCAGTCAAATTTTACATCAAGTGAAAGAATTTTTCAGTGAAACGATTTGGAAGTAAGTGTTACTGGTATTTTTGCCTTTAATTAAAGGTTGTGGCGTCTGACTCCCGTTCATGTCTCTTCTTCCTCTGTTGAATAAGAAAGGAGGGGTTGACATTGACCAGACTGCACTGCGCCTGATATATGTGATCATGATGCGGAGATGCCGGCGTTGGACTGGGGTGGACAAAAATGAGAAATCGCACAACACCAGGTTATAGTCCAACAGATTTATTTAAACCATTGTAACTTTACCTGACAAAGGGGCGACAGCTCCGAAAGCTTGTAATTTAAATAAATCTGTTGGACTATAACCTGGTGTTGTGCCACTTCTCATTTTTGATAGATGTGAGCTCATCCTTCATATTGAGTGATGCTGTTTAAGGTGAACAAATCAGAACTGGTCAGTTCCGGATGAAGCGATGGACACAGCGGTTCCCGTAGTGTAGTGGTTATCACGTTCGCTTTACACGCGAAAGGTCCCCGGTTCGAAACCGGGCGGGAGCATTATGTTTACACTTGCTGTGGATGAACAACCAGCGGTGTTATTCCAAATGACAAGAGATAATTGCTGTAAATCTGAAATAGAAACGGCAAATGCTGGAAATTCTCAAGAGGTCAGGCGGTATATGTGGATAAAGAATCAAGGTGAACGTTTCAAGTCGATTACCCTTCGTTCGACCTGAGAACGTCAGAGATGTATGGCTAGTTTATTCTCCTGTCAATAGGGCTACAGCGGCTTCTCCCTTGTTCTTTATTTCACTTCACAAATCAGATACATTTGAGTGAGAGAAAACTGATCCGCAGTGAGGCCCATTTCATCTTTTGTTCACTTTTAAACCCTGGAATCTCTGAAGCGCTAAAGTTCAGAATTGTAATTCATGAATCTGCAGGTTGGCCGTCAGTACGAAGCCTTTTCTGTCTGGATCCGGGAGTGCAGCTGGTTTAAGGCTCAAGGTTGTCGCTACTGCCGATAGATTTTTGTTGGGTAAGGATATTAAGGGTTACCGAAACAAAGCGGGTAGATGATGAGAAGATACAGATCAACCCTGATCTAATTGAATGGCGCAACAGGCTCGAGGGGCTGAATAGCCTGCTGCTGATCCTATGGAGTCGCTGCAATGCCTCCGAATGCTGCAGGGTTTCTGGTGTGTAGTGATTATCGCATTCCGCTGACACACGAAAATTGAATGGTTCGATTGTGGATAGACACAATTTAATGCCTTTTCTCCATTCAAGATTACTAAATATGAAAACTGGAATAATTTGAATGTTTGGTTCAGTATAAATAAAATACGCATTGACAGGTGAATTAAGCCACTCAAATGGCAGCGTTACAGTGAGTGAAGTAATTCTCAATGATATTTCCCATATAGGACACAATTTTGTTTGCGGTACTGTAAGTAGGATTTGGGAAAGTTGTGACTGATTTAGGGAATTTCCCCTCGTGTGCCGCTAACATATGAGGTGGGCCTTATTTTATTCAAAATTGAGGCAGGGAACTTTCTCATTGAGAATGTGGCAGCAGAACAACACAGATTAACAGGAAAAAACAAGGTCAGCGACAGGATTCAAATTGCAGTTTCAATTGATCCGTCTGGGTGTCCTTTCAATAAGTAATAAAAAAGCGCGTCTCTAAAAATGTCCCCACCATGTTATGATTCAGGAAACTGAGACGGGGGTAGAAATAGAGAAATAAAAGCACAGGGATATAGAGAAGAGGAAGCGAGAAGTGGAAAAATACTGTTTCCACGCAGAACTAATGCAGAGACTCCTCTGCTGCGCCTGGTGTAGCCTCCTGCAGCCTGGGTGCATTAACGTCCTAACAGCTCATTAACTGTAGGAGTGGGACCGGGCGGCGCTTCAGAAGACAGGTCGAAAAAGCAAAGACACTGTCTCGGTCTCAAGTGTCTGATCATCAAGACCAGCCACACAAACAAAATGGTTTTACAATTATTAGCTGCTCACTCGGCTAGGTTTGAACCGGCGTTCTCGGGGTCCGATTTTCGCTTCGGTTTTGGTTTAAATTTCCGAGAAGTCCGCGGTTCAAATCCCAAAAGAGCGTTCGTTTTGCCGGCCACTATTCAACTTGTAGTTGAATCTTTGCAATCACCATTAAATAACCGATTACCATAATTCACAGAATGAAAGAAAGGCGAAACACACTTCAATAACGCATTTGGCCCTTTGTAAGTAATGAACTGTTAACCATATCTCATGTTACACATTGTATTTTCGGAATCTCGTTTAAAATGTCCATTGCTTATGAAAGCATAAACCTGGGGCAACTTTTGTTAAATTTAACAGAACTATTCACTGCACGGAATGAAATCCTGGCAAATGAAATGTTTCCGCCCGGGCTCGAACCGGGGACCTTTCGCGTGTGAGGCGAACGTGATAACCGCTACACTACGGAAACCGCTCCGTCATTGCTCACAGAAAATAGAATCAGTAGTGAACAAAATATCCCACAGTGTTGATTTTCAGATTCAAGGCAGTCAAATTTTACATCAAGTGAAAGAATTTTTCAGTGAAACGATTTGGAAGTATGTGTTACTGGTATTTTTGCCTTTAATTAAAGGTTGTGGCGTCTGACTCCCGTTCATGTCTCTTCTTCCTCTGTTGAATAAGAAAGGAGGGGTTGACATTGACCAGACTGCACTGCGCCTGATATATGTGATCATGATGCGGAGATGCCGGCGTTGGACTGGGGTGGACAAAAATGAGAAGTCGCACAACACCAGGTTACAGTCCAACAGATGTATTTAAACCATTGTAACTTTACCTGACGAAGGGGCGACAGCTCCGAAAGCTTGTAATTTAAATAAATCTGTTGGACTATAACCTGGTGTTGTGCGACTTCTCATTTTTGATATATGTGAGCTCATCCTTCATATTGAGTGATACAAATCAGAACTGGTCAGTTCCGGATGAAGCGATGGACACAGCGGTTCCCGTAGTGTAGTGGTTATCACGTTCGCTTTACACGCGAAAAGTCCCCGGTTCGAAACCGGGCGGGAGCATTATGTTTACACTTGCTGTGGATGAACAACCAGCGGTGTTATTCCAAATGACAAGAGATAATTGCTGTAAATCTGAAATAGAAACGGCAAATGCTGGAAATTCTCAAGAGGTCAGGCGGTATATGTGGATAAAGAATCAAGGTGAACGTTTCAAGTCGATTACCCTTCGTTCGACCTGAGAACGTCAGAGATGTGTGGCTAGTTTATTCTCCTGTCAATAGGTCAACAGCGGCTTCTCCCTTGTTCTTTATTTCACTTCACAAATCAGATACATTTGAGTGAGAGAAAACTGATCCGCAGTGAGGCCCATTTCATCTTTTGTTCCCTTTTAAACCCTGGAATCTCTGAAGCGCTAAAGTTCAGAATTGTAATTCATGAATCTGCAGGTTGGCCGTCAGTACGAAGCCTTTTCTGTCTGGATCCGGGAGTGCAGCTGGTTTAAGGCTCAAGGTTGTCGCTACTGCCGATAGATTTTTGATGGGTAAGGATATTAAGGGTTACGGAAACACAGCGGGTAGATGATGAGAAGATACAGATCAACCCTGATCTAATTGAATGGCGCAACAGGCTCGAGGGGCTGAATAGCCTGCTGCTGATCCTATGGAGTCGCTGCAATGCACCCGAATGCTGCAGGGTTTCTGGTGTGTAGTGATTATCGCATTCCGCTAACACACGAAAATTGAATGGTTCGATTGTGGATAGACACAATTTAATGCCTTTTTTCCATTCAAGATTACTAAATATGAAAACTGGAATAATTTGAATGTTTGGTTCAGTATAAATAAAATACGCATTGACAGGTGAATTAAGCCACTCAAATGGCAGCGTTACAGTGAGTGAAGTAATTCTCAATGATATTTCCCATATAGGACACAATTTTGTTTGCGGTACTGTAAGTAGGATTTGGGAAAGTTGTGACTGATTTAGGGAATTTCCCCTCGCGTGTCGCTAACATATGAGGTGGGCCTTATTTTATTCAAAATTGAGGCAGGGAACTTTCTCATTGAGAATGTGGCAGCAGAACAACACAGATTAACAGGAAAAAACAAGGTCAGCGACAGGATTCAAATTGCAGTTTCAATTGATCCGTCTGGGTGTCCTTTCAATAAGTAATAAAAAAGCGCGTCTCTAAAAATGTCCCCACCATGTTATGATTCAGGAAACTGAGACGGGGGTAGAAATAGAGAAATAAAAGCACAGGGATATAGAGAAGAGGAAGCGAGAAGGGGAAAAATACTGTTTCCACGCAGAACTAATGCAGAGACTCCTCTGCTGCGCCTGGTGTAGCCTCCTGCAGCCTGGGTGCATTAACGTCCTAACAGCACATTAACTGTAGGAGTGGGACCGGGCGGCGCTTCAGAAGACAGGTCGAAAAGGCAAAGACACTGTCTCGGTCTCAAGTGCTCTGATCATCAAGACCAGCCACACAAACAAAATGGTTTTACAATTATTAGCTACTCAATCGGCTAGGTTTGAACCGGCGTTCTCGGGGTCCGATTTTCGCTTCGGTTTTTGTTTAAATTTCCGAGAAGTCCGCGGTTCAAATCCCAAAAGAGCTTTCGTTTTGCCGGCCACTATTCAACTTGTAGTTGAATCTTTGCAATCACCATTAAATAACCGATTACCATAATTCACAGAATGAAAGAAAGGCGAAACACACTTCAATAACGCATTTGGCCCTTTGCAAGTAATGAACTGTTAACCATATCTCATGTTACACATTGTATTTTCGGAATCTCGTTTAAAATGTCCATTGCTTATGAAAGCATAAACCTGGGGCAACTTTTGTTAAAATTAACAGAACTATTCACTGCACAGAATGAAATCCTGGCAAATGAGATGTTTCCGCCCGGGCTCGAACCGGGGACCTTTCGCGTGTGAGGCGAACGTGATAACCGCTACACTACGGAAACCGCTTCGTCATTGCGCATAGAGAATAGAATCAGTAGTGAACAAAATATCCCACAGTGTTGATTTTCAGATTCAAGGCAGTCAAATTTTACATCAAGTGAAAGAATTTTTCAGTGAAACGATTTGGAAGTATGTGTTACTGGTATTTTTGCCTTTAATTAAAGGTTGTGGCGTCTGACTCCCGTTCATGTCTCTTCTTCCTCTGTTGAATAAGAAAGGAGGGGTTGACATTGACCAGACTGCACTGCGCCTGATATATGTGATCATGATGCGGAGATGCCGGCGTTGGACTGGGGTGGACAAAAATGAGAAATTGCACAACACCAGATTTATTTAAACCATTGTAACTTTACCTGACAAAGGGGCGACAGCTCCGAAAGCTTGTAATTTAAATAAATCTGTTGGACTATAACCTGGTGTTGTGCGACTTCTCATTTTTGATAGATGTGAGCTCATCCTTTATATTGAGTGATGCTGTTTGAGATGAACAAATCAGAACTGGTCAGTTCCCCTCTGATGAAGCAATGAACACAGCGGTTCCTGTAGTGTAGTGGTTATCACGTTCGCTTTATACGAGAAAGGTCCCCGGTTCGAGGCCGGGCGGGAGGATTATGTTTACACTTGCTGTGGATGAACAACCAGCGGTGTTACTCCAAATGACAAGCGATAATTCCTTTAAATCCGAAATAGAAACGGCAAATGCTGGAAATTCTCAAGAGGTCAGGCGGTATATGTGAATAAAGAATCAGGGTGAACGTTTCAAGTCGATTACCCTTCGTTCGACCTGAGAACGTCAGAGATGGATGGCTGGATTATTCTCCTGTCAATAGGGCTGCAGCGGCTTCTCCATTGTTCTTTATTTCACTTCACAAATCAGATACATTTGAGTGAGAGAAAACCGATCCGCAGTGAGGCCCATTTCATCTTTTGTTCCCTTTTAAACCCTGGAATCTCTGAAACGCTAAAGTTCAGAATTGTAATTCATTAATCTGCAGGTTGGCCGTCAGTACAAAGCCTTTTCTGTCTGGATCCGGGAGTGCAGCTGGTTTAAGGCTCAAGCTTGCCGCTACTACCGATAGATTTTTGTTGGGTAAGGATATTAAGGGTTACGGAAACAAAGCGGGTAGATGATGAGAAGATACAGATCAACCCTGATCTAATTGAATGGCGCAACAGGCTCGAGGGGCTGAATAGCCTGCTCCTGATCCTATGGAGTCGCTGCAATGCACCCGAGTGCTGCAGGGTTTCTGGTGTGTAGTGATTATCGCATTCCGCTAACACACGAAAATTGAATGGTTCGATTGTGGATAGACACAATTTAATGCCTTTTCTCCATTTAAGTTTACTAAATATGAAAACTGGAATAATTTGAATGTTTGGTTCAGTATAAATAAAATACGGATTGACAGGTGAATTAAGCCATTCAAATGGCAGCGTTACAGTGAGTGAAGTAATTCTCAATGATATTTCTCATATAGGACACAGTTTTGTTTGCGGTACTGTAAGTAGGATTTGGGGAAAGTTGGGTCTGATTTAGGGAATTTCCCCTCGCGTGTCGCTAACATAAGAGGTGGGCCTTATTTTATTCAAAATTGAGGCAGGGAACTTTATCATTGAGAATGTGGCAGCAGAACAACACAGATTAACAGGAAAAAACAAGGTCAGTGACAGGATTCAAATCGCAGTTTCAATTGATCCGTCTGGGTGTCCTTTCAATAAGTAATAAAAAAGCGCGTCTCTAAAAATGTCCCCACCATGTTATGATTCAGGAAACTGAGACGGGGGTAGAAATAGAGAAATAAAAGCACAGTGATATAGAGAAGAGGAAGCGAGAAGGGGAAAAATACTGTTTCTACGCAGAACTAATGCAGAGACTCCTCTGCTGCGCCTGGTGTAGCCTCCTGCAGCCTGGGTGCATTAACGTCCTAACAGCTCATTAACTGTAGGAGTGGGACCGGGCGGCGCTTCAGAAGACAGGTCGAAAAGGCAAAGACACTGTCTCGGTCTCAAGTGCTCTGATCATCAAGACCAGCCACACAAACAAAATGGTTTTACAATTATTAGCTACTCACTCGGCTAGGTTTGAACCGGCGTTCTCGGGGTCCGATTTTCGCTTCGGTGTTTGTTTAAATTTCCGAGAATTCCGCGGTTCAAATCCCAAAAGAGCGTTCGTTTTGCCGGCCACTATTCAACTTGCAGTTGAATCTTTGCAATCACCATTAAATAACCGATTACCATAATTCACAGAATGAAAGAAAGGCGAAACACACTTCAATAAAGCATTTGGCCCTTTGTAAGTAATGAACTGTTAACCATATCTCATGTTACACATTGTATTTTCGGAATCTCGTTTAAAATGTCCATTGCTTATGAAAGCATAAACCTGGGGCAACTTTTGTTAAAATTAACAGAACTATTCACTGCACAGAATGAAATCCTGGCAAATGATATGTTTCCGCCCGGGCTCGAACCGGGGACCTTTCGCGTGTGAGGCGAACGTGATAACCGCTGCACTACGGAAACCGCTTCGTCATTGCGCATAGAGAATAGAATCAGTAGTGAACAAAATATCCCACAGTGTTGATTTTCAGATTCAAGGCAGTCAAATTTTACATCAAGTGAAAGAATTTTTCAGTGAAACGATTTGGAAGTATGTGTTACTGGTATTTTTGCCTTTAATTAAAGGTTGTGGCGTCTGACTCCCGTTCATGTCTCTTCTTCCTCTGTTGAATAAGAAAGGAGGGGTTGACATTGACCAGACTGCACTGCGCCTGATATATGTGATCATGATGCGGAGATGCCGGCGTTGGACTGGGGTGGACAAAAATGAGAAATCGCACAACACCAGGTTGTAGTCCAACAGATTTATTTAAACCATTGTAACTTTACCTGACAAAGGGGCGACAGCTCCGAAAGCTTGTAATTTAAATAAATCTGTTGGACTATAACCTGGTGTTGTGCCACTTCTCATTTTTGATAGATGTGAGCTCATCCTTCATATTGAGTGATGCTGTTTAAGGTGAACAAATCAGAACTGGTCAGTTCCGGATGAAGCGATGGGCACAGCGGTTCCCGTAGTGTAGTGGTTATCACGTTCGCTTTACACGCGAAAGGTCCCCGGTTCGAAACCGGGCGGGAGCATTATGTTTACACTTGCTGTGGATGAACAACCAGCGGTGTTATTCCAAATGACAAGAGATAATTGCTGTAAATCTGAAATAGAAACGGCAAATGCTGGAAATTCTCAAGAGGTCAGGCGGTATATGTGGATAAAGAATCAAGGTGAACGTTTCAAGTCGATTACCCTTCGTTCGACCTGAGAACGTCAGAGATGTATGGCTAGTTTATTCTCCTGTCAATAGGGCTGCAGCGGCTTCTCCCTTGTTCTACCAAAAAGATCAACACCAGGTTATAGTCCAACAGTTTTATTTGAAATCACAAGCTTTCGGAGCTGCTGACTGAGGAGCAGCAGCAGCAGAGTGGTGGTCTCTGTGAGCAGGAAGAACCAAAAAGAACAACACCAGGTTATAGTCCAACAGATTTATTTAAACCATTGTAACTTTACCTGACAAAGGGGCGACAGCTCCGAAAGTAGTTGTGGTGAACAGCATTGCTTCATTTAAGGGGAAGCGAGATAAACACAAGAGGGAGAAAGGAATAGAAGTGCTGGCTGTTAAGGTGAGATAAAGAGGAGTGGGAGGAGGTTCCCGAGGAGCATAAACGTGGGCTTGTAGCAGTTTTGCTGAATGGCCTGTGTCTCTGCTGTACATTGTATGTAATTTGTTTAGCGGAGCATGAAGCCCCGCTCTGATCACAGGGGATTTAACAGAGAATTAAAAATAATTGATGTTATTCCTATTACATTATTTATATCAATTTGTTATCAGAATATCGTGTCCAGAGATAGCAAAGGCATGGATGAGGGATTCAGCAGCAAATGAGCTCAGGCAGGGGCGGAGGCGGCCGATGATATGGAAGCGGAAAGCACGATGAAGACGGACCATGACACCTCCCGTGGTTAAATAGCAACACTCAAAACTGACCAGTGAAGAAACTGCCTGAGGAACTCAGACCCCAGGGAGAGACAGAACATTCAAGGATTATCAGAATGAGTTTTCTAATTACAAGACTGACCAACACAAACACTGTCTCTGAGTTTAATGCTCAGGCATGTGAGGCATGGGGGAAGGCAACCATCTTAGTTTAAACTGCTCCCCGGCAGGTACAGCACTGGTTCGATACCGAGTAAAGCTCCCGCTACACTGTCCAATCAAACACTGCCAGGGCAGGTACAGCACGGGTTAGATACCGAGATATACTCCCTCTACACTGTCCCATCCAGCACTTCAGGGGCAGGTACAGCACGGGTTAGATACCGAGTAAAGCTCCCTCTACACTGTCACAACAAACACTCCCGGGGCAGGTACAGCACGGGTTAGAAACAGAGTAAAGCTCTCTCTACATTGTCCCATCAAACACTCCCGGGGCAGGTACAGCACGGGTAAGATACCGAGTGAAGCTCCCTCTACACTGTCCCATCAAACACTCCCAGGCAGGTACAGCACGTGTTAAATACAGCGTGAAGCTCCCTCTACACTGTCCCATCAAACACTCCTATTGCAGATACAGCATGGATTGGATACAGAGTAAAGCTTCCTCTACACTGTCCCATTCTCTGTGTGTGTGGGGCTCAATCCCACACCAGGTGAGATCAGCAAACTCAGCACAGGCAGCACATGGAACCAAGGCCTTTCCTCTTATGTGAGTGTGCGTGGGGCGCAGTACAACACCGGGTGAGACCAGGCTAGTTCAGCACATAGAGGCGATAGAGACTGGGCCTTTTCTGCTCTGTGTGTGTGTGTGTGGGTGGGGGGCGGGGTGTGGCGGGAGTGGCTCAGTCCTACACCGGGTGTGAGATCAGGCTAACTCAGCACAGGCCGGGGTGGAACCTAGAACTTTCCTGCTCTGTGTGTGTGCGGGATTCAGTACAACACCGGGTGTAAGGTCAGGCTAACTCAGCACAGGCCGGGGATGGAAACTGGGCCATTACTGCTGTGTGTGGGGCTGAGTACCACACCGGGTGTAAGATCAGGCTAACTCAGCACAGGCCGCTGTGGAGCCTGGGCCTTACCCAACGATCACTGCCTCCCCTCTTTCAGTGATACCCCTCCCTGGGATTCGGTGCTCCAGTCTCCCTGTCGGATCAGTGCCGAGATATTAATTCCTGCTTTTGTCTTCCCAATGCATTTAAGTTAATCCACTTTCTTCCTGGAACAACTCTTTCGACCTTCCAAAAAGCAGCTTCTGTTTAGTTGTCAACAGCTCAGCTTTGTGCCATTATTGGAGATAAAAGATCTGGGATCACACCCAGTATTAAAACACATTCTGTCAAAGGATCATTAACTGCTCAAAGGGCCCACAGCACACAGGAATTTAAGGAACAAAGAGGGAAAGACATCTCCCTCTGTCTATAATCTGCTTCTCACTCCACTTTTGTCTGCTATCATCTAATTATCCTCTATCTCTGTCAACTCCTCTCCCTCCCCATCTATATCTAATAATCTCTCCTCTCTCTCTACCTCCGTCTATCACTCCTCTATCTCTGTCACCCTCTCTCCCTCCCATCTATATCTAATAATCTCTCCTCACTCTCTATCTCCGTCTATCTCTCCTCTATCTGTCATCACAAGGACTGCAGCTGTTAAAAAGACAGCTCATCACGACATTCTCAAGGGGAAATAGGGATGGACAATAAAGGCTGGTCTTGCCAGCTACGCCCACATCCCATAGAGTCAGAGAGTCATAACACCACAAAATGAGACAATTCGGCCGATCGAGTCCGTGCCGGCTCTCTGTAGAGCAATCCAGTTAGTCACACTCCCACGCTCTGTCCCCGTAGCCATGCAAGTTTACTTCCTCCACGTGCCTATCCAGTCTCCCCTTGAAAACATTGAGTGACTCCGCTTCCACCACTTCCAACAGCAGCGAGTTCCAGGTCCTCAACACTCGCTGCGTAAACAGGTTTTTCCTCACATCGCCCCTGTATCTCTTTCCCAAAACCTTAAATCTGTGTCCCCCTAGTCCTTGTACCATGAACTAGTGGTAACAGCCTTTCCTCGTCTCGCCTATCCATACCCCTCATAATCCTGTACACCTCTATCAAATCACCCCTCAACCTCCTTTGCTCTAATGAAAACAAATCCAGTTTCTCCAAACTGTCCTTGTAGGTAAGATCCCCCATCCCCGGAAACAATCTGGTAAATCTCCTCTGCACCCTCTCAAGTTCATTCCCATCCTTCCACATTATGGTGACCAGAACTGGACCCAATACTCCAGTTGTGGCCTAACCAGCCCTTCATAAATGTTCAGCATAACTTATATACTTTTGTACTCAATACCTCTATTTTGGAAGCCCAAGATCCCATATGCTTTGCTAACCACTCTCTCAATATGACCCGCCATTTGCAGGGACCTATGCACATTAACTCCCAGTTCCCTCTGTCCCTAGCGCACTCTTTAAAACTGTGACAATGGCCCAAAAATTCGGCCGTTCCCGGGTGAGTACACAATCCGCACTCACCCGTATTCATTCCCGAAGTGCCGGTTTCCTGCATGCACTGCGCATGCGCGGGAAACCGGAACTTCCGGTATGGTGAAGGGTGCGGTTCCTCGGTGAAACGCGTGCACGCTAGAGACTGCGTGCACGCAGCACACTTAGTTTTTTTCAGGTTTCAACGCGAGGGTATGTATTGAAGATTCTACGCCAGTAAAAAGGAGGCGTAAGACCCCTTTTGAACAAGGTAAGCAGTTAATTAAGTATAATTTTACATTTGTTTCAACAGGTTTATCTTTTTTAGACACTTTAAAGAAAGGTAAGTTTATTTTTATAACTTTAAAAAAGTATTTACATTTTTTCAAAAAATTTAATTTTTTTTTAAAGTTGTTAATTTATTTAAGTATAGTTATTTTATAAATTTGATGCTTTTTAAAATTTATTTGAAGTTTAGCTGTTCTTTTGGGGCCGATTTCAATTCACGGATTTGACAGGTCTCCTGTCAAATCTATGAATGAAAGATGGTCTGCTGCCATTGGCTCTCCATGGCCCACGTGATCCTAGGGGTCGCATCGCACTAACTGCGCCCCTGGAACACGCAAGCACTGCGCACCAGCTCTTGGGAGAGGCCCGGGACCCGAACTTCCTGTGGGCCCAAAACAGAACGGCAGGCGCGGTGGGTAAGAGTGCGTGCGATCCTTACCCCCGCGGCAAGCCGGCCACGCGAATTTCTAGGCCATTATGTGTATATTGCCTATCCCTGTTCCTTCTGCCAAAATGCATCACCTCACACTTCTCTGTATTAAATTCCATCTGCCACATGTATGCCCATTCTGCTAGCCTTTCTATGTCCTGTTGCAGTCGATGTTTGGTGTCCTCGACAAATTTAGCAATTCTACTCTGTATTCCATTATCCTGGTCATTTATATATATCAAAAAATGCAGTGGCCCCAGCACTGACCCTTGTGGAACACTACTGTCTACCATCCTCCAGTCTGAAGAACATCATTAACCACAACTCGCAGTTTTCTGTCCTTAAGGCAATTCCTTATCCAAGCTGCACCTGACCCACCTATTCCATGAGCCTCAATTTTGTTAACCAGCCTTCTATGTGCTACTTTGTCAAACGCCTTCCGAAAAGCCATGCAGACAACATGCATTGCAATCCCTTCATCAATCCTCCCTGTTACTACATTAAAAAAATCAATTCGACGAGCCAAATACGATCTGCCTTTTAGAAATCGGTGTTGGCTCTCCTTATTTAGCTTTAATCTCTCCAAGTAACCGTAATTTTTTTCCTTGGATTATTGTTTACCCACCGCTGAACTGATCGGCCGATAGTTACTAGGATTACTATGATACTCAGCAGGTCAGACTGAATCTGTGGAGAGAGCGAGAAACAGAGTTAACCTTTCAGATCTTGGACCTTGCGCCAGAGCTGGAAACAGTTAAAGATGTAACGGATGTTAACCAGTTGCAGAGGCAGAATTTAACCACTCCTGCCTTCCACCATATCACAGACCGGCCTTTTTGTTCTTTCCTCGCCTCCCGCCTTTCCCTGCTCCACACCCTGTGAAAATCTGTTACATCTCTAACATTTTCCAGTCCTGACGAAAGGACACAGACCTGAAACGTTAACTCGCTTTCTCTCTCCACAGATGCTTCCTGACATTCTGAATATTTCAAGCATTTTCTCTTTTTATATTATTTAAAATAAAATGGTTTGTATTTTTCCTCTTTCTTGATTCTCTTCCGAAGCGACTTTATTATATGTGTATAAACTCAATAAAAAGTAATATATAACTACTACAAATCCTCCACTGGACCCCCCCTCCTCAACAGCATGGTTGCATGTTTGTGTGAAGCTACTCACTTCAGTCGATCGTTCAAAATCAAATATTCAGAAATTTCAATTTTAAAACGTTTTCAGCAATTCAGAGCCTCCTTAAGGAAACCGGCACTTCTGATATTGCGAAGGGGGCGGTTCCTAAGTGAACCGCGCGCGCACTACAGGCTGTGCGCACGCAGCACACTTAGTTTTTTTCAGGTTTGAACGCGCAGGTAAGTCTTGAAGATTTTACACATGAAGAAAGCAGGCGTAAGACCCCATTTTAAAAAGGTATGTAGTTAATTAAGTATTATTTTAATTTTTTTCAACAGGTTTAACTTTTTTAGAGACTTTAAAGAAAGTTAAGTTTATTTTTATAACATTTAAAAACAATTTAACTTTTTTCAATAATGTAAATTTTTGTTTAAAGTGTTTAATTTCTTTAACTATAGTTATTTTATTAACGTGATGGGTTTTTTAAAAAAAATAATTGAGGTTTAGCTGTTCTTTTGGGGGCTTGTTGTATTTCTAGTTTTGACAGCTCTTCCTGTCAAAACTATGAATGAAAGATGGTGTGCTGCCATTGGCTCTAACTGGCCCACGTGATCCCAGAGGTCGCAGCGCACTAACTGCGCCTCTGGGACACGCACACACTGCGCGCCGTCACCAGGGAGAGCCCCAGGAACTGAAGTTCGTGCAGGCCAAAACCATAAAGGCAGACGCGGAGTGCGATATCGCGGGCGATCCTTACCCCCGCGGCAACCGTCGAAGTCCAATTTCTGGGCCATTATATATATATATTCTATATATATAGATTTCCTTCTGTCCCTGTCTCTCTCTATATATCCCTATGTCCGTCTTTATCTATCTATCTCCCTATGACCCTGCATCTCGCTCTCTCGCCCTCTGACTCTGTCACTGTCTCTGCCTCTCACTCTATATCCCTCAGAACCTGACTTTCGGTCTATCTTCCTCTGTCCCTGTCACTCTCTCGAACTCCCGCTTTGCTTGCCTCTCTATTTCTCACACTCTGTCTCTGTCTCTGTCCCTGTCGCTCTCTCTCTTCCTCTCTCTCTCATTCTTTCTCTCTCTCTCTCTCTTTCTCTCTCTCTCTCCGTTTATAACTCTCTGTCTCTTTGTTTTGCTGTCTCGCTCTACAAAGAACATCGAAGCAAAAGGAAAAGCAGAGAATCAGTGTCGGTTCATGAGAAAGATTTCCTCCCTTTATTTAAACATTTGAAATCCTGTATATGCTGTGAAATGAGCAGAATTTTTTCCCTCTTCGAGGAAACGTTTCATATTAATGTTTTCCTATTTGTGCTCTTGTGATAATGAAGGCGCACACATCAGACACCAGCTCCAATAAACTGTTCACAATTAACTGAATGCCCTAAGTCTCCCAGCTCAGTGTAATCCTGAGCGATAACTGCCTGCAGGTTTTAGAAGAGATGATTAAATGAGGCCCTGTCGGTGGACTTTAAAGATTGCTTTAACGCTATTGTAAGAAGCGAAGGGAATATCTCTACCCATTCTCTCTCTCTCTCTTCCCCAGTCTCTCTCCCCTTCTCCCCAGTCTCTCTCCCCCCAGTCTCTCTCTGCTCCAGTCTATCTATCTCTCCCGAGTCTCTTTCCCTGTCGCCCCTCTCTCTCCCTCCAGATTCTCTCTCGCACAGACTATCCCCCTCTCTCACCATTCTCTCTCTCCCCCAGTCTCTGACCCAATCTCTCTCTCTCCCAGTCTCTCTCCCTCTCACACTAGTCTCTCTCCCCAGTCTCTCTCTCTCCCCATACTCTCTCTCCCCAGTTTTTCGCTCTCTCCCCCAATCTCTTCCTCTCTCTCCCAGTCTCTTTCACTCCCCAGTCTCTCTCTCTCTCTCACTCCCCAGTCTCTCTCTCTCTCCCAAATATGTCTCACTGACTCTCTCTCCCAAGTATCTCCCACTGTCTCTCTCTCCCAAGTCTCTACCCCAGTGTCTCTCTCCCCAATCTCTCTCGCTCACTCTCTGACCAGTCGCTCGCTCTCTCTGACATTTCTGTCGCTCCCCCCAGTCTCTCTCTCCCCAGACTCTCTCTCCAGTCTCTGTATCTCTCTCCACAGTAAACCCTCTCTCCACCATCTCTCACTAACCCCAGTCCCTCTCTCTCCCCATTGTCTCTCTATCACAGTCACGCTCTCCCCAAGTCTCCCTCTCACCCCAGTCTCTCTTGCCTTCGCTCTCTCTCCCAGTATCTCTCTCTCTCTCTCCCCCACTCTCTCTCACTCCTCCAGTATCTCTCTATCTCCCCCAGTCTCGCTATCTCACCCCATTCTCTCACTCTCTCCCCACTCTTTCACTCTCCCCTTTCTCTCTCTCAGTCTCTCTCTCTCTCCCCGCAGTCTCTCTATCTCTCCCCCAGTCTTAGTCTCTCCCCCTCTCTCTCTCCCAGACTCTCTCCGCCAATCTCTCTCTCGCCCCAGTCTCTCTTTCAACCTCTCTCTCCCCCAGAATCTATCTCAGCCACTCTCTCAATCAATCTCACGATCTCTCTCTCTCATCCACTCTCTTTCTCACTCCCCCAGTCTTTCTCTCTCATCCACAGTCTCTCTCCCCAGTCTCTCTCTCTCTCGTCGACTCGTTCTCTCTCCCCTGTCTCTCTCTGTCACGCTCTCTCTCTCTCTCTCACACCCTCCCTCTCGCTCTCGTATTCCCTTTCTCTATCTCTCCCCCACTCTCTCTGTCTGTCACCCACTCGCTCTCTACCCCCATTCTCTCTCTCCCTCTCTCTCTCTTTCCGCCCTCTTCCTCCCTCAGGCACTGGCCCGTAGCGGGTTCAGTGCGCAGCCGCTCTTTATAAGGGCATTGCCATCTGCCACGACTCCCCGCGCAGTAGCAGCATTCGGCAGCCGTTCGCATTCTAAGTGATGTGAGTTGCAGTGCGCAGGCGCCGAAGCACGTTCCTGCGGGCCTAAAGAACGAGTCTGTGGAACACGATTGAAAAGAGCACCTACAGGATCTTCTTCTTCTGGAGAGGAAATGTCTGTTGTATAATTGTACCAGCCTATACTGAAAGTGCTGCATGATGTGACGGGTTTAACCCCAGTCGATGATCGCCCTCCAGTAACTTGCCAAATGGCAATTAGAGCTGTGAGCCTGTACTGAAGGTGCTGCATTCTGGTGGGGTTTAGCCACCGTCACTCTTTGCCCTCCAGTAGCTTGCCAAGTGGTAATTCTGAGCTGTGAGCCTATACTGAAGGTGCTGTGTAATGGTGGGGTTCGGCCCCAGTCACTGTTTGCCCTCCAGTACCTTGCCAAGTGGTAATTCTGAGCTGTGAGCCTATACTGAAGGTGCTGCATTCTGGTGGGGTACGTCCCCAGTTACTGTACGTCCCCAGTTACTGTTTGCCCTCCAGTATCTTGCCAAGTGGTAATTTTGAGCTGTAATCCTATACTGAAGGTGCTGGGTGATGGTGGGTTTCGTCCACAGTCACTGTTTGCCCTCCAGTACCTTGCCAAGTGGTAATTCTGAGCTGTAAGCCTATACAGCGAGCTGCCAGCATTTCGATCATGGGGAGCAGCACCACCGCCGTTCCTGGCTGATTCTGTCCGGCAAAGCTGAGCCAATTGCAGCACAGCAACAAAAACTTACATTTACACAGCGCCTTTAACGTAGGAAAACGTCCCAGGCACGTCACAAGAGCGGAATCAGTCAAACGTTGACACTGAGCCAAAGAAGGAGACATTGGAACAGGTCAGAGATTTTAGGGCGCGGCAACTGAAGGCACGGCCGCCAATGTTGGAGCGAAGGCAGTGGGGGTTGCACAAGAGGAAAGAGTTGAAAGAGTGCACAGTTCATAGACCTGCAATTTTTTTCTAATACAATTATTTACTCAATTCCCTTTGGAAAGTTACTTTGAATCTGTTTCCAACGCCCTTCCAGGCAATTAATTCCAGGTCATAACAACTTGCTGTGTGAATTTTTCCCCCTCGTGTTGCTTCAGCTTCTTTCTCCAATTACCTTAAATCATTGTCCTCTGATTACCGATCCTCTTGACACGGCAAATCGTTTCTCCTTATTAACAGAGTTGTAGGGCTGGAGGAGGTCACAGAGATAGGGATGGATGAGGCCATGGAGGGATTTGAACAAGAGGATGAGTATTATAAAGACTGAAGCCACCAGTCGCCTCCCCAGTACATAATGTGACTCACTACCAACAGGAAAGTAGTTACTTTAACTCCTAAAGGTGAAAAAAGGTGAGACATTGTCCCTCTAAATATAACAAACTGAGACATAATGAGGTGAAATCAATCTGTGTACATTAACTAACAGCGACATGTAAAGAGGTAAATGAATGAGATTTAAACACTTAGTCCATTTGGCACTGAAGTCTCTGAAACTCATAATAGGAACTCAAGGAAAACACAATAGTGACAAATGTTAAACTGTTTCCTTTGACAAAAAAAAATCTTGAATTAACTTTAAAAAGATAAATAATTTAACAGGGGTTCACACGGACTCAACTGACTGGCCGACTTAAGCACCGCGATTGGTTGCAGAACGCGCTGCTCCCTTGGCACCCCGGCCTCTGAGCTCTCTTCCTGTTGTTTCCAAAGGCCATCCGTCACCACTCGCCAACATTACCTTGCCAGATGAGGTTCAGGGGCTCATTGGAAGAACATAAATGAGTCCTCCAATCTGAGTTGGGAAATACAATTAGAGAAACCTGATTCAATTTATTAACTAAACTATGTCAAATCAAATCAAATGAATTGTTGTAATTAATATCTGCCTTTTGTGCCAAGTGGGAAACACATGAAGTCTGGGCTGTGCAGGAGTGTTTGTGCTCGGTTACATTGCTTGTTCCAGGCTCTCTGCTCCAAGTGCGCTTCTTTCAGCTCACGGTCTCATTCATACATCCAACTAACTGAATTAACCTCGCCCTTTAAATCCATCACAGAAATATCATCTTTCGGTGTTTAGTTGTGATAAACTTTAAAAGACACAGCTTAAGCTTCAGCTGGAATATTGTATTCAATTTTGGGCACCACATTTTAGGAAGGATGTCAAGGAGACTGTGCAGAGGAGGTTTACTGGATTTGTACCAGTGATGAGGGAATTTAGTTCTATGGAGAGACAGGAGATTCTGGAGTTTTTCTCCTTAGAGCAAAATGATTGAGAGGAAATTTGATTGAGGTGTTCAAAATCATGAATCGTTTTGATAGAGTGAATAAGGATAATCTGTTTCCGGTGGCAGAATGGTCATTGAGCAGAGGACACAGATTTAAAGTGATTGGCAAAAGAACGAGAGGAAACGTTTTATTTACACAGCGAGTTGTTGTGATCTGAACTGCACTGCCTGAAATGGCACTGGAAGCAGATTCAATAGTAACTTTCAAAAGGGAATCGGCTTATTTTTGAAGGGATATGATTTACAGGTATATGCGGAAAGAGCAGGGGAGTGGGATTAATTGGACAGCCCTTTCAAAGAGCAGGCACAGGCACGATGGGGCGAATGGCCTCCTTCTGTGCTGTACCATTCTTTGATTCTATGATGTAATGTTTGTCAGATGTTGCTGACAGAGTGACAGCAATAGATTGTTCCCATCAGAAGCAGGGAAAAAGTTATTTTAAAAGCATAGGAGTGCATTTAGCAACATATGCAAATTTAATGAAGAGAGAGAGCGAGCTGGGAGAGTGTTTGTGTAACCAGGACACGCGACACTGTGAGGCCCCTGAACAGATGTCAATGTCCCAGACCCTGACTGCTGCTCACCCAATAACAATGGGACAGTAAAGGGACTGCGATGGTCTCTGTATTTAAACTAAATGTCAAGAATCACCATAAGTGTGTATGTCGAAGGATTCGTGTAAGCTGTACACTGGAAAGAGATATTGATAGACCATCGACCATTAATGACACACTACTGATATGGGAGGGATTTGCACTGTGAATATTCACTTTCTAGCACTCTGTGCCGATGATCATGTGATTTCACTGAATTCCGATCGGAGAAAGATAGATCAGTGTATTTTCTAAATGGTAAGAAGCTAGGAACTGTGGAGTAGCCAAGAGATTCAGGTTTACCATTTACATAAACCCTTCCCATATCAGAGATACATCCCTCCCATATCTGAGACAAATCCCTCCCAAATAAGTGTCAAATCCTACCTATATCAGATATACATCCCACCCATGTATATTTGAGCATTAATGGACACTGTTTGTTAGCGAGAGAATATTTACAGGATACATCTACTCCATGTTTCAGCCACTTTCACTGATACCAGGCTTTTCATATCCAGATTTTTAAACTGGAATTCAGATTCTCAAACTTCCGGGGGTGGGATTTAACCTCTCGTTCTCTGGATCAATAACACAGTGATATAAACACTGATTGCTTTGTTTTACAGAGTTAAAAGGGCTGACTGACTTTCCATCTCACTCTCAAACAGCTCATGATCAATGCATGATCCCTGATAGTTTCATCAATCTCCATTTTCCCCATATTGCCGAATCTGTGATCCCCGTGAGTTAATTCCAGCATACAAGTAAGTAACTCGCTGCCAAACTGGACCCATTGTCACTTCTGTGTCTGCGTGATCTTTGCTTTCACTGTGGTCAACAGATTTGAATGCTGTACGCTGTGTGCGTCAGGCAATACAATGTCAGCCTTCAAAAGGTGGGAGGGAGCGTGTTGTTTGTCAGAGGTTGCTCAGAGACAGAAAAATAAACTATCGAAATCAGAAGCACGGATAATGTCTGCTGAAGCTCACAGCTGCTCATTTCACAGTTAATGCAAACTAAAGGGAAGAGAGACAGAGAGAGAATTTTAAAGTTCATAGAAACATGAATACTTAGGAGGACGTAATTCAGCCCCTCAAGCCTGCTCCAGCATTCAATCAGGTCATGGTTGATCTGTACCATATCTCCAGCGATCCCACTTGGTTACGTAACTTTTATAAGCTTTCCGCCAAGAAATCTATCAATATCAGTTTTCAAACTTTTAATTTACCACCCCCCCCCACCACGCCTCAACAGCTTTATGGGGGCGAGTGTTCCAGATTTCCACTACAATTTGTGTGAAGAAGTGCTCTCTGACATCACCACTGAAGCCCAGCTCTAATTTTAAGATTATGCCCCTTGTTCTGAACTCCGCCACCAGCCCATCCCACCCCCACCACCAGTGGAAAGAGTTAATCTCTAGTTACCCTATCAACTCATTTAATCATCTGAAACACTAGAATAATTCACTCCTTCATATTCTATAGTCAAGGGAATACAAGCCTAGTCTATGAAAACTGTCCTCATAATTTAGTCCTTTTAGCCACGGTATCATTCTGGTGAATCTGCGCGGCTCCCACTCCAAGGCCAATATATCTTCCTGAGGTGCCTTGCCCAGAATTCAACACAGTTACTCCAGATTATGTCCTACTGGGAGAGTGTTTGTGTAACCAGTACGTGGGACACTGCGAGGCCCTGACCGGATGTCAATGTCCCAGACACTGACTGTTGCTCACTCACCAGCACTCGGAGAGTAAAAGAACTGCGATGGTCTCTGTACTTAAATTGAATGTCAAGCATCACTAGGGCTGGGACTTTAATGGGCACTGAGTGTTAGCGAGAGAATATTTTTCAGGTTTAATCCCTCCCGTGTCAGTAATGTGCCAGTATTGAGATGATGCTGAGGGGACATTTTTGGGTAATGGAATCGGGCAGAAGCAGAATGATCCAGAGAGGCAAATGGAAGGGCATCCAACATTGTTTTCACTGCACATCAGAGGGTAAGTCAATGTCAGCCTGTAAAAAGTGGGAGTTTGTTGTGAGGTGATATATTTTGATAGGATAAATGAGGAGAGGCAATATCAACTAAATTTTAAAGGGGTTGCAGGAACAAAGAGACCTGCGGCTGGTTGTACACAAATCTTGGAAGGACAAGTTGAGAAGGCTGTTAATAAACCATTCGGGATTCTGAGCTTTATTAGTCGCGGCACAGAGTACAAAAGCAAGGAAGTTATTGCTAAATCTTTATAAAACACTGGCTAGGCCTCAGCTGGAATATTGTGTCCAATTCTGGGCAGCACATTTTAGGCAGGTTGTGAAGGCCATGGAGAGGGTGAAGAGGAGATTTATTAGAATGGTACCATTAATGGGGGATCCGTTCTGTGGAGAGACTGGAGAAACTGGGGTTGCCCTCCTAAGAGCAGTGAAGATCAAGAGAATATTTGATTGAGGTGCTCAAAACCATGAATAGTTTTGATAGAGTGAACCAGGATAAGCTCTTTCTAGTAGCAGAAGAGTCAGTAACCAGAGGACCCAGATATAAGGTGATTTGCAAAAGAACCAGAGGCGACATTAGGAAACATTTTTTTTACACAGCGAGTTGTTGTGATCTGGAATGCACTGCCTGAAAGGGCTCTGGAAATAGGGTCAATAGTAACTTTCAAAAGGGAATTGGATACATTTTTGACGGGATATGATTTACAGGTCTATGGGGAAATTGCAGGGGAGTGGGATTAATTGGACAGCTCAGATGATGCTGACAGACTGAGAACAATAGATTGTTCACATCAGGAGCACGGACAAGATATTTTAAAGGGCACAGGAGAACATTTAGCAACATATGCAAACTAGAGTGAGGAGAGAGAGCGAGCAGCGAGAATGTTTGTGTAACCAGGACACGCGATACTGTGGGGCCCCTAACCAGAAATTGGTGTCCTAGACCCTTGACTGCTGCTCACCCACGAACACTGGGACAGTAAAGGGACTGCGATTGTCTCTGTATGTAATTTAAATTTCAAGAATCACCAAGAGTATGTATGCCGAAGGATTAGTGTAAGCTGTAAACTTGAAAGAGATATTCATAGACCATCGCCCATTAATGAGACACTACTGATATGGGAGGGATTTACTCGGTGAATATTCTAACACTCTGTGCACATGAATGTGTGATTTCACTGAATTCAGACCTGAGAAAGATAGATCAGCGTATTTTCTAAATGGTAAGAAGCTAGGAACTGTGGCGTAGACAAGAGATTCAGGAACCATTTACATACATCCTTTCCCTGCCAGAGCCACATCTCTCCCATATCCGAAACAAATCCCTCCCAAAACAGTGTCAAATACCATCAGATACACATCCCACCCATGTATATTTGAGCATTAATGGACACTGTGTGTTAGCGAGAGAATATTCACAGGATAAATCCATTCCATGTGTCAGCCACTTTCACTGATACCAGTCTTTTCATACCCAGATTTTTAAACTTGAATCAGATTCTCAAACTTCCGTGGGTGGGCTTGAACCTCTCGTTCTCTGGATCAAAAGTCCAGTGATATAAACACTAGACTACCGTACCCTGAGTAATCTCAATCTTTTTGTAGCACCTGATTGCTTTGTTTTACAGAGTTAAAAGGTTTGACTGACTTTCCATCTCACTCTCAAACAGCTCATGATCCAGGCCTGAATCCCTGATAGTTTCATCAATCTCCATTTTTCCCATATTGCCGAATCTGTGAATCCCCGTGAGTTAATTCCAGCATACAAGGAAGTAACTCGCTGCCACATTGGACCCATTGTCACTTCTGACTGTGCGTGATCTTTGCTTCCACTGTGGTCAACAGATTTGAATGTTGTACGCTGTGTGTTGCAGGCAAGACAATGTCAGCCTTCAAATGGTGGGAGGGTGCGTGTTGTTTGTCAGAGGCTGCTCAGAGACAGAAAAATGAACTATCGAAATCAGAAGCACGGATAAGATCTGCTGAATCTCACAGCTGCTCATTTCACAGCTAATGCAAACTAAAGGAAAGAGAGACAGAGAGAAAATATTTAGGTTCATAGAAACATGGATACTTAGGAACTGGAGGAGGCAATTCAGCACCTCAAGCCTACTCCAGCATTTCACCAGGTCATGTTTAATCTGTAGCATAACTCCATCGAACCCCCTTGGTTACGTAACTTTAATAGGCTTACCGCCAAAAAATCTAACAATATCAGTTTTCAAACTTTTAATTTAGCACCCCCAGCCTCAACAGCTTTTTGGGGGCGTGAGTTCCAGATATCCACTAAAATTTTTGTGAAGAAGTGCTTCCTGACATCACCACTGAAGCCCAGCTCCAATTTTAAGATTATGCCCCTTGTTCTGAACAGCGCCACCACCCACCGCCAACCCCCCAAACCCCACACCACCACCAGTGGAAAGAGTTGATCACTAGTTACCTTTCAACTCATTTAATCATCTTAAACACTACAATAATTCAGTCCTTCATATTATATAATCAAGGGAATACAAGCCTAGTCTATGCAACCTGTCCTCATAATTTAACCCTTTTAGACACGGTATCATTCTGGTGAATCTGCGCGGCACCCCCTCCAAGTCCAATATATCCTTCCTGAGGTGCGGTTCCCAGAATTGAACACAGAACTCCAGTTTATATCTTACTGGGAGAGTGTCTTTGTAACCAGGAAGTGTGACACTGCGAGGCTCCTGACCCGATGTCAATGTCCCAGACACTGACTGTTGCTCACTCACCAGCACTCGGAAAGTAAAAGGACTGCGATGGTCTCTGTACATAAATTGTATGTCAAGCATCACCAGGGTTGGGACTTTAATGGGCACTGAGTGTTAGCGGGATAATATTTTCAGGTTGAATCCCTCCCATGTCAGTAATGTGTCAGTATTGAGCTAATGCTGAGGGGATATGTTTGTGTAATGGAATCGGACAGAAGCAGAATGATCCAGAGAGGCAAGTGGAAGGGCATCCATCTTTGTTTTCTCTACACATCAGAGGGTAAGACAATGTCAGCCTGTAAAAAGTGGGAGTTTGTTGTGAGGTGATACATTTTGTTAGGAAAAATGAGGAGAGGCAATGAAAACTAAATTTTAAAGTGGGTGCAGGAACAGCGAGACCTGCGGTTGTATGTACACACATATTGGAAGGACAAGATGAGAAGGCTGTTAAAAAAACATTCGGGATTCTGAGCTTTATTAGTCGCGGCACAGAGTACAAAAACAAGGAAGTTATTGCTAAACCTTTATAAACACAGTTTAGGCCCCAGCTGGAGTATTGTGTCCAATTCTGGGCAGCACATTTTAGGCAGGTTGTCAAGGCCATGGAGAGGGTGAAGAGGAGATTTATTAGAATGGTACCAGGAATGAGGGAATTCAGTTCTGTGGAGAGACTGGAGAAGCTGCGGTTGATCTCCTCAGAGCTGAAAAGATTAATAGAATATTTGATTGAGGTGTTCAAAACTATGAATAGTTTTGATAGAGTGAATCAGGATACGCTCTTTCTAGTTGCAGAAGGGTCAGTAACCTGAGGACACAGATTTAAAGTGATTGGCCAAAGAACCAGAGGCGACATGAGGAAACATTCTTTTTTACACAGCGAGTTGTTGTGATCTGGAATGCACTGCCTGAAAGGGTGCTGGAAGCAGGTTCAATAGTAACTTTCAAAAGGGAATTGGATACAATTTTGACGGGATATGATTTACAGGTCTATGGGTAAATTGCAGGATATTGGGATTAATTGAACAGCTCAGATGATGCAAACAGACTGAGAACAATAGATTGTTCACATCAGGAGCACGGACAAGATATTTTAAAGGGCCCAGGAGAACATTTAGCAACATATGCAAACTAGAGTGAGGAGAGAGAGCGAATAGCGAGAATGTTTGTGTAACCAGGACACGCGACACTGTGGGGCCCCTGACCAGATATCAATGTCTCAGACCCTGACTGCTGCTCACCCACTAACAATGAGACAGTAAAGGGACTGCAATGGTTTCTGTTTTTAAATTAAATGTCAAGAATCACCAAGAGCCTGTATTTGGAAGGATTAATGCATGCTGTACACTAGGCAGAGATATTAATAGAACATCCCCCATTAATGATACATTACTGATATGGGAGGGATTTACCCGGTGAATATTGTCTTTCTAACACTCAATGCTCAGGAACGTGTGAGTTCATCCACTTCAGACCTGAAAAAGATAGATCAGAGTATTTTCTAAATGGTGAGAATCTAGGAACTGTGGAGGAGCCAAGAGATTCAGGGATCCATGTACACAAATCCGTCCCATACCAGAGACAAATCTCACACATATCAGAGACAAATCCCTCCCAAATCAGTGTCAAAGCCGACCTGTATCAGAGACAAATCCCACCCATGTATATTTGAACATTAATGAACACTGTGTGTTAGCGAGAGAATATTCACAGGATAAATCGACTCCATTTATGTGCCACTTTCACTGATACCAGGCTTTTCCTACCTAGTTTTTTTTTAAACTTGATTTCAAGTTTTCTAACTTCGGTGAGGGATTTGAACTCTCGTTCTCTGGATCAATATTCCAGTGACATAACCCATATGTCACCGTACACTTAGTGATCTCAATCTTTTTGTAGCACCTGATTGCTCGGTGTTACAATGTGCGTTAAAAGGGCTGACTGACTTTCAATCTCACTCCCAACCAGCTCATGATCAAGGCCTGATCCCTGATCGTTTCATCAATATCCATGTTCCGCATATTGCCGAATCTGTGAATCCGCATGTGTTAATTCCAAAATACAAGGGAGTTGCTCGATGCCACACTGGACCCATTGTCACTTCTGACTCTGCGTGATCTTTGCTTCCACTGTGGTCAACAGATTTGAATGTTGTACGCTGTGTGTTGCAGGCAAGACAATGTCAGCCTTCAACAGGTGGGAGGGAGCGTGTTGTTTGTCAGAGGTTGCTCAGAGACAGAAAAATAAACGATCGAAATCAGAAGCACGGATAAGATCTGCTGAAGCTCACAGCTGCTCATTTCACAGCTAATGCAAAATAAAGGGAAGAGAGACAGAGAGAGAATTTTTAGGTACATAGAAACATGGATACATAGGAACTGGAGGAGGTAATTCAGCCCCTCAAGCGTGCTCCAGCATTCAATCAGGTCATGGTTGATCTGTACCATAACTCCATCGAGCCCCCTTGGTTACGTAACCTTAATAAGCTTACCGCCAAAAATCTATCAATATCAGTTTTCAAACTTTTAATTTACCCCCCCCCCCCAGCCTCAACAGCTTTATGGGGGCGAGAGTTCCAGATTTCCAATATAATTTGTGTGAAGAAGTGCTTCCTGATATCACCACTGAAGCCCAGCTCTAAATTTAAGATTATGCCCCTTGTTCTGAACTCCGCAACCACCACGCCCGCCACCCACCAATGGAAAGAGTTGATCTCTAGTTATCCAATAAATCATTTTATCAACTTGAACACTACAATAATTCAGACCTTCATACTCTATAGTCAAGGGAATACAAGCCTATTCTGTGCAACCTGTCCTCAAAATTTAGCCCTTTTAGCCCCGGTATCATTCTGGTGAATCTGAGCGGCACCCGCTCCAAGGCCAATATATCCTTCCTGAGGTGCGGTGCCCAGAATTGAACACAGTTACTCCAGATTATGTCGTACTGGGAGAGGGTCCGTTTAACCATGACGTGGGACACTGCGAGGCCCTGACCGGATGTCAATATCCCAGACACTGACTGTTGCTCACTCACCAGCAATCGCAGAGTAAAAGGACTGCGATGGTCTCTGTACTTAAACTGAAAGTCAAGCATCACCAGGGCTGGGACTTTAATGGGCACTGAGTGTTAGCGAGAGAATATTTTCAGGTGGAATCCCTCCCGTGTCAGTAATGTGTCAGTATTGAGCTGATGCTGAGGGGATATTTTTGTTTAATGGAATCGGGCAGAAGCAGAATGATCCAGAGAGGCAAATGGAAGGGCATCCATCTTTGTTTTCTCTACACATCAGAGGGTAGGACAATGTCAGCCTGTAAAAAGTGGGAGTTTGTTGTGAGGTGATACAATTTGGTAGGAAAAATGAGGAGAGGCAATGTGAACTAAATTTTAAAGGGGGTGCAGGAACAGAGAGACCTGCGGTTGTATGTACACAAATCTTGGAAGGACAAGTTGAGAAGGCTGTTAAAAAACCATTCGGGATTCTGAGCTTTATTAGCCGTGGAACAGAATACAAAAGCAGGGAAGTTATTGTTAAACCTTTATAAAGCACTGGCTAGGCCTCAGCTGGAGTATTGTGTCCAATTCTGGACAGCACATTTTAGGCAGGTTGTCAATGCCATGCAGAGGTTGAGGAGGAGATTTATTAGAATTGTACCAGGAATGGGGGACTTCAGTTCTGTGAAGATACTGGAGAAGCTGGGGTTATTCTCCTTAGAGCAATGAAGATTAAGAAAATATTTGATTGAGGTGTTCAAAACCATGAATAGTTTTGATAGAGGGAATCAGGATAAGCTCTTTCTAGTGGCAGAAGGGTCAGTGACCAGAGGACACAGATTTAAGGTGATTGGCAAAAGAACCAGAGGCGACATAAGTAAACATTTTTTTTACACAGCGAGTTGTTGTGATCTGGAATGCACTGCCTGAAAGGGGACTGGAAGCAGGTTCAATTGTAACTTTCCAAAGGGATTTGGATACATTTTTGACGGGATATGATTTACAGGTCTATGGGGAAATAGCAGGGGAGTGGGATTAATTGGACAGCTCAGATGATGCTGACAGTCTGAGAACAATAGATTGTTCACATCAGGAGCACGGACAAGATATTTTAAAGGGCACAGGAGAACATTTAGGAACATATTCAAACTAGAGTGAGGAGAGAGAGCGATCAGCGAGAATGTTTGTGTAAACAGGAAACGCGACATTGTGGGTCCCCTGACCAGATATCAATGTCTCAGATCCTGACTGCTGCTCAACCACTAATACTGAGAGAGTAAAGCGACTGCGATGGTCTCTGTATTTAAATTAAATTTCACCAAGAGCCTGTATGTGGAAGTATTAATGTATGCTGTACACTACACAGAGATATTGATAGACCATGGCCCATTAATGATATGGAGGGATTTACCCGGTGAAAATTCTCTTTCTAACATTCAGTGCTCAGGAACGTGTGAGTTCATCCACTTCAGACCTGAGAAAGATAGATCAGAGTATTTTCTAAATGTGAGAATATAGGAACTGTGGAGGAGCCAAGAGATTCAGGGAACAATGTACACAAATCCTTCCCATACCAGAGACAAATCTCTCGCATATCAGAGACAAATCCCTCCCAAATCAGTGTCAAAGCCGACCAATATCAGAGACAAATCCCACCCATGTATATTTGAACATTAATGTTCACTGAGTGTTAGCGAGAGAATATTAACAGAATAAACCCAGTCCATGTATGAGCCACTTTCACTGATACGAAGCTTTTCGTACCCAGTTTTTTAAACTTGAATTCAAATTCTCAAACTTCTGTGCGTAGGATTTGAACTCTCGTTCTGTGGATCATTATTCCAGTGACATTATCACTATGCTACCGTACCCTCAGTGATCTCAATCTTTTTGTCGCACCTGATTGCTCAGTATTACAGTGTGCCTTAAAAGGGCTGACTGAGTTTAAATCTCACTCCCAACCAGCTCATGTTAAGGCCTGGTCCCCGATAGTTTCATCAATCTCCATTCTCCCCAGGTTGCCAAATATGTGTATCCTCATGGGTTATTTCCAGCATACAAGGATGTTACTCGCTGCCAATCTGGATCCATTGTCACTTCTGAGTCCGCCTGATCTTTCCATCCCATGTGACTAACAGATTTGAATGTTGTACGCTGTGTGCGTCAGGCAAGACAATGTCAGCCTTCAAAAGGTGAGAGCTTGTTGTTTGTCAGAGGCTGCTCAGAGACTGAGAATAATGAACTGTCCAGAACAAAATTACGGAAAAAGATCTGCTGAAGCTCACAGCTGCTCATTTCACAACAAATACAAACTAGAGTGAGGAGAGACAGAGAGAGAAATTTTAAAGGCATAGAAATATGGAAGCATAGGAACAGGAAAAGGTAATTCAGCCCCTAAAGCCTCCTCCAGCATTAATTCAGATCATGGCTGATCTTTAACTTATTTCCATCAACCCGCCTTAGTTCCGTAACCTTAATACCCTTATCCAACAAAAATATATCAATCACATTTTCAAACTTTTAATTGATCCCCGGACTCAACAACGTTTTGGGGGAGAGAGTGTTCCTGATTTCCAATACCTTTGTTTGTAGAAGTGCTTCCTGACATCACCACTGATCAGCCTAGCTCAAATTTTAAGATTATGCCCCTTGTTCTGGACACCCCCCACCAGAGGAAATCGTTTCTATCTATCTAACCTATCAATTCCTTTTATCATCTGAAACACTACAGTTAGTACACTCCTTAATCTTCTATACTCAAGTGAATACAAGCCTTGTCGATGCAACCTGTCCTCATAATTTAACCCTTTTGACCCCCGTTTCATTCTGGTGAATCGGCGCTGTACCCCATCCAAGGCCAATATATCATTCCTGAGGTGCGGGGCACATAATTGAACACAGTTACTTCAGATGGGGCTAACTGGGAGAGTGTTTGTGTAACCAGGACATGGGACACTGTGAGGCCACTGACTGCTGCTCACCCACTAACACGGGGACAATAAAGGGACTGCGATGGTCTCTGTATTGTAATTAAATGTCAAGCATGACCAAGGCTGGCACTTTAATGGGCACTGAGTGTTAGCGAGAGAATATTTACAGGTTGAATCCCTCCCGTGTCAGTAATGTGTCTCTATTGAAGTGATGCTGAGAGGGAATGTTTTCGTAATGGTATCAGGCAGAAGCAGAATGGTGCCATGGATGAGGGACTTCAGTTATGTGGAGAGACTGGGGAAGCTGGGATTTATCTGCTTGGAGCAGAGAGGATTACGGGAGATTTGATAGTGGAGTTCAAAATCATGAATGGTTTTGATCGAGTAAATAAGGAGAAACTTATTCCACTGGTTGAAGGGTCGGTTAGTCGAGGAAACAGTTTTAAGGTGATTGGAAAAAGAACCAGAGGCGACATGATAAAATATGTTTTATATGCAGCGAGTTGTTGTGATCTGCATTGAGCTGCCTGAAATGGTGCAGGAATACGTTTCAAAAGAAACTTTCAAAAGGCAGTTGGATACATTTTTGACGGGATATGATATACAGGTCTATGGGGGAAAGAGCAGGGGAGTGGGTTTAATTAGACAGCTCTTTCGAAGAGCCGACACAGGCATGATGGGTGGAATGGCCACCTTCTGTGCTGTCTCATTCTATGATTCGACGATGTAATGTTTGTCAGATGATGCTGACAGACTGAGAACAATAGATTGTTCACATCAGGAGAGCGGAAAAGATCTTTCAAAGAGCACAGGCGATCATACAGCAAACTAGAATGAGGAGAGGGAGCGAGCTGGGAGAGTGTTTATGTAAACTGGAAACGCGACACCGTGAGGCCCCTGACGAGATATCAATGGCCCAGACCCTGACTGCTGCTCACCCACTAACACTGGGACAGTAAAGGGACTGCGATGGTCTCTGTATAAATTAATCTCAAGAATCACCAAGAGTGTGTATGTCGAAGGATTAATGTAAGTTGTAAACTAGACAGAGATATTAATAGACCATCGCCCATTAATGATACATTACTGATATTGGAGGGATTTACCCTGTGAATATTCTCTTTCGAACACTCAGTGCTCAGGAACGTGTGAGTTCATCCACTTCAGACCTGAGAAAGAAAGATCAGAGTATTGTTTAAATGGTGAGAATCTGGGAACTAAGGAGGAGCCAAGTGATTCAGGGATCCATGTACAGAAATCCTTCCCATATCAGAAACAAATCTCACACATATCAGAGACTAATCCCTCCCAAATCAATGGCAAATCCCACCTATATCAGAGACAAATCCCACCCATGTATATTTGAACATTAACGAACAATGATTGTTAGCGAGAGAATAATCACAGAATAAATCCATTCCATGTGTCAGCCACTTTCACTGATACCAGGCTTTTCATACCCAGATTTTTAAACTTGAATTCAAATTCTCCAACGTCAAGAGTGGGATTTGTACTCTTATTCTCTGGATCACTAGTCCATTGACATAACCACTATGCTCCGGACCCTCAGTGATCTCAATATTTTTGTAGCACCTGATTGCTCAGTGTTACAGTGTGCGTTAAAAAGGCTGACACTGACTTTGAATCTCACCTTCAACCAATTCATGTTCAAGGCCTGGTCCCCGATAGTTTCATCAATGTCCATTCTCCCAATATTACCGAATCTGTGAATCCCCATGAGTTAATTCCAGCACACAAGGCAGTCACTCGCTGCCAATCTGAGCCCATTGTCACTTCTGAGCAGGCCTGATCTTTCCATCCCATGTGACAAACAGATTTGAATATTGTAGGCTGTGTGCAGCAGGCAAAACAATGTGAGCCTTCAAAAGGTGGGAGTTGTTTTTTGTCAGAGGCTGCTCAGAGACTGAGAACAATGAATTGTCCAGATAAAAAACAGGGATAAGTACTGCTGAAGCTCACAGCAGCTCATTTCACAACAAATGCAAACTAGAGTGAGGAGAGAGAGAGAGATAATTTATAGGGTCTTAGAAATATGGAAGCACAGGAACAGGAAGAGGCAATTCAGCCCCTAATGCCTGCTCCAGCATTTAATCAGATCTTGTCTGATCTGTACCTTATTTCCATCTACCCGCCTTAGTTCCGTAAACTTAATAACATTAAGCAGCAAAAATATATCAAACTCAGTTTTCAAATTGTAAATTGACACCCAGCCTCAACAGCGTTTTGGGGGAGAGAGTGTGCCAGATATCCACTACCCTTTGTGTGAAGAAGTGCTTCCTGACATCACCACTGAACGGCCTGGATCTAATTTTATGATTGTGCCCCTTGTTCTGGACTCCCCCAACCGAGGAAATCGTTTCTCACTATCTACGCTATCAATTACTTTAATCATCTTAAACACTACAATTTGTTCACTCCTTAACCTTCTATACTCAAGGGAATACAAGCGTCGTCTATGCAACCTTTCCTCATAACTTAATCCTTTTATACCCGATAAGATTCTGGTGAATCTGCGCTGAAACCCCTCCAAGGCCAATATATCCTTCCTGAGGTGTGGTGCTCAGAATTGAACACAACTACTGCAGATTATGGCGTACTGGGAGAGTGTTTGTTTAACCAGGACATGGGAAACTGCGAGGCCGCGGATGTCAATGTCCCAGACACTGACTGCTGCCCGCCCGTTAACACTGGGCCTGTAAATTGACTGTGATGTTCTCTGTATTGAAATTGAAAGTCAAGCATCAGCAAGGTTGGAACTTTAATGGGCACTCAGTGTCAGCGAGATAATGGTTACAGATTGTATCCCTCCCATGTCAGTGATGTGTCTGTGTTCAGGTGATGCTGAGAGGGCATTTTAGGATCATAGAAACAGGCAGAAGCAGAATGATCCAGAGAGGCAAATGGAAGGGCATCCATCTTTGTTTTCTTTACACACCAGAGTATAAGACAATGTCAGCCTGTAAAAAGTGGGAGTTTGTTGTGAGTTGATACATTTTGGTAGGAAATATGAGGAGAGGCAATGTGAGCTAAATGGTACAATTTTAAAGGATGTGCAGAAAACGAGAGACCTGGGGCTCTATGGTCACAGATCTTGCAAGGACAAGTTGAGAAGGCTGATAAAAAAACATTCGGGATCCTGAACTTTATTGTCGTAGCATAGTGTACAAAAGCAAGGAAGTTATCGCTAAACTTTTATAAAACACAAGTCAGGCCTCAGCTGGAGTATAGTGTTCAATTCTGTGCATTACATTTTAGAGGTCGCACAACACCAGGTTATAGTCCAACAGTTTTATTTGAAATCACAAGCTTTCGGAGCTATCGATTTGCTCCTTCCTCAGGTGAAGTAAATTAGATACAGAATCTCCAAAGCATATATAGATGGAAAACAAAGCATGTGTACTTTACAATTGCAGACCAATAAATTAGATCATCCTGACTATCTGCCGAGGTGTGATAAAGTTAATTAAGTCAGCCAGGAAGGTACCACATCAAAGACATAGCAAGATACAACTGAGACAATGAGGTGTAGTCGCAGGGGTTCTAACGTGTCAAAAGCTGCCGTCTGTATGTAAAACGAAAAGCTTTAACATTTTTTTACTTTTTTACTGGGAAAATTTTTACTTTTTTACTGGGAATCACATCTGTGATCAAGCTAACGACGACTCGAGTCGTCGTTAGCTTGTTCACAGATGTGATTCCCAGTAAAAAAGTAAAAATTTTCCCAGTAAAAAAGTAAAAAAATGTTAAAGCTTTTCGTTTTTCATACAGACGGCAGCTTTTGACACGTTAGAACCCCTGCGACTACACCTCATTGTCTCAGTTGTATCTTGCTATGTCTTTGATGTGGTACCTTCCTGGCTGACTTAATTAACTTTATCACACCTCGGCAGATAGTCAGGATGATCTAATTTATTGGTCTGCAATTGTAAAGTACACATGCTTTGTTTTCCATCTATATATGCTTTGGAGATTCTGTATCTAATTTACTTCACCTGAGGAAGGAGCAAATCGATAGCTCCGAAAGCTTGTGATTTCAAATAAAACTGTTGGACTATAACCTGGTGTTGTGCGACCTCTCAATTTTGTCCACCCCAGTCCAACACCGGCATCTCCGCATCATTACATTTTAGGCAGCTTGTCAATGCCATGGTGAGGGTGCAGATGAGTTTTATTATAATGTTTGCAGGAATAAGGGATTTCAGTTCTCTAGAGAGACTGGAGAAGCTGGGTTTATTCTCCTTGGAGCAGATAAGATTAAGAGTAGATTTGATTGAGGTGTTCAGAATCATGAATCAATTTCATAGAGTAAATAAGGATAAGCTGTTTCCAGTGGCAGAAGGGTCAGTGACCAGAGGACACAGATTTAAGGTGATTGGCAAAACAAAAAGAGGCGACATGAGGAAACATTTCTATTTACACAGTGATTTGTTGTGATCTGGAATGCACTGCCTGAAAGGGAACTGGAAGCCGGTTCAATACTAACTTCCAAAAGAGAATTGAATACATTTTTGATGGGATATGTTTTACAAGACTATGGGGAAAGAGCAGGGGATTGGGATTAACTATACAGCTCTTTTAAAGAGTCGGCACAGGCACGATGGGCCGAATGGCCTCCGTCTGTGCTGTATCATTCTCGGATTCTTTGATGTAATGTTTGTCAGATCGTGCTGACAGACACAGAACAATAGATTGTTCTCATCAAAAGCACGGAATGGATTTTTTGAAAGGCACAGGAGATCATTTAGCAACATATGCAAACTAGAGTGAGGAGAGAGAGCGAGTTGGGTAAACAGGAAGCGAGACACTGTGAGGCCTCTGTCCAGATATCAATGTTCCAGAACCTGACTGCTGCTCACCCACTAACACTGGGACAGTAAAGGGACTGCGATGGTCTCTGTATTTATTTAAATGTCTAAAATCTTGAAGTGTGTTTATGTCGAAGGAATAAGGTAAGCTCTGCACGAGACAGAAATATTGATCGACCATCGCCCATTAATGATACATTACTGATATGGGAGGGATATACCCTGTCAATATTCTCTTTCTAACACACAGTGCTCATTAACCTGTCAGTTGATACACTTCAGGCCTGAGAAAAATAGGTCAGTGTTTTTTCTAAATGGTGAGATTCTAGGAACTGTGGAGGAGCCAAGTGATTCAGGGATCCATGTATACAAATCCTTCCCATATCAGAAACAACTCCCTCCCATATCAGAGACAAATCCCACCTATATCACAGTCACATCCCTCCCATGTATATTTGAACATTTATGTACATTGAGTGTTAGCGAGAGAAAATTCACAGAATAAATCCACTCCAAGTCTCAGCCACAATCACTGATACCAGGCTTTTCATACACAGATTTTTAAAATGGAATTCAAATGATCAAACTTCCGGGATGGCACTCGAACGTTCATTCTCTGGATCAATATTCCAGTGACATAACCACTATGCTACCGTACCCTCAGTGATCTCAATCTTTTTGTAGCACCTGATTGCTCTGTGGTACAGTGTGCGTTAAAAGGTTTGACTGACTTTCAATCTCAGTCCGAAGCAGCTCATGTTAAGTTCAGGTCCCCGATAGTTTCATAAATCTCCATTCTCCCCATATTGCCGAATCTGTGAATCTCCATGGGTTATTTCCAGCATTCAAGGAAGTTACTCGCTGCCACTCTGAGCCCATTGTCACTTCTGAGCCTGCCTGATCTTTCCATCCCATGTGACTGACAGATTTGAATATTTTCCGCTGTGTGCAGCAGGCAGAACAATGTCAGCCTTCAAAAGGTGGGAGCTTGTTGTTTGTCAGAGGGTGCTCAGAGACTGAGAACAATGAACTGTCCAGATCAAAAGCACGGATAAGATATGCTGAAGCTCACAGTTGCTCATTTCACAACAAATGCAAACTAGAGTGAGGAGAGACAGAGAGAGAATTTAAAGGGTCTTAGAAACATGGAAGCATAGGAACAGGAAGAGGCAATTCAGACCCTCAAGCCTGCTCCAGCATTCACTCAGATCATGGTGGATCTGTACCTTAATTCCATCTACCCTTCTTAGTTCCGTAAACTTAATACACTTACACAGCAAAAATCTATCAATCTCAGTTTTCAAACTTTAAATTGACCCCCAGCCTCATCAGCGTTTTGGGGGAGAGAGTATTCCAGATTTCCACTATCCTTTGTGTGAAGAAGTGCTTCCTGACATCACCACTGAGCAGCCTAGCTCTAATTTTCAGATTATGCCCCTCGTTCTGGACTCCCCCCACCAGAGTAAATCGTTTCTCTCTATCTACCCTATCAACTCCTTTAATCATTTTAAACACTACAATTGGTTCACTCCTTAACCTTCTATACTCAAGGGGAACCAAGCCTAGTCTATGCAACCTTTCCTCATAACTTAACCCTTTTATACCCGGCATCATTCTGTTGAATCTGTGCTGAACGCCCTCCGAGGCCAATATATCCTGCCTGAGGTGCGGTGCCCAGAATTGGAAACAGTCACTCCAGATTATGGCGTACTGGGAGAGTGTTTGTTTAACCAGGACATGGGAAACTGCGAGGCCCCGGATGTAAATGTCCCAGACACTGACTGCTGCTCACCCGTTAACATTGGGCCTGTAAATGGACTGTGATGGTCTCTGTATTGAAATTGAAAATCAAGCGTCACCAGGGCTGCAACTTCAATTGGTACTGAGTGTCAGCGAGAGAATGGTTACAGGTTGAATCTCTCCCGTGTCAGTAATGTGTCAGTGTTTAGGTGATGCTGAGAGAGCATTTTAGGGTCATAGAAACAGGCAGAAGCAGAATGATCCAGAGAGGCAAATGGAAGTGCATCCATCTTTGTTTTCTTTACACACCAGAGGTTAAGACAATGTCAGCCTGTAAAAAGTGGGAGTTTGTTGTGAGGTGATACATTTTGGTAGGAAACAGGAGGAGAGGCAATGTGAACGAAATGGTACAATTTTAAAGGGTGTGCAGGAATAGAGAGTCCTGGGGCTCTATGGTCACAGATCTTGGAGGGACAAGTTGAGAAGGCTGACAAAAAAACATTCGGGAACCTGAACTTTATTGTCGCAGCACAGTGTACAAAAGCAAGGAAGTTATCGCTAAACTTTTATAAAACACAAGGTAGGCCTCAGCTGGAGTATAGTGTTCAATTCTGTGCAGTACATTTTAGGCAGCTTGTCAATGCCATGGAGAGGGTGCAGAGGAGATTTGTTAGAATGTTAGCAGGAATAAGTGATTTCAGTTCAGTAGAGAGACTGGAGAAGCTGGGTTTGTTCTCCTTGGAGCAGATAAGATTAAGAGGAGATTTGATTGAGGAGTTCAGAACCATCAATCATTTTGATAGAGTAAATAAGGATAAGCTGTTTCCATTCTCAGAAGGCTCAGTGACCAGAGGACAGATTTAAGGTGATTGGCAAAAGAAAAAGAGGCGACATGAGGAAACATTTTTATTTACACAGTGAGTTGTTGTGATCTGGAATGCACTGCCTGAAAGGGCACTGGAAGCCGGTTCAATACTAACTTCCAAAAGAGAATTGGATACATTTTTGATGGGATATGATTTACAGGACTATGGGGAAAGAGCAGGGGAGTGGGATTCATTATACAGCTCTTTCAAAGAGTCGGCACAGGCACGATGGGCCGAATGGCCTCCTTCTGTGCTGTATCATTCTCGGATTCTATGATGTAATGTTTGTCAGATCGTGCTGAAAGATACAGAACGATAGATTGTTCACATCAAAAGCACGGAAAATATTTTTTGAAAGGCACAGGAGATCATTTAGCAACATATGCAAACTAGAGTGAGGGGAGAGAGCGAGCTGGCAGTATGTTTGGGTAACCAGGAAGCGAGACACTGTGAGGCCTCTGTCCAGTTATCAATGTTCCAGACCCTGACAGCTGCTCATCCACTAACACTGGGACAGTAAAGGGACTGCGATGGTCTCTGTATTTAAATTAAATCTCAAGAATCACCAAGTGTGTGCATGTCGAAGGATTAATGTAAGCTCTCCACAAGACAGAAACATTGATAGACCATCGCCCTTTAATGATACATTACTGATATGGGAGGGATATGCCCTGTGAATATTCTCTTTCTAACACACAGTGCTCATGAACCTGTGAGTTGATCCACTTCAGACCTGAGAAAAATAGATCAGAGTATTTTCTAAATGGTGCGAATCTATGAACTGTGGAGGAGCCAAGTGATTCAGCGATCCATGTATACAAATCCTTCCCATATCAAAAACAACTCCATCCCATATCAGAGTCAAATCCCACCTATATCACAGTCACATCCCACCCATGTACATTTGAACATTTATGTACATTGAGTGTTAGCGAGAGAAAATTCAAAGAATAAATACACTCCATGTGTCAGCCACAATCACTGACACCAGGCATTCCATACACAGATTTTTAAATTTGAATTGAAATGATCAAACTTCCGGGGTGGGACTCGAACGTTCATTCTCTGGATCAATATTCCAGTGACATAACCACTATGCTACCGTACCCACAGTGATCTCAATCTTTTTGTAGCACCTGATTGCTCAGTGTTACAGTGTGCGTTAAAAGGGCTGACTGACTTTCAATCTCACTCCCAAGCAGCTCATGTTAAGTCCTGGTCCCCGATCCCCGATAGTTTCATAAATCTCCATTCTCCCAATATTGCCGAATCTGTGAATCCCCATGGTTTAATTCCAGCATACAAGGAAGTTACTCGCTGCCAATCTGAGCCCAGTGCCACTTCTGAGCCTGCCTGATCTTTCCATCCCCTGTGACTAACAGATTTGAATGATGCACGCTGTGTGCAGCAGGAAAAACAATGTCAGCCTTCAAAAGGTGGGAGCTGGTTGTTTGTCAGAGGCTGCTCAGAGACTGAGAACAATGAACTGTCCAGATCAAAAGCACGAATAAGATCTGCTGAAGCTCACAGCTGCTCATTTCACAACAAATGTAAACTAGAGTGAGGAGAGACAGAGACAGAATTTATAGGATCTTAGAAACATAAAAGCATAGGAACAGGAAGAGGCAATTCAGCCCCTCAGGCCTGCTCCAGCATTCAGTCAGATCTTGTCTGATCTGTACCTTATTTCCATCTACCCACCTTAATTCCGTAAACTTAATACCCTTACGCAACAAAAATCAATCAACCTCAGTTTTCAAACTTTAAATTGACCCCCAGCCTCAACAGCGTTTTGGGGGAGTGTTTTCCAGATTTCCACTACCCTTTGTGTGAAGAAGTGCTTCCTGACATCACCACTGAACAGCCTAGCACTAATTTTCAGATTATGCTCCTTGTTCTGGACTCCCCCCAACAGAGGAAATCGTTTCTCACTATCTTCCCTATCAATTACTTTAATCATCTTCAACACTACAATTAGTTCACTCCTTAACCTTCGTTACTCAAGGGAATACAATCCTAGTCTATGCAACCTGTCCTCATAACTTAACCCTTTTATACCAGTTATCATTCTAGTGAATCTGCACTGAAACCCCTCCAAGGCCAATATATCCTTCCTGAGGTGCGGTGCCCAGAATTGAACACAACTACTGCAGATTATGGCAAACTGGGAGAGTGTTTGTTTAACCAGGACATGGGAAACTGAGAGGCCCCGGATGTCAATGTCCCAGACACTGACTGCTGCCCGCCGTTAACACTGGGCCTGTAAATGGACTGTGATGGTCTCTGTATTGAAATTGAAAGTCAAGCATCAGCAAGGCTGGTACTTTAATGGGCACTGAGTGTCAGCGAGAGAATGATTACAGGTTGGATCACTCCCGTGTCAGTGATGTGTCAGTGTTGAGGTGATGCTGAGAGGGCATTTTAGGGTCATAGAAACAGGCAGAAGCAGAATGATCCAGAGAGGCAAATGGAAGGGCATCCATCTTTGTTTACTTTACACACCAGAGGTTAAGACAATGTCAGCCTGTAAAAAGTGGGAGTTTGTTGTGAGGTGATACATTTTGGTAGGAAACATGAGGAGAGGCAATGTGAACGAAATGGTACAATTTTAAAGTGTGTGCAGGAACTGAGAGTCCTGGGGCTGTATGGTCGCAGATCTTGGAAGGACAAGTTGAGAAGGCTTACAAAAAACATTCGGGATCCTGAACTTTATTGTCGCAGCACAGTGTGTAAAAGCAAGGAAGTTATCGCTAAACTTTTATAAAACACAAGGTAGGCCTCAGCTGGAGTATAGTGTTCAATTCTGTGCATTACATTTTAGGCAGCTTGTCAATGCCATGGAGAGGGTGCAGAAGAAGTTTATTAGAATGTTTGCAGGAATAAGGGATTTCAGTTCTGTAGAGAGACTGGAGAAGCTGGGTTTGTTCTCCTTGGAGCAGATAAGATTAAGCGGAGATATGATTGAGGTGTTCAGAACCATGAATCATTTTGATAGAGTAAATAAGGATAAGCTGTTTCCAGTGGCAGAAGTGTCAGTGACCAGAGGACGCAGATTTAAGTTGATTTGCAAAAGAACCAGAGGCGATACGAGGAAACATTTTTATTTACACAGTGAGTTGTTGTAATCTGGAATGCACCTGCTGAAAGAGCACTGGAAGCCGGTTCAATACTAAATTCCAAATGGCAATTGGATAATTCTTTGACGGGATATGATTTACAGGAGTATGGTGAAAGAGCAGGGGAGTGGGATTAATTGGACAGCTCTTTCAAAGAGCCGGCACAGTCACGATGGGCCGAATGGCCTCCTTTTGTGCTGTATCATTCTAGGATTTTATGATGTAATGTTTGTTAGATGATGCTGACAGACATAGAACAATAGATTCTACACATCAGAAGCACGGAAAAATAGTTTTTTTAAAGGCACAAGAGTGCATTTAGCAACATAAGCAAACTAGAGTGAGGAGAGAGAGCGAGCTGGGAGCTTGTTTGTGTAACCAGGAAACGCGACACTGTGAGGCCTCTGACCAGATATCAATGTTCCAGACCCTGACTGCTGCTCACCCACTAACAATGGGACAGTGAAGGTACTGCGATGGTCTCTGTATTTAAATTAAATATCAAGAATCACCAAGAGTGTGTATGTCGAAGTATTAAGGTAAGCTCTACATTAGACATAAATATTGATATACAATTGCCCATTAATGATACATTACTGACATGAGAGGGATTTACCCTGTGAATATTACCTTTCTAACACTCAGTGCCCATGAACGTGTGAGTCGATCCACTTCAGACCTGAGAAAGATAGTTCCGAGTATTTTCTAAATGGTGAGAATCTTGGAACATTGGAGGAGCCAAGTGATTCAGGAATCCATGTATAAAAATCCTTCCCATAGCCGATACAACTCCCTCCCATATCAGAGTCAAATCTCACCTACATCAGAGTCACATCCCACCAATGTACTTTTGAACATTTATGGACAATGAATGTTAGCGAGAGAATATTCACAGGATAAACCCACTCCATGTGTCAGCCACATTCACTGATATCATGCTTTTCATACGCAGACTTTTAAACTTGAATACAAATTCCCAAACTTCTGGGGTGAGATTTGAACTCCCGTTCTCTGGATCAATTCTCCAGTGACATAACCACTATGCTATCGTACCCTCAGGGATCTCAATCTTTTGGTAGCACCTGATTGCTCAGTGTCACAGTGTGCGTTAAAAGGGCTGGCTGACTTTCCATCTCATTCCCAATCAGCTCATGTTAAGGCCTGGTCCCCGAGAGTTTCAGCAATCTCTATTCTCCCCATATTGCCGAATCTGTGAATCCCCATGAGTTAATTCCAGCATACAAGGAAGTTACTCACTGCCAATCGGCACTATTGTGACTTCTGAGTCCGCATGATCTTTCTATTCTCTGTGGCTATCGAATTTTGACATCAGAAGCAGGGGAAATATATTTTAAAGAGCACAGAAGCACATTTAGCAACATATACAAACTAGAGTGAGGAGAGAGAGCGATTGTGTAACCAGGACATACGACACTGTGAGGCCCCTGACCAGATATCAATGACTCAGAACCTGACTGCTGCTCACCCACTAACACTGGGACAGTAAAGGGATGCGATGGTGTCTGTATTTAAATTAAATGTCGACAATCACGAAGACTGTGTATGTCGATATTTACTGTAATATCTACATGGAGCCTGTTACTGATAGACCATTGTCCATTACTGACATATTTCTGATATGTGAGGGATTTTCCCTGTGAATATTCTCTTTCTCAAACTGAGTGCCCAAGAACGTGTGAGTTCATCCACTTCAGACCTGAGAAAGACAGAGCAGAGTATTTTCTAAATGGTGAGAAACTAGGAACTGTGGAGTAGCCAAGAGATTCAGGGTATCAATGTACAGAAACCCCTCCCATATCAGAGACAAATCCCACCCATATCAGACACACATCCCACCTATATCAGAGTCACATCCCACCCATGTAGATGTGAACATGAATGGACACTGAGTGTTAGCGAGATTAAATTCACAGGATAAATCGACTCCATGTGTCATCCACTTTCACTGATACCAGGCTTTTCAAACCCAGATTTTTAAACCTGAATTCAAATTCTCAAACTTCCGGGGGTGGGATTTGAACTCTCGTTCTCTGGATCAATAGTCCATTGACATAATCACTATGCTACCGTACCCTCAGTGATCTCAATCATTTTGTAGCACCTGATTGTTCAGAGTTACTGTGTGAAAATGGCTGACCGACTTCCCATCTCACTCCCAAAAAGCTTATGTTCAAGGCCTGGTCCCCGACAGTTTCATCAATCTCCATTCTCCCCATATTGCCGAATCTGTGAATCCCCAGGGGTTAATTCCAGCATACAAGGAAGGAATTCGATGCCACACTGGACCCAACGTCACTTCTGTGTCTGCCTGATCTTTGCTTTAACTGTGGCTAACTAATTTGAATTTTGTAAGCTGTGTGTGAGAGGCAAGACAATTTCATCCTTCAAAAGGGGGGTTTGGGGGGATGGAGCGTGTTGTTTGTCAGAGGCTGCACAGAGGCAGAATAATGAAATATCCAAATCAAAAGCACGGATAAGATCACAGCTGCTCATTTCACAACTAATGCAAACTAAAGGGAAGAGAGACAGAGAGAGAATTTGTAGGGTCATAGAATCATGGAAACATAGGAACAGGAAGAGGTAATTCAGCCCCTCGAGCCTGATCCAGCAATCAATCAGATCATGGGTGATCTGTACCTTAACTCCATCTGCCCGCCTTGGTTAGGTAACTTTAATACCCTTACCCAACATAAATCCAGCAATCTCAATTTTCAAACTTTTAATTGACCCCAGCTTCAACAGCTATTCGGGGGAGAGAGTTTCAGATTCCCACAGCACTTCGTGTGAAGAAGTGCTTCCTGACATCACCATCTTTGATTTCTCTATACATTCCAGCGTTTTATTTTATTCGTTTATGGGATGTGGGCGTCGCTGGCACGGCCAACATGTATTGCCAATCCCGAGGTGATGCTGAGGGTTCATTTTAGGGTAATGGAATCGGGCAGAAGCAGAATGGTGCCACGGATGAGGGACTTCAGTTATTTGGAGAGACTGGAGCAGCTGGAATTTGTCTAATTAGAGCAGAGAGATTTGATAGAGGTGTTCAAACTCATGACTGGTTTTGATAGAGTGAATAAGGAGAAACTGTTTCCAATGGCTGAAGGGTCGGTAACCAGAGCACAGAGATTTAATGTGATTGGAAAAAGAACCAGAGCCGACATGAGCAAACATTTTGTTACACAGCGAGTTGTTGAGATCTGCAATGTGCTGCCTGAAAGGGCGGTGGATGCAGGTTCAATAATAACTTTCAAAAGGGAATTTTTGAAGGGACATGATTTACAGGTCTATGGGGAAACAGCAGGGGAGTGGGATTAATTGGACAGCTCTTTCAAAGTGTCGACACAGACACGATGGGTCGAATGGCCTCATTCTGTGCTGTAAAATTCTATGATTCTAAGATGTAATGTTTGTCAGATGATGCTGACAGACTGAGAACAATACATTGTTCATATCAGGAACACGGAAACGATCTTTTAAAGGGCACAGGAGTGCATTTAGCAACATATGCAAACTAGCTTGAGGAGAGCGAGCGAGCTGGGAGAGTGTTTGTGTAAACAGGACACGCGAAACTGTGAGGCCTCTTATAAGATATCAATAACCCAGTACTTGACTGCTGCTCACCCCCGAACACTGGGACAGTAAAGGAACTGCGATGGTCTCTGTATTTAAATTGAATGTCAAGAATCACCAAGAGTGCGTTTCACGAAGTATTAGTGAAATCTCTACACTGGAGTGTGTTACTGATATACCATTGCCCATTACTGACACATTACTGATATGGGAGGGATTTACCCTGTGATTTTCTCTCTTTAACACTCAGTGCCCAGTTAGACTTATATCAGTAGGAGGCGAATTTGTAGAATCTATTATTAAGGACCTGCTAACAGGACACTTGGAAACTCACAAATAGATTCGGCAGAGTCAAAACAGTTTCATGAAAGGGAAATTATGTTTGACAAATATATTTATAATTATATAAATAAATATATAAGTTTTTCAAGTTGTAAGTTGCAGGGTAGATAAGGGGGAACCCAGTGGCTGTAGTGTGCTTGGATTTTATAATTTTATAAGCTTGAATGAGATCACCTCTCATTATTCTCAACTACAGAGATTATAGGCCCATTCGACTTACACTCTCATCATAGCACAAACCTCTCATCCCAGGACTCTATCTGTTGAAGTAGGGATAAACAGGACAATTTCGGGATGACTGGATGCAACTAGTGGAGTGCCGCAAGTATCGGTGCTTTGGCCTCAGCTATTTACAATCTATATCAATGACATAGATGAGGGGGCATTGTGTAATGTGTCCAAGTTTGCTGACGATACAAAATTGGGAAAGGAAGCTGTGAGGAGGACACAAGGAGGCTGCAAAGGGATATAGACCGTTAAGTGATTGAGAAAGAAGGTGGTAGATGGAGCATAATGTGGGGAAGTGTGAAATTATCCAATTTGATAGGAAGAATGGGAAGACAGAATATTTTTTCAAAGGTGAGAGACTAGTAAATGCTGGTATTCAGAGGGATTTAGTGGTCTTTGTGCACTAATCACAGAAAGTTAACATGCAGGTACAGCAAGCAATTAGGAAGGCAAATGGTATGTTAGCCTTTATTGCAAGAGGTTTGGAGTATAAGAGTAAGGAAGCCTTGCTGCAATTATAGAAGGCAATGGTGAGACCACACCTGGAGTATGGTGTGCAGTTTTGATCTCTTTATCTAAGGAAGGATATACTTGCCTTAGAGGGGCTACACCGAATGCTCTCTAGATTGATTCCTGGGAAGAGAGATCTGTCCTATGAGCAGAATTTAAGACGAATGAGCCTATATTCTCTGGAGTTTAGAAGAATGAGAGGTGATCTCAATGAAACGTATGCAATTGTTAAAGGGCTTGTAAGGGTAAATGCTGAAAGGCTGTTTTTCCCAGACTGGCCTGCCGAGAACTAGGGGTCATCGGCTCAGGATAAGAGGTCGCCCGTCCAGGACTGCGACGAGGAAAATTGACTTCACTCAGAGGGTTCTGAATCTTTTGAATTCTCTATCCCAGAGAGCTGTTGTGCACAGTCGAGGAGTATTTTCAAGGCTGAGATCGATTGTTATTTTGGCACTAGGTTGAACCAAGGTATATGGGGACAGGGCGGGAAGGTGGAGTTGTGGTAGAAGATCAGTCATGTTCTTATTGAAAGTCGGAACAGGCTCGAAGTGCCGAATAGCCTACTCCTGCTCCTATTTATTATGTTTTTATGCCAATTAAAGTTCCAATAAACACAGACCACTCCCCAATACTGACAATAACATGCCCAGACCCTCTCCAGTTCCAACCTACCTACGCCCTTCATGCTGGGCAGCTCAAGACAAGTTATGTTACAGGAGCAAAACCCAGCTGGTTACCATGGGCGCAGGAGAGATGTTTACCTATTTGTTTTGCTCAGATCCTTTCGCTACAAGTATTTACTTTGCATGGATTGTGCCATATTATAGAACATTACTAAAGCAGATTATGTCAGCCAACCAGCGCTGCCCTCAGTCACACGTGTCTCTGATGTGGGAGGTGTTGCTGTCACTGAGTCCGACACCGCTCACAGCAGATTGTCTCTGAGACTGGAAGGGTGCTGGTGATCTGAACTCACTGCATCTTACACAGCGACACCTCTTTTGGAGACTCAGGTAAGCAGTCTTGTATGAATGGATTTTAGAACAAGCTCAGAAATTTGTCACTTGCTTCGTAGAGACTCAGGGGTAAGTTTACCGCTTGTCCTGTCGCAATACAGGGCTCAGTAAAGACCTGTGTCAGAATATTAGAAGGGGATCTGTACCGGGAGACTGGAAAGAGAGTCAAGCAATTGGTGTTTATCAAGGACATGTAAGGAGGTGGAGCTCACCTCTCTCTGTAGGGGTCCCAGGCAGGGACAAGGTACAGCTCACCCATTATAAATAGATATAGCCACTGATTCCCTGTCCAGCTCCCTATTTAAAGTTTCCTCTGATCCCCCATCCCCTTAACTCTCCCTAACACAAATTCCATGTTTTTACTTTCAGAATATCAGCCGGTGATATGAGGACTCTGCTGCTGATTCTCGGTTACCTGAGTAAGTAATTTTCATTATAAACAAATTGCACCGTGTTTATTTAATGTCTTTACGTAGCAAAATCTCCCAAGTCACTTCTCTTTCGTGATTTTGATTCGGACAGTTTCAGGGCTGTGGCAGGGGCGGAAACCTGATTGGAGAGGTTCATACATGGAGTTTAAATTGAAATTCTTACATTCCTATTATTTATACTTTTAAGTGTTTTTATTCGTTCATGGTATGTGGGCGTCGCTGGCAAGGGCAGCATTTATTGCCCATCCCTAATTGCCTTTGAGAAGGTGGTGGTGAGCTACCTTCTTGAACCGGTCCAGTCCGTGTGGTGAAGGTACTCCCACAGTGTTGTTAGGGAGGGTGCACAAGGATTTTGACCCAGCGACGATGAAGGAACGGATGATCAGATTTAAAACTTATGCATTTGTGATAGGTATTCGATCATTACTGTGCGCAGTTTTGTTCTCCATATTACAAAAACGGATGTAGAGGTACTGCAGAGGGTGTGAAAAGGATTTACAAGATGATATCAGAACTGAGATGTTCTCAGTTTCAGTAAAGACTGAACTGGTTGAAGCTCTTTTCTCTAGAAAAGAGAAGGCTAGGGGAGGAACTGATAGAGGTCTTTAAAATTATGAAAGTAAGCGTATGGAGGATGTTTTCACTTACGGGCGAGGCGAGATCTAGGGGGCCATCCATAGAAGATAGTCACTAAAAATCCAATAGGGAATTCAGGATAAACGTCTTTACCCAGATAGTGCTGAGAATGCAGAACTCGCTACAAGAGGATAAAGTTGAGGTGTATGGCATAGATTTTCGATAAGCACATGAGGGAGAAAGGAATATAAGGACATGTTGATAGCGTTAGATGAAGAATGGTGGGAGGAGTCTCTTAGTGGCGAATAAACAAGTTAGGAACAGTTGGGCTAAATGGCCTGTTTCTGTGCTGTAAAAGCTTCGTAATTCGATGCTAATATTATACATGTTATACATTTAATTACTGATCAGATGTTAAACATGTGCATTTGCAATAGATCTTTAATACATGCATTATTGATTGATATTTATGATGGATTGGCAATAGACCGAGAATATTTGCATGATTGATTGATATTATTTATTAAGGATTTGAAATTGATCTTCAATATTTGAATTGTTGATTGATATTATTTATTATGGATTTGTAATAGATCTTTAATATTTGAATTATTGGTTGATGTTATTTATTATGGATTTCTAATTGATCTTTAACATTTGCATTATTTTATGAAACTATTTTTAAGGATTCTGATTAGATCTTTAATATTTGAATTATGGAATGATATAATTTATTAAGGATTTGTAATAGATCTTTAATATTTGAATTATGTAATTATATTATTTTTAAGGATTTGCAATAGATCTTTAATATTTTAATTATTGATTGATATCATTTATTAAGGATGTGTAATTGATCTTTAATATTTTCATTATTGATTGATATTATTTATTAAAGATTTGTAATAGATCTTTAATATTTGAATTATTAATTGATGTTATATATTAAGGATTTGTAATATATCCTTAATATTTGCATTATTGGTTGATGAAAATTATTCAGGAATTGTAATAGATCTTTGCTATTTGAATTATTGATAGATATTATTTGTTTAGGATTTGTAATAGATGTTTAATATTTGCATTATTGATTGATATTATATATTATGCATTTGCAATAGATCTTTAATATTTACATTATTGATTGATATTATTTAATACAGATTTGTAATAGATCTTTTATATTTGCATTATTGATTCATGTTATTTATTAAGGATTTGTAATAAATCATTAATATTTGCATTATTGATTGATGATAATTATTACAGGTTTTTAATAGATCTTTAATATTTGCATTATTGATTGATGCTATTTATTAAGGATTTGTAATGGATCTTTAATATTTGCAATGTTGATCAATATTATTATATTATTGATTTGTAATATATGTTTAATATTTTCATTATTGATTAATATTATTATTAAGGGTTTGTAAAAGATCTTCAATATTTTCATGATTGATTGATTTTATTGATTATGAATTTGTAATAGATCATTAATATTTGCATTATTGAGTGATGTTACTTATTATGGATTGTTATAGAACATTAATATTAGCATTATTGATTGATTTTATTAATTATGGATATATAATAGATCTTTAATATTTCCTTTATTGACTGACGTTATTTATTAAGCTTTTGAAATAGATCTTTAATATTTGCATTATTAATTGATATTATTTTTTAACGATTTGTATTAGATGTTTACTATTTGCATTATTGGTATTATTTAGTATGGATTTGTAATAGATAATCAATATTTGCAATAATGATTGATATTATTTATGTAGGATTTGTAATTGCTCTTTAATATGTGATTATTGATTGATATTATTGATTAACGTTTTATAATAGATCTTTCATATTTGCATGATTGATTTATATTATTCATTAAGCATTTGTAATTGTTCTTAAATATTTCCTTATTGATTATTATTTATTAAGGATTTGTAATAGATCTTTAATATTTGCATTAATGATCCAAGTTATATATTCAGAATTGGTAATAAATCATTATTATTTGCATTATTAATTGATATTATTTATTAAGGCTTTGTAATAGATATTTAATAATTGCATTATTGATTGATATTATTTATTAAGGATTTGTAATAGATCTTTAATATTTGTATTTTGAGGGATATTATTTGTTAAGGATTTGCAACAGATCTTTAATATTTGCATTATTGATTAATATTATTTTATTTAGATTTTTAATAGATCTTTAATATTTGCATTATCAATCGGTATTTTTTTGTAAGGATTTGTAATAGATCATTTAATATTTGCATTAATGATCCAAGATATTGATTAAACATTTGTAATAGATCTTTGATATTTGCATTATTTGTTGATGTTATTTATTAAGGATTTGTAATAGATCTTTAAAATTTGCATTATTGATCCATATTATTTATTAAGGATTTGTAATAGATCTTTAATATTTGCATTATTGAGTGATGTTATGTATTAAGGATTTGCAATAAATCTTTAATATTTGCGTTATAGATTAATATTACTTGTTACGGATTTGTAATAGATCTTAAACATTGATCAATATTATTTATTAACTTTTGTAATAGTTCTTCAATATTTGCATTATTGATTAATGTTATTTATTAAGGATCTGCAATAAATCTTTAATATTTGTATTATTGATCCATATTATTTATTAAGGATTTGTAATCGATCTTTAATATTTGCATTACTATTGATGTTATTTATTAAGGATTTGTAAAATATCTTTAATATTTACATTATTGATCGATGTTATTATGGATTTGTAATAGACCTTTAGTGTTTGTATTTTTGATTGATATTATTTATTCAGGCTTTCCCAACTCCCAACTCTCTTACAACTGCACTATGAAATTCCGTATGTCCAATCTCTAGCCCTCCATTCACCACAACATTTCTACAGCGACTGAGCTGCTCAATCACACCCTCACCACCACCTTTGATGCCCAAGTCCCGACTAAAACAATTACCCTCTCTCACCGTGGCTGTTCGCACTGTTACGGCTCACAACCTCGCTCCCTTAAGTCCAAGGGAAGCAGACTTGAACGGATATGGTGGACATTTAATTCAGCCATTCTCCGCCAGATCTGGCTGGAACACCTAATGCATTATCAGATCCTGCTCTCGTCTGCTAAAATTGCTCTTTTTTCCAGAATCATTCTGGAATGCAAAAGATAAACCCCGGATCCGATTCTCTTCTGCTAACCGTCTTCTTAAACCATTCTCCACTTTCCCCTCCACCCTCATCTCCGATAACAAGTGTGAGGAGCTCATGCCTTTCTTTGTCTCTAAGATTCAGACTATCCTTTCGACTGCCTCTGCCACTTCCGTTCCTTCCCCTAGCCCACCACGCCAAACTTCTTCGATGGTTCCACCTGCCCTAGGACTGAACACAAATATTTCGCCAGTTTCTCTCCGATCTCCCCTCATGACCTCTCTGCGCTCATCTTGTCCAAGAGACACACCTCCTGGTACCTCGACCCTATTCCCACCAAACTGCTGACCACCCAATTACCTTTTCTGGCTCCCATGTTAGCTGATATTGTTAACGGTTCTCTCTCCTCAGGTACTGCACCCCTCTCTCTCAAATCTGCAGTCATCACCCTTCCCCTCAAAAAAACAAACCTTGATCCCTCTGTCCTTGCAAACTACCGCCCCAACTCCAAATTCCCTTTCCTCTCCAAAGCCCTTGAGCGTGTTGTCGCCTCCCAAATCCTTGCCCATCTTTCTCGCAATTCCATGTTTCAATCCCTCCAATCAGGTTCCGCCCTTGCCACAATACCGAAACGGCTCTGATCAAATTCACAAATGACATCCTTTGTGACTGTGACAAAGGTAATATAATTGCGATAACTGAGACATGGATCCAGGGTGACCAAGACTGGGAGCTGAATATCCAAGGATATTCGATATTTAGGAAGGACAGGCAAAAAAAAAAGGAAGTGGGGTGACGTTGTTAATAAAGGATGAAATCAGAGCAATAGTGAGAAAGGATATTGGCACAGAAAATCAATATATAGAATCAGCCGGGGTGTAGCTAGGAAGCACCAAGTGGCAGAAAAAGTTGGTGGGAGTTGTCTTTCGGCCTCCAAACTATCGGAGTAACATAGGGGAAGTCATCAAATAGGAAGTTAGATATGCATGTAACAAGGGTACCACAGTAATCATGGGTGACTTTAATCTATATATATAGACTGGCCAAACCAAATTAGCAATAGTACTGTGAAGGATGAAGTCCTGGAGTGTGTACACATTTTCTTTAGACCCGTACATTGAGGAGCCAACTAAGGAACAGGCCTCCTAGATTGGGTATTGGGCAATGAGAAGGGTTTAATTAATAATCTTGTTGTGCGGGGTCCTTCAGAGAAGAGTGACCATAACATGATAGCATTTTTCATTAAGATGAAAAGTGAAGAATTCCAATCCGAAACGAGGGTCCTAAATCTAATCAAAGGAAACTCTGAAGGTATGAGAAGTAAGTTGGCTATGATAGATTGGGGAGCTTCATTAAAAGGCATGATGGTGGAGAGGACCAAGATATTGATTAAGAGGGGAAAAAAGAGCCTGAGAGTGAACTTGCAAGTAACTTAAAAGCGGTTTGTAAAAGCTTCTACAAGTATGTAAAAATAAAAAAGATTAGTGAAGACAAATGTAGGTCCCTTACAGTCAGAAACTGGATAATTTATAATGGGGAACAAGGAAATGGCTGAGCAATTAAACAAACACTTTGTTTCTTTCTTCATGAAGGAGGTCACAAATAACTATCCAGAAATGCTAGGGAACCGAGGGTCTAGTGAGAAGGAGGAATTAAAGGAAATTATTAATAGCAAAAAGATAGTGCTGGAGAAATTAATGGGACTGAAAGCAGATAAATCCCCAGGGCCTGACGATCTGCATCCCAGAGTATTAAAAGAGGTAGCCATGGAAATCGCGGATGCATTGGTTGTCATGTTCCAAAATTCTAGAGATTATGGAACAGTTCCTGCAGATTGGAGGGTTGCAAATATAACCCCACTATTTAAAAAGGTGGGAGAGAGAAAACAGGGAACTACAGATCAGTTAGACTAACATCAGTAGTAGGGAAAATGCTAGAGTCTATTATAAAGAATGTGATAACAGGACACTTAGAAAATATCAATGGGATTAGAAAAAGTCAACATGGATCGATGAAAGGGAAATGCTGTTTGAAAAACCTACTGGAGAGTTTTGAGGATGTAAGTGCTAGAATAGATAAGGGAGAATCACTGGATGTGGTGTATTTGGATTTTCAGAAGACCTTTGATAAAGTTCCACATAAAAGGTTAGCGTGCAAAACTAAAGCACATGGGATTGGTAATAACATACTAGCATGGATTGAAAATTGATTAGCAGACAGGAAAGAGAGAGTAGGAATAAATGGATCTATTTCGGGATGGGCAAGCGGTGATTAGTGTGGTCACGCACGGATCAATGCTTGTCCCCAGCTATTCACAATATATATCAATGATTTGGATGAGGGAACCAGGTGTAATATTTCCAAGTTAACTGGCGACACGAAAATTTGTGGGATGGTGAGTTGTGAGGAGGAAGCAAAGAGGCTTCAGGGCGAAGTAGACAAGTTGAGTGAATGGGCTAATACGTGGCAGATGCAATATAACGTGCATAAATATGAAGTTATACACATTGGCAGGAAAAACAGAAAGGCAGAGTATCATTTAAATGTTCATAGATTGGGAAATGTTGATCTGCAGAGGGACCTGGGTGTCCTTGTACACCTGTCACTGAAAGCATACATGCAGGTGCAGCAAGCAGTTAGGAAGGCAAATGGTATGTTGGCCTTCATTGTAAGAGGATTTGAGAACAGGAGCAAAAATGTCTTACTGCAGTTAAAGAGGGCCTTGGTGAGACCACACCTGGAGTACTATGCGCAGTTTTGGTCTCCTTACCTAAGAAAGGATGCTCTTGCCATAGATGGAATGCAGCGAAGGTTAACCAGACTGAATCCTGGGATGGAAGGACTGACGTACGAGGAGAGACTGGGTCGACTCGGCCTGTATTCATCAGAGTTTAGAAGAATGATAGGGGAACTCAATGAAACGTATAAAATTTTGACAGGGCTAAAAAGACTGGATGCAGGGAGGATGTTTCTCCTGGCTGCTGGATCGAGAACGGGGGGTCACAGTCTCAGGATACGGAGAAGGACAGTTAGGACTGAGATGAGCAGAATTATTTTTACTCAGATGATGGTGAACCTGTGGAATTATCCACCACAGAAGGCTGTGGAGGCAAAGTCACTGAATATATTTAAGAAGGAGATAGTTGGATTTCTAGACACAAAAGGCATTAAGGGGTCTGGGTTGAGATCGGTACTATGATATTGAGATAGAGGATCAGCCATAATCGTATTGAATGGTAGAGCAGGCTCGAAGGGCCGAATGGCCTACTCCTGCCCCTATTTTTCTACGATTCTAAACTATCCCTCCTCGTTCTTTTTGATTTTTCTGCAGCCTTTGGTACGGTTGACCAGTCCATCCTTCTCCAACACCTCTCCACCATCGTCCAGCTGTGTGGGACTGCACTCACCTGGTTCAATTCTTGACTATCTAAGATTAACCAGAGATTCACATGCAATGGCTTCTCTTCCCGCTCCCGCATTGTTACCTCTGGTGCACCCCCAAGGATCTATACTTGGTTCCTCCTATTTCTGATCTACATGTTGCCCCTGGGCGATATCAGCCGAAAACACAACGTCAGTTTCCACATGTACACTGACGACACCCAGCTGTACCTCACTACTTTTTCTCTCGACCCCTCCACGGTCTCTAAATTGTCAGACTGCTTGTCTGACATACAATTCTGGATGAGCCACAATTTTCTCCAATTAAATATTGGGAAGACCGAAGCCATTGCATTTGGTCACCGCCACAATCTCCGTTACCTAGCCACTGACTCCATCCCTCTCCCGAACATCTCTCTGAGGCTGAACCACACTGTCGCAACCTTGGTGTCAGATTGACCTTGAAATGAGCTTCCGACCACATATCTGCAGCATAACAATGACCGCCTACTTCCACCTCCGTAACATCGCCCGTCTCTGCCCTTGCCTCAGTTCAGCAGCTGCTGAAACCCTCATCCATGCATTTGTTACCTCTAGACTTGACTATTCCAAGGCACTCCTGGCTGACTTCCCACATTCCACCCTACGTAAACTTGAGGTCATGCAAAACTCGGCTGCCCGTGTCCTAACTGGCATCAAGTCCTTTTCGCCCAGCTCCCCTGTGTTCGCTGAACTCCATTGGCTCCCAGTTAAGCAGCGCCTCGATTTCAAAATTCTCATCCTTGTTTTCAATTCCTTCCTTAGCCTCGCCCCTTCCTATCTCTGTAAACTCCTTCAGCCCCAAACCCCCCCGAGATATCTGTGCTCCTCTAATTCTGGCTGCTTGAGCCTCCCTGATTATAATCGCTCAACATGCATTATATTGCCTAGGCTCCAAGCTCTGGAATTTCCTGCCTAAATCTCTCCGCCTCGCTACCTCTCTTGCCTCCTTTAAGACGCTCCTTAAAAAAATACCTGTTTGACCAAGCTTTTGGTCACCTGCCCTAGTTTATCATTATGTGGCTCGGTGTCATTTTTTTTTGTCTTAAAAATACTCCTGTGCAGTGCCTTGGGACGTTTCACTTCATTAAAGGCGCTATTTAAATACAAGTTGCTGTTGTTATTATTAACGACTTGAAACAGATCTTTCATATTTGCATTTTTGATTGATATTATTTATTCTCCTCCTTCCTTGGCTCTGTTTTCACCACAAGAGAATTGAGATTTTTTTCTATGTTTTAAAATATCCTGAAATCATTGCACTTTATTTGCACAAATATTGCAAATATTACATAGAAACATAGAAACATAGAAGATAGGAGCAGGAGACGGCCATTCGGCCCCTCAAGCCTGTTCCGCCTTTCGATGAGATCATGGCTGATCATCCAAACTCAGTAACCTGTACCTGCCTTCTCCCCATATCCCTTGATACCTTTAGTTTTAAGAAATATATCTAACTCATTCTTGAATATATTTAATGAATTGGCCTCAACTACCTTCTGTGATACAGAATTCCACAGGTTCACCACTCTCTGGGTGAAGAAATTCTTCCTCATTTCTGTCCGAAATGGCTTACGCCTTATCCTTAGATTATGACCCCATGTTCTGGACTCTCCGACCATCGGGAACATTCTTCCTGCATCTAGTTTGTCCAGACCTGTCAGAATTTACTATGTTTCGATGAGATCCCCTCTCATTCTTCTATACTCCAGCGAGTATAAGCCCAATCGACCCAATCTATCCTCATATGTCCTTCCTGCCATCCCAGGTATCAGCTTTGTGAATCTTCGCTGAACTCCTTCCATGGCAAGAACATCCTTCCTCAGATAAGGCGACCAAAACTACACACAGTACTCAAGGTGTGGCCTCACCAAGGCCCTGTACAACTTCAGAAGGACATCCCTGTTCATATACTCAAACCCTTTCGCTATGAAGTCCAACATACCATTTGCCTTCTTCACCGCCTGCTGCACCTGCATGCTTACCTTCAGCGACTGGTGCACAAGGACACCCAGGTCTCGTTGCACTTCCCCTTCTCCCAATCTGTTACCATTCATATAATAGTCTGCCTTTCTGTTTTTGACACCAAAGTGGATAGCCTCGCATTTATCCACATAATATTGCATCTGCCACGCTTCTGCCCACTCACCCAACCTGTCCAAATCATCCTGGAGTTTCTCGGTATCCTCCTCGCAGCACACGCTCCCACCCAGCTTTGTGTCATCTGCAAACTTGTAGATATTACATTTAGTTCCCTTATCTAGATCATTAATGTATATTGTGAATAGCTGGGGTCCAAGTCAGATTTATATTTATATAGTTATATTTGCACACTTCTTTCTAATGTTTAGCGAGCTGTATTTTAAAAAATTTTTAATACTGATATTTATGTATTTGTACATTTAAATTGTCATTTACATTTGTATGTGTGTTTATATTTCCCATTGTCATTTAGTTGTAATCTTCACATTCAGTTCTTATATTTATCATATAATTTATATTTCATATTCACGAATTCGGTCGCAGTCGGAGAATTGTATCCAATTCTGGGCACCACATGTTAGGAAGGATGTGTAGGCTTTGGAGAGGGTACAGAAGAGATTTACTAGAATGCTTCCTGGGATGAGGGATTACAGTTATGTGGATAGACTGGAGAAGCTGGGGTTGTTCTCCTTAGAGCAGAGAAGGCTAAGAGGAGATTTGACAGAGGTGTTCAAAATCATGAAGGATTTAGATAAAGAAAATAAAGAGAAACTGTTTGCACCGTCTGAAGGGTCGACAACAAGTGGGCACAGATTTACGGTGATTGATAAAATAACCAGAGGCGACATGAGATAAAGCTTTTTTACACAACCTAGTGGTTAGGATTTGGAAAGCACACCTTGATAGGGTGATGTAAACATATTCAGTAGCAGCCTTCAAAAGATAATTGTATAAATAATTGAAGGAGAAAAATTGCTGGGAAATGGGGAAAGAGCGGGGGAGTGGGGCTAACTGGATTGGACTTCGAATGATCCGGCACAGACTCGATTGGCCGATTGGCCTCCTCAGTGCTGTCCTATTCCATGATTCTATGATATTCAAATGCTCAGTAATTCTATCAGATAATTTATCGTACAAGTTGTATAATGTTATTAAAATACCGTTGATATTCCGATTCTAATTTATTTATATAATCAGTATTAATATATACAATGTTCATATTTTTATATATATATATATATATATATGCTTATTGTTTTATCAATCAAGAAACAACAACAGAAAGTTATTTTAATCGAATTTCATCCCAGGACTGGGATACCCATGATATCTCTCACTGACCATCGAGTGACCCTCACCATCTGCACTCAGTGATCACCTGGGGACTGAGATACCAATGATATCTCTCACTGACCTTCGAGTGTCCCTCACCATCTGCACTCAGTGATCACCTGGGGAATGAGATACCCCATGATATCTCTCACTGACCATCGAGTGTCCCTCACCATCTGCACTCAGTGTTCACATGGGGACTGAGATATCTCATAATATCTGTCAATATCCATGGAGTGTACCTCACCATCTGCACTCAGTGTTCACCAGCTGAGTCTGCAGGTGTAGGAGGAGGATCCCAAATGTTGTCGGTGCCCGCGGGAGCTTCAGACTGAAACTTACCCGGGCTCACGGCGTTCTGTAGCTGGGACATAGCAGTTAATGTAGAACAGAGAGATAAGTCTGTGAGAAGGGAGGGAGAGAGTGAGAGCAAGCCGGACATCCTGAGTCTCTGTGTTAATAGAAGTAAAACGGAAACCAAATTTTAGGGGCACAGAACAAAGGCTGGTTTACACAATAGCTGAATTCCAGATTTAAATTTGCAGCATTTCTATTGGACGAAGTGAAGCTGAGGTTTTTGTTGCTTTCTGTTATCTGAGAGCAAAGGGTGTATCTAGAATAGGGATGACTGTCTGAGCAGAGAGTTAGAGAGGAGGCTGGGCTGGAAGACAGATGGAAATCTGGTTTAGAGAAGGAGGAATGTTTCCAGCTTTCATTTGGTGGATTTTCTAACAGGACAGAGAGTGAGACTGAGGTTGTTGGTGCTTCGGGGGGTACAAGCCGCTGTGTAAAATTAACTGCACTTTAAATTAACATGATACATCATTCTGTCACTCAGTCACAGACTCCGCACTCTCTGACCCGTGTGAAGTACACACAGTCCTGGAGGACACCTGGAGGAGCACGGACTGTATTAAGACTGATTGCCTCGGTCATGAGAAGTGGAAGTGTGATAAAAATCTTGTTCAAGGATGGTACCGATTTAAAAGGTAACGTGAGGGGGAAATTACAGATAAACTAGTCGGTAAGCGAGTTGTAAATGTCCAAAACAGATGGATGTGTGAGTGTTGGAATGGGAACTGCAGAGAGACCGGGATCGTCAGTCAGAAAAATCGCGCAGGTATTTCATACAGGGGAAGGGGCACAACCGGACTCTGCAGAGAGAAACAGGGAGTAAAGGGAGATACCCGGGAGAGAGGGGAATATAGAACGGGAACAGAGAGTAAAGGGGGATACCCGGGATAGAGGGGAATATAGAACGGGAGAGAGAGTAAAGAGAAATGCCCAAGATATAGAAACATAGAAAAATAGGTGCAGCAGCAGGCCATTCGGCCCTTCGAGCCTGCTCCGCCATTCAATAACGTTCATGGCTGATCCTCTATCTCAATACCATAGTCCCGCTCACTCCCCATACCACTTGATGCCTTTTGGGTCTCGAAATCTATTTATCTCCTTCTTAAAGATAGAGGGGAATATTAAACAGGGCAGAGTGTAAAGGTAGATACCGAGATAGAGAAGAATACAGAACGGGGACAGAGAGCAAAGGGAGATACCCGGGATAGAGAGGAATATAGAACGGGGCCACAGAGTAAAGGGAGTAACCCGGGATAGAGGGGAATATAGAACTTGGACAGATAGTAAAGGGAGATACCCGGGATAGAGGGGATTATATAGAACGGGAACAGAGAGTAAAGGGAGATACCCGGGATTGAGGGTAATATAGAACGGGGACAGAGAGTAAAGGGAGATACCCGGGATAGAGGGGAATATAGAACAGGTACAGAGAGTAAAGTGACATACCCGGGATAGAGGGTAATATAGAACGGGGACAGAGAGTAAAGGGAGATACCCGGGATAGAGGGGAATATAGAACGGGGACAGAGAGTAACGGGAGATACCGGGGATAGAGGGGGATATAGAACGGGGACAGTGAGTAAAGGGAGATACCCTGGATAGAGGGGGATATAGAACGGGGACAGTGAGTAAAGGGAGATTCCCGGGATAGAGGGGCTTATAGAACGGGGACAGAGAGTAAAGGGAGATACCCGGGATAGAGGGGAATATAGAACTTGGATAGATAGTAAAGGGAAATATCCAGGATAGAGAGGAATATGGAACGGGGACAGAGAGTAAAAGGAGATACCCGGGATAGAGGGGAATATGGAACGGGGACAGAGAGCAAAGGATGGGCCCCATTTTCCGGTACTCTCTGCGGGTCCCAGTCTTTCATAGAATGGTAAAATCATGGAAGAAGGACATTCGGCCCGTTGAGCCCGTGCCAGCTCTCTGCAAGATTACATCAGCCAGTTCCACTCCCCGCCCTTTTGCCATAGACCTGCAATTACTTTTCCTTCGGGTTCTTATCCAATGCCCTTCTGAACGCTGTGATTGAGCCCGCTATAACCATCCTTTCGGGCATTGCAATCCAGAAATTAACCACTCGCTGAACAAAAACGTTTTTCCTATGTCGCCTTTGGTTCTTCTGTCAATCACCTTAAATCTGTGTCCTCTGGTTCTCGACCCGTCTGTCAATGGGAACCGTTTCTCTCTTTTGAATCTGTAGAGACCCCTCATGATTTTGAACACCTTTATCAAATCTCGTCTCTGCTCTACGAAGAACAACCCCAGCTTCTCCAGTCTATCCGCGTAACTGAAGTCCCTTATCCGTGGAAACATTCTTGTAAATATTTACTGCACCCTCCCTAAGGCGTTGATTTTCTTCCTAAAGTGCTGTGCCCAGAATTGGACACAATACTCCAGTTGAGGCCGAACCAGTGTTTTAGACAGGTTCATCATAATATCCACGTTTTTTTACTGTATACCTCTATTCATGAAGCTTTTGCAATCTGTCCTGCCACCTCCAACGACTTGTGCACATATACCCCGTGTTCTCTCTGTTTATGCACACACTTTAGGATTGTGTCCTTTAGTTTATATTTCATCTCCCCATTATTTCTACCAGAATGTATTAATTCGCACTTTTCAGCATTAAATTTCATCTGCCACACGTCCGCCCATTCCATCAGCCTGTCTATGTCCTCTTGAATTCTATCACTATCCTCCTCAGTGTTCACTATACTTCCAAGTTTGTGGCATGTGGAAATTTTGAAATTGTGCCCTGTACACACACATCCAAGTCATTAATATATATCAAGAAAAGCTGTGGTCCTAGAACTGACCCCTGGGGAAAACCACTGTATGCCTTCCTCAAGTCCGACAAACAGCTGTTCACCACACTTCTCTGTTTCCTGTAACTTAGCCAATTTTGTATCCATGCTGCCACTCTCCCTTTTAATCCATGTGCTTCACCTTGGCTGGCAAGCCTATTATAGGGCTCTTTGTCGAACGTCTTATGGAAATCCATGTACACCAAGTCTAAAGCATTCCCCTCATCAACCCTCTCTGTTACCTCATCAGAAAACTGGATCAAGTTGGCTCAGCATGATTTGCCTTTAAGAAATGCTTGTTAGCTTTCCTTAATTAATCCACACTTGTCCAAGTGGCTGTTAATTTTTTCCCTAATTATTGTTTCTAAAATATTCCCCACTTCCGAGGTTAAACTGACTGGCCTGTAGTTGCTGGGATTATCTTAATCCCCTTTTTTAACAAGGTTGTAACATTTGAAATTTTCCATTCCTCTGGCACCACCACCGTTTCTAAGGAGGATTGGAAGATTATGGTCAGTACATCCACGATTTCTTACTTCACTCCCGCAGCATCCTAGGATGCATTCCATCTGGTCCTGGTCACTTATCTACCTTAAGTGCAGCCAACCTTTCTAGTAGCTCCTCTTTATCAATTATTATCCAATCGAGTATCTCCTCTACCTCCTCCTTCACTCCGTCTATGGCAGCATCCTCTTCCTTGGTGAAGACAGATGCTAAGTACTCCTTTAACACCTCAGCCATATCATATGCCTCCATGAGTACGGCCATTTTTGTTCCCTAATCGGCCCCACCCATCCTCTTACAAAATGTTTAATATTTATATGCATATAGAATACCTTCGGATTACCTTTTATGTTAGCTGCCATTCTATTCTCATAACCTCGCTTTGCCCTTCGTATTTTCTTCTTCACTTCTCTTCTGAACTTTCTATATTTAGCCTGATTCTCAGATGTATTCTCGATCTGACATCTGTCATACGTGCTCTTCTACTGCTTCATCTTACGCCCTATCTCTTTCGTCATCTCGGGAGGTCTGGCTTTAGAGACCCTAACTTTCTACCTAGTGTGAATGTACCTCGACTGTACCTGAAATATTTCCTCATTAAAGGCAGGCCATTCTTACATTACAGTTTTGACTGCCAATCTTTGATTCCAATTTACCCGGGACAAAATCCATTCTCATCCCACTGAAATTGGCATTCCTCCACTTAAGTATTTTTACTCTCTTTTGATCGTTGTCCTTTTCGATAGCTAATCTAATCTTTATGATAATATAATCAATGTTACCTAAATATTCACGTACTGACACTTGCTCCACTTGACCGTCCTCATTCCCCAGGATCAGATCCAGCAATGCCTCCCTCCTCGTTGGGCTGGAAGCATACAGATCAAGAAAGATTTCCTGAATACAGTCAAGAAAATCTTCTCCCTCTCTGCCCTTTACACTATTACTATCCCAGTCTATATTTGGAGAGTTGACGTCCCCCATTATCACTACTCCATAGTTCTTGCATCTCTCTGTATTTTCTCTGCACGTTTGCTCCTCCATTTTTTCCCACTATTTGGTGGTCTATAAAGTACCCTAGTAGTGTAATGACACCTCTATTTTATCTTAACTCCAGACATTTGATTCTGTCCTTGACCCCTCCAGGACATCCTTTCTCTCCAGAACTGTAACATTCTCCTTAACCAATACTGCCACACCACCTCCTAATTTTCCTTCCCTACCTTTCCTTAACAACTTATGTCCAGGAATATTTAATAACCAATCCTATTCTCTTTTGAGCCAGGTCTCCCTTATGGACACATACACCCATGTGACTATTTGCGCCTGCAGCTCACCAACCTTGTTTGTTATGCTTCGTGCCTTCACATACATACAATGCAAACCTGTCTTAGACCATCCTGTGTCCTCTCTTAGTCTGACGCCAACTAATACCTTGCTTTTTCTTATTTAGTGCTATCCGTCTCTCACAATCCTTTCTACGCGTTATTTCTCCTTTCTAATGCTACGTTGACCATCCTCCTGTCAACTTAGTTTAAACCCTCCCCAATAGCACTAGAAAACCTCCCCGCGAGGATGTTGGTAATGGTTATGTTCAGGTGCAACCCATCTGGCCTGTACAGGTCCCACCTGCCCCAGAAGAGGCACCAATGCCACAGGAGTCTGAAGCCTTCCCTCCTGCAACATCTCCCCAGCCACGCATTCATTTGCTTCATCCTCCTATTTCTATACTCACTCACGCATGGAACTGGTAGTAATCCAGAGATTACTACCTTTGAGGTCCTGTATTAAATCTCTTTCCTAGCTCCCTAAAATCTGCCTGCAGGACCTCATCCGTCTTTCAACCTATTCCGTTGGTAATGATATGGACCATGACCTCTGGCTGTTCACCCTCCACCATCAGAATCTTCTGCAGCCGCTCTGTGACATGCTTAAACCTGGCACCAGGGAGATAACATACCATCCTGGAGTCACATCTGCGGCCGCAGAAACAATTGTCTGCTCCACTAAATCGAAACCCCTACCACTATTGCTTTCCCTATCTCCCTCCACCCCCTGAAATGAGACAACCGTGATGCCGTGGACTTGGCTCCGACTGTAATCCCCAGTGGTGCCATCGCCCTCACCACTACTCAGAACAGAATACTGGTTGGTGAGCGAGATGCTCTCAGCGGACTCCTGCACTACCTGCCTGGTCCTCCTCTTCTGTCTGGCGGTCACCCATTCCCTCTCTGCCGGTACACTCCTTAGCTGTGGGGTGACCACCTCCTGAAACATGCTATGCTCGTAGCTCTCAGCCTCGCGGATGCACCGCAGTGACGCCAGCGGCCATTAAAGCTCCGAAACCCGGAGGCGAGCTCGTCCAGCTAACGACACATCCTGCACACGTGGTTGTGCAGGACACGGGAAACGTCCTGGATTTCCGACATGGCACACGATGCGCAATCCTTGGGACTGAGCTGCCATGCCTCTATTTATTTGACTATTACCTAACTTTACTAACTCTACAGGGGTACCTAATTGAAGTTATTAATATATGCTATTAACACTTACTAATTTAATGGAGTATTAACAGTTACTAATGTAACAAAGTATTAACAGTTTCTAATTTAATGTAGTATTAAAAGTCACTAACTTAATATAGTACTAACAGTTAAAAATGTAATGCAGTATTAACAATTACTAATTTAATATCATAGTAACAGTTACTAATTTAATAGATTATTAACAGTTACAAATTTAACGTAGCATTAACTGTGACTAATTTAATATAGTATTAACAGTTACTAATTTAATATAGAATTAACAGTTATTAATTTAATGCAGTATTAACAGTTACTAATTTAATGTTGTATCAATAGTCACTAATTAAATATAGTATTAACAGTTACTAATTTAAAGTAGTATTAACAGTCATTAGTTAAATATACTATTAACAGTTACTAATTTAATGTAGTACTAACTGTCAACAATTTAATATAATATTAACAGTTGCTAATTTGATGTAGTATTAATAGTTAATAATTACTAAGCTCCTGCTTTAACCCAAACCAGCTATTTCACCCCGGCCCCTAACTAGAAGAACAGAAACACGGGGTGACCTTTACCAACCAATCAGTTCCCAGTCTTTCTGTCAGTTAAAACGAGCCATCAGTTCAGGTGCTAACTCTGTGATTGTTGTTCCAGTTCTGGTGGATGGGAGATTCCCGAGACTGAGGTCCCAAAGGATCGCTGCTCCACAAAGCACCCAGGCTGGTTAAATGGTAATTTCAGACTTTATAATCACAGATTTACATTCACTGTCCAGCACTGTTCACCTCGGTTACATTCTTCAATATTTACAAACCTCGTTTCAGGTTCTCATCCCACCGTGGGACAGGGAGAAGTGGAGCGGACAGTTTGTTTTACCAAGAAACAAAATCTCTGCTATAAGACCCTGGAGATAAAGATCAAAAATTGCACCAGTTACTTCGTTTATGAGTTGAAGCCGACACACGAGTGTGACATGGCTTATTGCACAGGTACATGGCGGGGGCAAAGGTCAGGAACTCGGGTGGGGCAAAGGTCAGGAACTCGGGGGGGAAAAGGTCAGGAAATCGGGGAGTGGGCAGAGGTCAGGAACACGGGGGGGTAAAAAGGTCAGGAACTCGGTGGACAAAGGTCATGAACTCGGTGGTTGGCAAAGGTAAGGAACTCAGGGGTCAAAGTTCAGGAACTGGTGGGGGGCGCGGGGCATAGGTCAGGAACTCGGTGGGGGGACAAAGTTCAGGAACGGGGGGAAGTACAGTAACTCGGGGGGGGGCAAATTTCAGGAACTCGCGGGACAGCGATCAGGAAGTAGGAGGTGGGCAAATATCAGGAATTGAGGGGCAAAGGTCAAGAACTCGGGGGAGGGCACATGTCAGGAAATTGGGGGGCAAAGCCAAGAACACTGAGGGTACAAAAGTCAGGGTCTCTGCGGAGGCAAATGTCAAGAACTCGAGGGAGGAAAGGTCAGGGACTGGGGAGTGCAAATGTCTGGAACTCGGGGGCATAGGTCAGGAACTCTGTGGGACAAATGTCAAAAACTTGGGGCGGATGAGAGAAGGTCAGCAATTCTGGGGGGGTGGGGGTGGAGTGATGGCCAATATATCCTTCCTGAGGTGCTCTTCTCAGAATTGAACACATAATTCCAGATGGGGTATTACTGGGAGATTGTTTCTGTAACCAGGACGAGGGACACTTCGAGTGCCCTGATGGGATGTCAATGTCAAACAACCTGACTGCTGCTCACCAGCTAACACTGGGACAGTAAAGTGACTGCGATGGTCTCTGTATTTAAACTGAAAGTCAGGCATCACCAAGGATGGGACTTTAATGAGACTGAGTGTTATTGAGAGAATATTTACAGGTTGAAGCCCTTCCGTGTTGAGCTGATGCTGAATGGTAATTTTATGCACTGGAATTGGGCAGAAGCAGAATGGTGCCATGGATGAGGGACTTCAGTTATGTGGAGAGACTGGAGAAGCTGGGATTTGTCTGCATAGATCAGACCGGATTATGTGAGATTTGGTTGATGTGTTCAAAATCGAGACTGGTTTTAATAGAGTGAATAAGGAGAATCTGTTGCCAGTGGCTGAAGGGTCGCTAACCAGAGGACTCAGATATAATGTGATTGGAATAAGAACATGAGGAAACATTTCCTTCCGCTAACTCCTCCCCCAATTCCCTAGTAACCTCGCATGCAAGCCATCTGGACCAGGCAACTTGTCCACTCTAATCATACCCAGCATCTCAGTACCTCCTGGCTATCAATCTTCACTCCTTCCATTGTTTCTAGCGTTTCCCCTTCTACCGATATTTTGTCAGCACAAACCTCCTTAGTAAACACCGATACAAAGAACTCATTGAGTATTCTCGGCTTGCCCTGCGCCTCTAAGCATATATCACCCTTTTGTCTCCAATAGGCCCCACCCCGCCTGTTACTACCCGATTTCTGTTTGCATGCTGGTAGGACATTTTTGGGTTCCCTTTTATGTTCACCGCCATTCTACTCTCATATTCACTTTTTGCCAATCTTATTTTCATCTTCACATCCCCTCTCAACTTATTCAAAGCTGTGAGAAGGACGCAGGAGGCTGCAAAGGGACATAGACCGGTTAAGTGATTGAGCAAGTAGGTGGAAGATGGAGCATAATGTGGGGAAATGTGAAATTATCCGCTTTGATAGGAAGAATGGAAAAAGAGCACATTTTTTAAAGATGAGAAATTAATAAATGTTGGTAATCAGAGGGATTTAGGAGGTCCTTGTACACAAATCACTGAAAGTTAACAACAGGTACTGCAAGCAATTAGGAGGGGAAATGGTATGTTAGCCTTTATTGCAAGGGGGATGGAGTATAAGACTAAGGAATTCTTGCAGCAATTATATAGGACACTCGGGAGACCACACCTGTACTGTGCACAGTGTTGGTCTCCTTATCTAAGGATGGATAGAAGTGCCTTAGAGGGAGTGCAACGATTGATCTCTAGATTGATTCTGGTGAAGAAAGTGTTGTCCTATGAGGAGCAATCACGTCGAAAGGGACAATATAACACCAGTGTTTAGAAGAATGAGAGATGATCTCATTGAAACGTGTAACATTCTTAAAGGGCCTGACAGGTTTGATGCTGAGAGGCTGCTTATCCCTGGCTGGAGAGTCTTACATTGGGATCATAGTCTCAGGATAAGGCGTCAGCCATTTAGAACTGTGATGAGGAAAAATATCTTCTTGAGAGTGTTGTGAATTATTGGAATTCTCCGCACCAGAGGATTGTGGATCCTCAGTCGATTATTTTATATATTCAAGACTGAGATTGATAGATATTTTTGCACTAATGGAACCAAGGTATATGGGTTATGGCGGGAAGGTGGCGTTGAGGTAGAAGATCAGCCATGATCTATTGCGGATCAGGATCGATGGGCCGAATGGCCTATTACTGCTCCCATTACTTATACCCATTAAAGTTCCAATATACACAGACCATTCCCCAATATTGACCATAACATGCTTAGACCCTCCCCAGTTCCAATCTCCCTACACCCTTCATGCTGGGCAGCTGAAGACAAGTTATGTTACAGCAGCAAAGCCCAGCGGGTTACCATGGGCCCAGGAGAGATGTTTACTTACTTGTTTATCTCAGATAATTTCACTAAAAGTCTTTAATTTTGACTAATTTAAATAGACTGGAAAAGCTGGGGTCATTCTCCTGAGAGCAGAGAAATCTGAGAGGAGATTTGATAGAGGTCTTCTACATCATGAAGGTTTTAGATAGAGAGAGTAAAGAGAAACTGTTTCCACTGGCTGATGGGTCAATAATAAGAGGGCACAGATTTAAGGTGATTGGGAAAATAACCAGAGGCGACATGAGATAAAGCATGTTTACGCAACGTGTTGTTAGGATTTGGAAAGCACTGCCTGATAGGGTGGTGGAAACAGATTCAGTAGTAGACTTCAAAAGGGAATTGGATAAATAATTGAAGGAGAAAATCTGCTGGGATATGAGGAAAAGCGGGGAGTGGGACGAACTGGATTTATCTTCGAAAGTGCTAGTGCAGACTCCATGGGCCGAATGGCCTCCTATAGTGCTGAACTATTCCATGATGCTATGATATTCATAAACTCAATAATTCTATCAGAATATTGATCATATAATTTGTATAATATACTGTTAAAATATCTTGATATTCAGCCTCCAATTTATTGTATATTTATTATTAATATATCCAATACTCAAATATATATATATTTATATATAGTTTTTCAATGAAAACCTGCAATAGAAAGTAATTCTTAATCTAATTTCACACCAGGACTGAGATCACCCATGATATCTCTAACTGACCATCGAGTGTCCCTCACCATCTGCACTCAGTGTTCACCTGGGGAGCCCATGATATCTCTCACAGACCATCGGGAGTCCCTCACCATCTGCACTCAGTGTTCACCTGGGGACTGAGATACCCCATGATTTCTCTTTCTGACCATTGAGTGTCCCACACCATCTGCACTCAGTGTTCACCTGGGGACTGAGATACCCCATGATTTCTCTTACTGACCATTGAGTGTCCCACACCATCTGCACTCTGTTCACCAGCTCAGTCTGCAGGTGCATGAGGAGGGTCCCAAATGTTGAAGGTGCCCCCGGAAACTGCAGCCTGAAACTTACCCAGGGACACGGCGTTCTGTAGCTGGGACATAGCAGTTAATGTCGAACAGAGTGTGTGGAGGGAGGGAAAGTGTGAGATTGAGCTGGTCATCCTGAGTCTCTGTGTTAATCGAAGTAAAACGGTGCCCAACTTTTAGGGACAAAGAACAGAGCCTGGTTTACACAATAGCTAAATGTCCGCTTTACATTTCCAGCTTTTCTATTGGACGAAGTGAAGCTGAGGATTTTGCTGCTGTCTTTTACCTGAGAGATAAGGGTTGATCTAGAATAGGGAGGACTATGTGAGCAATGAGTTAGAGCGGAGGCTGGGCTGGGAGACAGATGGAAACCTGGTTCAGAGAAGGAGGAAATGTTCCAGCTTTCATTTGAGGATTATCTACCAGGCCGGAGAGTGAGACTGAAATTTTTGGTGCTTCAGGGTGTACACGCCGATGTGTAACATTAACTGTACTTTATATTAAAATGAAACATCATTCTGTCACTCAGTTGCAGACTCCACACTCAGTGACCCGTGTGAAAATCACACAGTCCTGGAGGACACCTGGAGGAGCACGAATTGTAGTGAGAATGAGTGTGTCGGTCATGAGAAGTCGGAGTGTGATGAGGAACTTGTTCAAGGATGGTACAGATTTAAAAGGTAACGTGAGCGTGAAATTAGAGATAAACTAGCCCATACGCGACAAGTATATGTACAAAACATATGAAAGTGTGAGTGCTGGAATAGGAACTGCAGAGAGACCGGGATCATCTGTCAGAGAAATAGGGCAGATAGTTCATACAGGGGAAGGGGAGCAACCGCACTCAGCACAGAGAAACAGGGAGTAAAGGGAGATACCCAGTATAGAGGGAAATATAGAACAGGGACTGAGAGTAAAGGGAGATACCCGGGATAGTGGGGAATATAGAACGGGGACAGAGAGTAAAGGGTTATACCCGGGAAAGAGGGGAATATAGTTCGGGGACAGAGAGTAAAGGGAGATACTCGGGATAGAGGGGAATATAGAAGAGGGACAGAGAGTAAAGGGAGATACCCGGGATATTGGGGAATATAGAATGGGGACAGAGGGTAAAGGGTGATACCCGGGACAGAGAGGAATATAGAACGGGAACAGAAAGTAAAGGGAGATGCCCGGGATAGAGGGGGATGTAGAACGAGGACAGAGAGTAAAGGGAGATACCCAGGATATAATGGGATATAGAACGGGGATAGAGAGTGAAGGGAGATATCAGGGATAGAGAGGAATGTAGAACGAGGACAGGGAGTAAAGGGTGATACCCGAGAAAGAGGGGAATATAGATCGGGGACAGAGAGTAAAGGTAGATACCCGGGATAGTGGGGGATATAGGTCGGCGACAGAGAGTAAAGGGAGATACCCGGGATAGATGGGGATATAGAACGGGGACAGAGAGTAAATGATGTGCCCCGGTTTCCGGTACTCTCTGTGGGTCTCAGTCTTCCATAGAATCATAGATGGTTACAGCACGGAAGAGGCCATTTGGCCCGTCGAACACGTGCCAGCTCTCTGCAAGAGCAATTCAGTTATTTCCACTCCCCCGTCCTTTACCCGTCGCCCAGCAAATATTTTTCCTTCGGGTACTTATCCACTCCCTTCTGAAAGCCTTTATTAAGTATGACTCCCCGAACCTTTCAGGCAGTGCATTCCAGATCCTAACCATTCGCTGAGTAAAAAAGTTTTTCCTGTGTAGGCTTTGGTTCTACTTCCAATCACCTTAAATCTGTGTCCTCTGTTTTTCGACACTTCTGCCAATGGGAACTATTTCTCTCTGTCTAGTCTATCCAGACCGCTCATGATTTGAACACCTCTATCAAAATCCTTCCAATCTTCTCTGCTCTAAGGAGAACAACCCCAGCTTCTCATGTCTATGCTCGTGACTGAAGTCTCTTAACCCTGGAATCATTCTTGTAAATCTGTTCTGCACCCTCTCTAAGGTGTTCATTTTGTTACTAAAGTGCGGTGCCCAAAATTGGAAACGATACTCCAGTTGTGGCCGAAACAGTGTTTTAGACAGATTCATCACAATATCCACGCGTTTTACTCTATACCTAAATTCATGAAGCTTTTTCAATCTGTCCTGCCACCTTCAACGACTTGTGCACAAATACCCCTTGGTCTCTCTGTCCATGCACCCACTTTAGGATTGTACCCTTTAGTTTATCTTTCATCTCCCCATTATTTCTACCAGAATGTATTAGTTGGAACTTTTCTGCATTGAATTTCATCTGCCACGTGTCCGCCCATTCCACCAGCCTGTCTATGTCCTCTTGAATTCTATCACTATGCTCCTCACTGTTCACAATACTTCCAAGTTTGTGGCATGTGCACATTTTGAAATTGTGCCCTGCACACCCACATCCAAGTCATTAAAATATATCAAGAATAACAGTGGTCCTAGAACTGCCCCCTGGGGAAAACCACGGTATACCTTCCTCCAGTCCGACACACTGTTCACCACTACTCTCTGTTTCCTTTCAATTAGCCATTTTTGTATCCATGCTGCCACTCTCCCTTTTATTCCATGTGCTTCAACTTTGCTGGAAAGCCTATTATATGGCTCTTTGTCGAAAGCCTTTTGGAAATCCATGTGCAACATGTCTAACGCATTGCCCACATCAACCCTCTCTGTTACCTCATCAGAAAACTTGATGTAGTTGATTCAGCACGATTTGCCTTTAACAAATGCGTGTTAGCTTTCCTTAATTAATCCACACTTGTCCAAGTGACTGTTAATGTTTTCCCTAATTATTGTTTCTAAAGGTTTCCCCACTACCGAGGTTAAACTGACTGACCTGTAGTTGCTGGGATTATCTTAACATCTTTTTTTGAACAAGGTTGTAACATTTGCAATTCTCCAGTCTTCTGGCGCCACCTTCATTTCTAAGGAGGATTGGAAAATTATGGTCCAGTACCTCAACAATTTCTTACTTCACTTCCCGCAGCATTCGAGGATGCATCCCATCTGGTCCTGGTAAATTTCCTGCTTTCTAGTACCTCCTCTTTATCAATTTGTATCCCATCCAGTGTTCCTCTACCTCCTCCTTCACTAAGTCTATGGCAGCATCATCTTACCTGGTGAAAACAGATGCAAATACTCATTTAGCAACTCAGCCATATCCTATGCCTCCATGCGCAGGTCCCCTTTTTGGTCCCTAATCGGCACCACAAATCCTCTTAATACCTGTTTACTATTTATATGCCTATGGACTACTTTTGGATTAGTTTTTATGTTCGCTGCCATTCTATTCACATACCCTCTCTTTGCCCCTCCTATTTTCTTCTTCACATCTCTTCTGAGCTTTCTATATTCAGCCTGATTCTCAGATGTATTCTCGACCTGACATCTGTCATACGCGCTCTTATGCTGCTTCATCTTACTCTCTATCTCTTTCGTCATCCAGGGAGGTCTGGCTTTAGTTACCCTACCTTTCCACCAAGTGTGAATGTACCTCGACTGTACCTGAAATATTTCCACATTAAATGCAGCCCATGGCTCCATTACAATTTTGCCTGCCAATCTTTGTTTCCAATTTATCCAGGCCAAATTCGTGCTCATCCCACTGAAATTGGCCTTCCACCACTGGTGTATTTTACTCTAGCTTGATCCTTGTCCTTTTCCATAGCTAATCTAAACCGTATGATACTATGATTACTATTCCCTAAATATTCACGTACTGATACTTGCTCTGCTTTACCTACCTCATTCCCCAGATCTACATCCAGCAATGCCTCGTTCCTCGTTAGGCTGGAAGCATACTAATCAAGTATGATTTCCTGAACACACTCCAGAAATTCTTCCCCCTCTCTGCCCTTTACACTATTACTATCCCAGTCTATATTAGGATAGTTGAAGTACCCCATTATCACTATTCTAAAGTTCTTGCATCTCTCTGTAATTTCTCTGCAAGTTTGCTCCACCTTATTTTCCCAACAATTTGGTTGTCTAGAATATACGCTAGAAGTGTCATGGCACCTCTATTTTATCTTAACTCGAGACGTTTGATTCTGTCCTTGACCCCTCCAGGACATCCTCTCTCTCCAGCAATGTAACCTTCACCTTCACCAATACTGGCACACCACCTTCTATCTTTCCTTCCCTATCTTTCCAGAACACCTTATATCCAGGAACAAGTATTACCCAATACTGCTCTTTTTTGAGCCAGGTCTCCATTATTGCCACGACATCATATTCCCATGTGGCTATTTGCGCCTGCAGCTGTTCAACCTAGTTTACTATGCTTCGTGCGTTCACATTCATACACTGTAAATATATCTTATACTATCCTGTGTTCTCACTTAGTCTGAGGCCACATAATATCTTACTGTTTCTTACTTAGTGCTAGCGTCTCTCACAATCCTTTGTGCCCGTTATTTCTCCTTTCTAATACTACATCCTGGTCCCCATTCCCCTGTCAACTTAAATTAAACCCTCCCCAACAGCACTAGCAAACCTCCCCGCGAGGATATTGGTAAAGGCCTTGTTAAGGTGCAACCCGTCTGGCCTGTCCAGGTCCCAACTGCCACAGAACAGGCCCCATTCCCCCAGGAGTCTGAAGACCTCCCTCCTGCACCATCTCTCCAGACACGCTTTCATCTGCTCTATTCTTATATTTCTATACACTCTTGCGCATGAAACCGGGAGTCATCCAGTGATTACTAACTTTGAGGTCCTGCTTTTTAATCACTTTCCTAGATCCCTAAAATCAGCCTGCATGACCTCATCCCTCTTTCACAATTGCTTTCCCTATCTTTCTTCACCCCACTGAGATGAGACACCCGTGGTGACATGGACTTGGCTCTGGCTGTACTCCCCATAGGCACTATCTCCCTCACCATTACTCACAACAGAATAATGGTTGGAGAGCGAGATGCACTCAGGGGACTCTTACACTATCTGCCTGGTCCTCCTGTTCTGTCTGGAGTTCACCCATTCCCTCTCTACCTGTGCACTCCTTAGCTGCGGACTGCCCACCTTCTGAAACGTTCTATTCACGTAACACTCAGCCTCGCGGATGCAACGTAGTGACGCCAGCGGCTGCTCAAGCTCTGAAATCCGGAGGCAAGCTCCTCCAGCTGACGACACATCCTGCACACGTGGTTGTCCAGGACGCGGGAAGCGTCCTTGATTTCCCACATGGCACAGGATATGCTTTCCATGGGACTGAGCTGCCATGCCTCTATTTATTTGAATATTACCTAACTTTACTAATTCTCCAGAGGTACCTAATTGCAGTTATTAATATATGTGATTAACACTTACTAATTTAAAGTTGTATTAACAGGCACTAATTAAATATAGTATTAACAGTTACTAAGTTAATGGACTATTAACAGTCACAAATTAGATATAGTATTAACAGTTACTAATTTAATATAAGATTGACAGTTGCTAATTTCCTGTAGTACTAACAGTTACTAATTTAATGTAGTATTAACAGTTAAAAATTTACTGTAGTAATAACAGTTACTAATTTAAAATAATATTAACAGTTACTAATTTAAAATAGTATTAACAGTTACAAATTTAATGTAGTATTAACAGTTCCTAATTTAATGTAGTATTATCAGTTACAAATTTAATGTAGTATTAACAGTTACTAATCTCTAAGCTACTGCTTTAACCCTAACCAGCTAATTAACCACGGCCCCTAACTTGCAGAGCAGAAACACGGTGTGACCTTTACCAACCAGTCAGCTCCCAGTCTCTCTGTCAGTTAATTAGAGCCATCAGTTCAGGGGCTGACTCTGTGATTGTTGTTCCAGTTCTGGTGGATGGGAGATTCCCGAGAATGAAGTCCCAAAGAAGCACTGCTCCACAAAGCACCCAGGCTGGTTAAAGGGTAATTTCAGACTTTATAATCTCAGATTTGCATTCACTGTCCAGCAATGTTCAGATCGGTTACTTTTTTCAATATTTACAAACCTCGTTTCAGGTGCTCATCCCGCCGTTGGAAAGGGAGAAGTGAAGAGGACTGTTTGTTTTACCAAGGGTGAAAATGACTGTCACAAGACCCTGGAGATAAAGATCAAAAACTGCACCAGTTACTTCGTTTATGAGTTGAAGCCGGCACCCGGGAGAAACTCTGCTTATTGCACAGGTACATTGCTGGGCGGGGGGCAAAGGTCAGGAACTCGGGGGTGGCAATGGTCAGGAAATCGGGGGTTGGGCAGAGGTCAGGATCACGGGCGGTTCAAAAAGGTCAGGAATTGGGGGAGAAGGACAGGAAATCGGGGGGGGGGGTAAAGGTCAGGAACTCGGAGGGGCAAATGTCAGGGACTCGGTGGGTGGGGGCAAAGGTCAGGAACTCGGTGGAGGGCAAAGGGCAGGAATTGGGGGGAAAGTCATGAACTCGGTGGGCAACGGTCAGGAACTCGGGGGGGGGGGCAAAGTTCAGGAACTCAGTGGCTGGCAAAGGTCAGGAACTGCGGGGAAGGTCAGTAATTCGGGGGGCAAAGTTCAGGAACTCGGTGGGGGCAAAGGTGAGGAACTGGGGATAAAGGTCTGGAACTCGGGGGGCAACGATCAGGAAATCTGATGACAAAGGTCAGGAAATTGGGGGACAAAGGTCACGAACTCGGAGGTGGGCAAATGTCAGGAGCTGGGTCACAGGTCAGGACCTCGGTGGAGGGCAAAAGTCAGGAACTTGGGGGGCAAATGTCAGGAACTCGGAGGAGACAAAAGTCAGAATCTCTGAGCAGGCAAAGGGCAGGAAATCTGGTGAGGGGAAGGTCAGGGACAGGGGGAGTGCAAAGGGCAGGAACTCGGGGGCAAAGTTCAGGAACTTTGGGGGGCAAATATCCGGAACTCAGGGGCATAGGTCAGGAAATATGTGGGGCAAGAGTTAGGCACTCGGGGGTGGTGGGAGAGAATGTCAGGAACTCGGGAGTGGAGAGAAGATCAGGAATTTTGGGGGGCGGGCTGGAGTGTTTGCCAATATATTCTTCCTGAAGTGCTCTGCTCAGAATTGAACAGAAATTCCAGATGGGGTCTTACTGGGAGAAAGTTTGTGTAACCAGGACGTGGGACTCTGCGAGTCCCCTGATGGGATGACAATGACCCAGATCCTGACTGCTGCTCACCCGCTAACATTGGGACAGTAAAGGGACTGGGATGGTATCTGTATTTAAACTGAAAGTCAAGCATCACCAAGGCTGAAACTTTAATGGAGATTGAGTTATCGTGAGAGAATATTTACAGGTTGAAGCCCTTCCGTGTCAGTAATGTGTCAGTATTCAGCTGATGCTGAGAGGTCATTTTTAGAAAATGGAATTCGACAGAGGCTGAATGGTGCCATGGATGAGGTACTTCAGTTATATGTAGACTCTGGGGAAACTGGAATTTGTCTGCATTGAGCAGAGCGGATTATGGGAGATTTGGTCGAGGCGTTCAAAATCATGACTTGTTTTAAGAGAGTGAATAAGGAGAAATTGTTTCCAGTGTCTGAAGGGTCGGTAACCAGAGGACAAAGATATGATGTGATTGGAATAAGAACATGAGGAAACATTTCCTTCCGCTAACTCTTCCCCCAATCCCCTTAGCAACCTGGGTTACAAGCCATCTCGACCAGGCGACTTGTCCACGTTAAGCATACCCAGCCTCTCTAGTACCTCCTGTCTATTAATTTCCACCCCTTCCATCGCTTCTAAAGTTTCCACTTCTACCGATTTTTTGTCAGCATCCACCTCCTTAGTAAACACCGGTATAAAGTACTTTTTGTGTATTCTAGCCTTGCCCTGCGCCTCTAAGCATATATCACCATCTTTGTCGCTAATAGGCCCCACCCCGCCTCTTACTACCCGCTTTCTGTTTACATGCTGGTAAAAGATTTTTGGGTTCCCTTTTATGTTCACCGCCATTCTACTCTCATATTCACTCTTTGCCAATCTTATTTTCATCTTCACATCCGCTCTCAAATTATTCTAAGCTGTGAAGAGGACGCAGGAGGCAGCAAAGGGATATTGACCGATTAAGTTATTGAGCAAGTAGGTGGCAGATGGAGCATAATGTGGGGAAATTCGAATTTATCCACTTTGATAGGAAGAATGGAAAAAGAGCACATTTTTTAAAGATGAGAAATTAATAAATGTTGGTATTCACAGGGATTTAGGAGGTCCTTGTACACGAATCACCGAAAGTTAACTTACAGGTACAGCAAGCAATTAGGGGGGGAAATGGTATGTTACCCTTTATTGCAAGGGGGATGGAATATAAGACTAAGGAATTATTGCCGCAATTATATAGGACGCTGGGGAGACCACACCTGTACCAGCAGAGTTTTGGTCTCCTTATCTAAGGATGAATAGAAGTGTCTTAGAGGGTGTGCAACGAACGTTCTATAGATTGATTCCGGTGAAGAAAGTGTTGTCCTATGAGGGAAAATCTCGTCGAATGGGCCCTCATTCTCTAATGTTTAGAAGAATGAGAGGTGATCCCATTGAAACGTGTAAAATTCTTAATGGGCCTGACAGGGTAGATGCTGAGCGGCTGTTTTACCCTGGCTGGAGAGTCTTAAATTGGGGTCATAGTCTCAGGATAAGGGGTCAGCCATTTCGGACTGTGATGAGGAAAAATATCTTCCTCAAAGGGTTGTGAATCTTTGGAATTCTCTGCACCAGAGAATTGTGGATCCTCAGTCGATGAATATATTCAAGACTGTTATTGAAAGATATTTTGGCTCGAATGGAACCAAGTTATGTGGGTTATGGCGGGAAGGTGGAGTTGAGGTAAAAGATTAGCCATGATCTTAATGCGGATCAGTATCCAGGGGCCGAATGACCTACTCCTGCTCCTATTTCTTATGCCCATTAAAGTTCCAATATACACAGACCATTCCCCAATACTGAACGTAACATGTTCAGACCCTCACCAGTTCCAATCTCCCTACACCATTCATGCTGGGAAGCTGAAGACAAGTTATGTTACAGCACCAAAGCCCAGCTGGTTACCATGGGCCCAGGAGAGATATTTACTTATTTGTTTATTTCAGATCCTTTCACTAAAAGTCTTTAATTTTGACTAATTTAAAATAGACTGGAAAAGCTGGGGTTATTCTCCTGAACGCAGAGAAGTCTGAGAGCAGATTTGATAGAGGTGTTCAGCATCATGAAGGTTTTAGATAGAGAAAATAAAGATAAACTGTTTCCACTGGCTGAAGGGTCGATAACAAGAGGGCACAGATTTAAGGTGATTGGGAAAATAACCAGAGGCAACACGAGATAAAGCTTTTTTAGACAACGTGTGGTTAGGATTTGGAAAGCACTGGCTGAAAGGGAGGTGGAAACAGATTCAGTAGCTGCCTTCAAAAGGGAATTGGATAAATAATTGAAGGAGAAAAATTGCTGGGATATGGGGAAAGAGCGGGGAAGTGTGACCAACTGGATTGATCTCTGACAGAGCCAGCGCAGATCCATGGGCCGAATGGCCTCCTTCAGTGCTGTACTATATGATTCTATGAAATTCATATACTCAGTAAATCAATCAGAATATATATCATACAATTTGTATAATATACTGTTAATATACCTTTGATGTACAGCATCAAGTTCATTATATATTCATTATTAATATATACAATATTCAAATATCTATATACATATATATATATATATATATATATATATAGTTTTTCAATAAAGAACCTACAATAGAAAGTTATTCTTAGTCTAATTTCACCCCAGGGCTGAGATAACCCAAGATATCTCTCACTGACCATCGAATGTCCCTCACCATCTGCACTCAGAATTCACCTGGGGACTGAGATACCCCATGATATCTCTCACTGACCATCGAGTGTCCCTCACCATCTGCACTCAGTGTTCACCTGGGGACTGAGATATCCCATGATATCCCTCACTGACCATCGAGTGTCCCTCACCATCTGCACTCCGTTCACCAGCTCAGTCTGCAGGTGCAGGAGGAGGGTCCCAAATGTTGGCGTTGCACGCGGGAGCTGCAGTCTGTAACTTACCCGGGCACATGGTGTTCTGAAGCTGGGGCATAACAGTTCATGTAGAACAGAGTGTGTGGTGTGAGGGAAAGGGATAGAGTAAGCTGTACATCCTGAGTCTCTGTGTTAATAGAAGTAAAACGGAGACCAACTTTTAGGGACACAGAACAATTCCTGGTTTACACAATAACTAAATTCCTGCTTTACAATTCCAGCTTTTCTATTGGCCGAAGTTAAGCTGAGGCGTTTGTTGCTCTCTGTTATCTGAGAGATAAAGGTTAAGCTGAAATGGGGGTGGGGGGAGACTGTCTGTGAGCAGTGAGCTAGAGAAAAGAGATTAAAGGGTAAGACGGTACATGAACAGTGGTGTTAATTTAAGGAGTTATTTTACAACCTTCAAAAAAAATACATTCCACTGAGGAAAAAACGGTGTAAAGGAAATGACAGCCATCCGTGGCTAAGTAAAGAAATTAAGGATAGTATCCAACTAAAAACAATGAAATATAAGGTAGCCAAACTTAGTGGGAAGATAGAAGATTGGGGAGTCTTCAAAAGACAGCAAAAAGTAACTAAAGGATTGATTAAGAAAGGGAAGATAGATTATGGAAATAAATTAGCAAAAAATATAAAAACTGATATCAAGAGTTTCTATAGTTATATAAAAAGTAAAAGGGTGGCTAAGGCAAACGTAGGTCCCTTAGAGGATGAGACCGGGAAATTAATGGTGGGAAACATGGAGATGGCAAAAATGCTGAACAAATATTTTGTTTCAGTCTTTACGGTAGAGGACACTAAGAATATCCCAACACTGGAAAAATGGCGGTTCTAGGGGGTGAGGAGCTAAATACGATTAAAACCAATAAGGAATTGGTACTCAGTAAAATAATGGGACACAAGGCGGATAAATCCCCTGGACCTGATGGCTTACATCCTAGGGTCTTGAGGGAAGTGGCAGTAGGGATTGTGGATGCTTTGGTAATAATTTTCCAAAACTCCCTGGACTCAGCAATGGTCCCGGCAGATTGGAAAACTGCTAATGTAACACCCTTATTTAAAAGGGGTAGTAGGCAGAAGGCTGGAAATTATAGACCAGTTAGCCTAGCATCTGTGGTGGGTAACATTTTGGAGTCTATTATTAAGGAGACAGTAATGGAACATTTAGATAAACATAATTTCACAGGACAAAGTCAAATGGCTTTATGAAGGGGAAGTCAGGTCTGACAAATTTGCTTGAGTTCTTTGAGGACATAACGTACAGGGTGGATAAAGGGGACCCAATGGACGTAGTGTAGTTAGACTTGCAGAAGGCATTCGACGAGGTGCCACATAAAAAATTATTGCTCAAGAAAAAAAATCACTGGATTGGGGGGAATATTCTGGCATGGGTGGAGGATTGGTTATCTAACAGGAAGCAGAGAGTTGGGATAAATGGTTCATTCTCGGACTGGCAACCAGTAGCCAGTGGTGTTCCGCAGGGGTCGATGCTGGGTCCCCAACTCTTTACAATCTATATTAACGATTTGGAGGAGGGGACCGAGTGTAACATATCAAAGTTTGCAGATAAAACAAAGATGGGAGGGAAAGTAGAAAGTGAGGAGGTCATAAAAAACCTACAAGGGGATATAGACAGGCTGTGTGAGTGGGCGGAGATTTGGTAGATGCAATACAATATTGAAAAATGTGAGGTTATGCTCTTCGGCAGGAAAAAAAAGAGAGCAAGTTGTTATCTTAATGGCGAGAAACTGGAACTACTGCAGTACAAAGGGATCTGGGGGTCCTAGTGCAAGACAATCAAAACGTTAGTATGTAGGTGCAGCAGGAGATCAAGAAGGTCAGCTGAATGTTGGCTTTTATTGCTAGGGGGATAGACTATATAAACAGGGAGGTGTTGCTGCAGTTATATAAGGTATTGGTGAGACCGCACCTGGAATACTGCATACTGTTTTGGTGTTCATACTTAAGAAAATACATACTTGCTCTCGAGGCAGTACAAAGAAGGTTCACTCGGTTAATGCCCGGGATGAGGGGGTGGACATATGAGGAGAGGTTGAGTAGATTGGGACTCTATTCATTGGAGTTCAGAAGAGTGAGAGGCGAACTTATTGAATCATATAAGATTGTGAAGGGGCTTGATCGGGTGGATGTGGTAAGGATGTTCCCAAGGATGGGTGAAACTTGAACTAGGGGGCATAATCTTAGAATAAGGGGCTGCTCTTTCAAAACTGAGATGAGGAGAAACTTCTTCACTCAGAGGGTAGTAGGTCTGTGGAATTTGCTACCCCAGGAAGCTGTGGAAGCTACATCATTAAATAAATTTAAAACAGAAATAGACAGTTTCCGAGAAGTAAAGGGAATTAGGGGTTACGGGGAGCGAGCAGGAAATTGGAAATCAGGCTGAGTTCGGATCGGTCGAGGCCCTGTGGGTGGCGTAGCGGGACCCGGGGCTGAGTGGCCAGGTCCTGCTCTTACTTCTTGTGTTCTTTAGATTTGAGGTGAGGATCAGATCAGCCATGATCTTATTGAAAGGCGCAGCAGGCTCGAAGGGCCGATTGGCCTACTCCTGCTCCTATTTCTTATGTTCTTATATTTAGAGGGGAGCCTGGGCTGGGAGACAGATAGAAACCTGGTTTAGAGAAGGAGGAAAGTTTCCAGCTTTCAGTGTTGGATTTTCTACCAGGGCGGAGAGCGAGACTGAGATTATTGTTGCTTCGGGCGGTACGAGCCGCTCTGTAACATTAACTCTACTTTATTTTAACATGAAACATCATTCTGTCACTCAGCCGCAGACTCCGCACTCACTGACCCGTGTGAACATCACACAGTCCTGGAGGACACCTGGAGGCGAACGGACTGCATTGAGACTCATTGCACCGGCCAGTGGAAGTGTGATAAGCATCTTGCCCAAGGCTGGTACAGATTTAAAAGGTAACGTGAGGGGGAAATTACAGATAAACTAGTCGATAACCGAGGAGTAAATGTACAAAACAGACGAAAGTGTGAGAGAAGGAATGGGAACTGCAGAGAGACCGGGATCATCAGTCAGAGCAATGGGGCAGGGATTTCATACAGATGAAGGGGAACAACCGGACTCTGCAGGGAGAAACAGCGAGCAAAGGGAGATACCCGGGATAGAGGGAAAAATAGAACAGGAACAGAGAGTAAAGGGAGATACCCGGGATAGAGGGGAATATAAAACGGGGACAGAGAGTAAAGGGAGATACCCGAAATAGTGGTAAATATAGAAAGGGGACAGAGAGTAAAGGGAGCAACTGGAGATGGAGGGGAATATACACGGGGACAGAGAGTAAAGGGAGATACCCGGGATAGAGGAAATGTAATGAACAGGGCAGAGTGTAAAGGGAGATACCCGAGATAGAGGGGAATATAAAACGGGGACATAGAGTAATGTGAGAAACCTGAGATGGAGGGGAATATAGATCGGAGACAGAGAGTAAAGGGAGATACCCGAGATAGAGGGGAATATAGAACGGGGACAGAGAGTAAATGGAGATACCCGGGATAGCGGGGAATATAGAACGTGGACAGAGAGTAAAGGGGGATACCCGGGATAGAGAGGAATATAGAACGTGGACAGAGAGTAAAGGGAGATACCCGAGATAGAGGGGAATATAAAACGGGGAAAGAGATTAAAGGGAGATACCCGGGATAGAGGGGAATATAGAACAGGGACAGAGAGTAAAGGATGGGCCCCAGTTTCCGGTACTCTGTTCCGGACCCAGACTTCCATAGAATCATAGAATGCTTACAGCACGGAAGAAGGCCATACGGCCCGTCGAGCTCTTGTCGGGTCTCTTCGAGAGAACCTCAGGTAGTGCCACTCCCCCGCCCTTTCCTCGTAAACCTGCAAGTATTTTTCCTTCTGCTACTTAATCAACACCGTTCTGAAAGCCGTGACTGAGTCTGCCTCCAACACCATTTCAGGCATTGCGCTCCAGATCATAACCACTCGCTGAGTAAAGAAGATTTTCCTCATGTCGCCTATGCTTCTTTTGACAATCACGTTCAATCTGTTTCCTCTTGTTCTTCACCCTTCTGCCAATGGGAACCGTTTCTCTTTATCTACTCTCCCCAGACCCCTCGTGATATTGAACCCCTCCATCAAAACAATTCTGAAACTTCGCTGCTCGAAGCAGGTCAACTCCATCCACGTATCTAACGATCCTTATCTCTGGAATCCTTCTTGTAAATCTTTTCTGCACCCTCTCTAAGGCGTTCATATCCTTCCTAAAGTACGGTGCTCATAATTGGACACAATATTCCAGCTGAGGCCGAAACAGTGTTTGAGACAGGTTCATCATATTACCCACGCGTTTGTACTCTACAACTCTCTTCATGAAGCTAAGGATCCGATAAGTGTTTTCAATCTGTCCTGCCACTTTCTACGATTTGTGCACATATACCCCAGGTCTTCCTGTTCATGCACCCACTTTAGGATTGTTAATTTTAACTTATATTTCCTCTCTCCATTCTTTCTACCAGAATGTATGACTTCGCACTTTTCTGCATTAAATTTCACCTGCCACATGTCCGCCCATTCCACTCGCCTGTCTGTGTCCTCTTGAATATAATCACTATCCTCCTCACTTTTCACGATACTTCCAAGTTTGTGTCAGGTGCAAATTTTGAAATTGTGCCCTGTACACCCACATCCAATTCATTAATGTATATCAAGAAAAGCAGTGGTCCTAGAACTGACCCCTACGGAACACCACTGTCTACGTTCCTCGAATCCGAAAATCAACCGTTCACCACTACTCTCTGTTTCTTGTCACTTAGCCAATTTCGTATCCATGCTGCCACTGTCCCTTTTTTTCCAGGGGTTTACCTTTGCTGGTAAGCTTATTATGTGGCAATTTGTCGAACAGCTTTTGGAAATCCATGTACACCACATTAACAACATTGTTCTCATCAGCCCTCTCTGTTACAACAACAGAAAACTCGTTCAAGTTGGTTCAGTACGATTTGCCCTTAAAAGATCCGTGCTGGCTTTCCTTAATTAATCCAGACTTGTCCAAGTGACAGTTATTTTTTTCCCTGATTATTGTTTCTAAAAGCTTCGCCTCTACCGAGGTTAAACTGACTGGCCTGTAGTTGCTGGCATTATCTTTACACCCTTCACATGACCAAGTGTTTAACCTTTGCAATTCTCCAGTCCTGCGGCACCACCCCCGTTTCTAATGAGGATTGAAAGATTATGTGCAGTACCTCCGCGATTTCTTCCTTCACATCCCGCAGCGTCCTTGGATGCATCCAATCTGGTCCTCGTGACTTTTCTAATTTAAGTACAGGCAGCCTTTTTAATACGTCCTCTTTATTAATTTATATCCCTTCCAGTATCTCCTCTACCTCCTCCTTCACTGTGTCTATGGCAACATCTTCTTCCTTGTTGAAGACAGACGCAAAGTACAAATTTTCACCTCAGCCATACCCTAAGCCTCCATGCGTAGGTCTCCTTTTTGGTCCCTAATCGGCCCCACCCCTCCTCATACTATCTGTTTGCTATGTATATGCCTGTAGAATACTTTTGCATTATCTTTTATGTTAGCAGCCATTGTATTATCATATCATCTTTTTGCCCCTCTTATTTTCTTTTTCACTTCTCCTCTGAACTTGTTTGTTTAGCCTGATTCTCAGATGTATTCTCGATTTGGCTTCTGTCTCACGTGCTCTTTTCCTGCTTCATCTTACTCGCCGTCTCTTTCGTCGTACAGAGAAGCTCTGACTTTAGTAACCCTACCTTTCCCCCTAGTGTGAATGCACCTCGACTGTAGCTGAGAAATTGCCTCTTTAAAGGCAGTCCATTGTTCCATTACAATTTTGCCTGCCAATCTTTGATTCCAAGTTACACCGACCAGATCCGCTCTCACTCCACTGAAGTTGGCCTTCCTCCAATAAAGTATTTTTACTCTAGATTGCTCCCTGTCCTTTTGCACAGCTAATCCTTATGATATGATCACTGTTCGCAAAATGTTCACCGATTGACAGTTGCTCCAGTTGACCTATATCATTCCCCAGAAGCAGATCCAGCAATGCCTCTTTCCCCGTTGGGCTGGAGGCATACTGATCAAGACTGATTTCCTGAATACACTTCAGAAATTCCTCCCCCTCTCTGCCCTTTACACTCTTACTATCCCAGTCTATATTAGGCAAGTTGAAGTCCCCCATTTTCTCTACTCTATAGGTCTTGCATCTCTCTGTAATTACTCTGCAAATTTGTTCTCCATATTTTTCCCACTAGTAGGTGGCCTATAGAATACACCTAGTAGTGTAATGGCACATCTATTTGTTCTTAACTTTCGCCAAATAGATTCTGTCCTTGACGCCTCCAGGAAATCCTCTCTCTCAATTCTCCTTAACCAATACTGGCACATCACCTCCTACTTTCCTTCCCTATATTTCCTGAACACCTTATATCCAGGATTATTTAATACCCAATCCTGTCCTTTTTTGAGACAGATCTCCGTTATTGCCACCTCATATCCCCATGTGGCTATTTGCGTCTGCAGCTCACCAACCTTGTTTTCTATGATTCGTGGCGTTCACAGACACAAACTGCAAACCTGCCTTAGACCATCCTGTGTTCTCACTTGATCTAACACCACCTAAGACCTTACTATTTATTAATTTAGCGCTATCTTTCATTTGTGCCGTTTGTTTCTCCTTTCTAATGCAGCATCCTGGTGCCCATCCCCCTGCCAACTTAGATTGAACCATCCCCAAGAGAACTAGCAAACCTTCCCGCGAAGATATTGGTACCGGCTCTATTGAGGTGCCACCCGTCCGGCCTGTACAGATCCCACCTCCTACAGAATAGGCCCCAATCTGTTCTATCCTCCTATTTCTATAATCACTCGCGTGTGGCACCGGGAGTAATCCAGGAATTACTACCTTTGAGGTCCTGCTTTATAATCTCTTTCCTAGTTACATAACTTCTGCCTGGAGAACCTCATCCCCCTTTCTACCTATGTTGTCGGTACCGATGTAGACCATGACCTCAGGCTGTTCCCCCACCCCCCTTGTAATGTATTGCAGCCGCTCGATGACATCCTTAACACTGTCATCACGAAGACAATATACCTTCCTAGAGTCACATCTGCGACCGCAGAAATGCCTGTCTGCTCCCCTATCTCGCATCCCCTACCGTTATTGCTTTCCCTATCTTCCTCCTCCCCCGCTGAGCTGAGACACTCGTGGTGCCATGGAATTGGCTCTGGCTGTTCACCCCAGAGGAACCATCACTCTCACCAGTACTCAGAACAGAATACTGCTTGGAGAGCAGGATGCACTGAGGGGACTCTAGCACTGCCTGCCTGGTCCAATTCTTCCGTCTGACGGTCACCCAATCCCTCTCTGCCTGCTCACGCCTTAGCTGCGGGGTGACCACATCCTGAAACGTGCTATCCATGTAGCTGTCAGCCTTGCGGATGCACTGAAGTGATGCCAAAGGCGGCTCAAACTCCAAAATCCAGAGCTCGAGCTCCTCCAGCTGACGAGACCACCTGCAGACGAGGTTGTCCACGACACGGGAGCGTCCTGGACATTCCACATCCCTGCCATGCCACTATTTATACGACTATTAACTAACCTTACAGAAAATTAAACTAAGGACTACCTAATTCAACTTATTCTTATAAAATGTTCTTAAAAGTTATTAATTTGATGTAGTAATAACAGTTGCTAATTTAGTGTATTATTAACAGTAACAAATGTAATATGGTATTAACAGTTACTGATTTAATATAGTATTAACAGTTACTAATTTAATGTAGTATTAAAATTTACTAATTTAATGCATTATTAACGGTTACTAATTTAATGTAGTATTAACAGATTCTAATCTCCAAGCTCCTGCTACAACCCGAACCTGCTATTTAACCGCATCCCCTATCTTGAAGAGCAGAAACACGGTGTGAACTTTACCAATCAGTCAGTTCCCAGTCTTTCAGTCTGTTAATAAGAGCCATCAGTTCAGGGGTTGATTCTGTGATTGTTGTTCCAGTTCTGGTGGATGGGAGATTCCCGAGACTGAGCTCGGACACCATCGCTGCTCCACAGAGATTCCAGGCTGGTTAAAGGGTAATTTCAGACTTTATAATCTCAGATTTACATTCACTGTCCAGCAATCATCCCATCAATTACATTCTTAAATATTTACAAACTTCATTTCAGGTGCTCATCCCACCGTGGGACAGGGAGAAGTGGAGAGGACAGTTTGTTTTACCGGGTTTGGAAATCCCTGCCACTGGAGCCGGGAGATAAAGATCAAAAACTGCACCAGTTACTTTGTTTATGAGTTGAAGCCGACACCCGGGTGCACCTCGGCTTATTGCACAGGTACATTGAGGGGGTGGCAAAGGCCAGGAACTTGGGGGGCAAAGGTCAGGAACTCGTGGTGTGAATGGTCAGGAACTCGGGAGTGCAAAGGGCAGGAATTCGGGGGCAAAATTCAGGAACTCGGGGGAGGGCAAATTTCAGAAACTCGGGGGGCAAGGATGAGGAACTCGGAGGGCAAAGGTCTGGAACTCGGGGGGTGGGGAATTCAGGAACTCCGGGTTGGGCAAAGGTCAGAAACTCGGGGGGCAAAGGTCTGGAACTCGGGGGGGCAAAATTCAGGAACTCGGGGGAGGGCAAATGTCAGAAACTCGGGGGGCAAATGACTGGAACTCGGGGGGGCAAAATTCAGGAACTCCGGAGAGGGAAAAGGTCAGGAACACGGCCGGGAATGTCAGGTTCTCTGGAGGGCAATGGTCAGGAACTCGGGGGGGAAAGGTCAGGAACACGAGGATGCAAATGTCGGAACTCGGGGTTGCAGCGTTCAGGAACTCTGGAGGCAAAGTTCAGAAACTCGGTCGGGGGAAAGGTCAGGAACTCGGTGGGGGACAAAGATCATGAACTCGGGGAGGCAAATGATTTGAACTCAGTGGGGGGGTGGAGAGTAGGTCACGAATTTGAGAGGAGCTGGAGGGAGGGAAAGTTAGGAACTCGGGCAGGGGGAGAAGTTCAAGAACTCGGGAGTGGAGAGAAGGCCAGAAATTCGGTGGGGTGGGGGGATGGGGGCAGACAATGTCAGGAGCTTGGGCGGGCGGGCTGAGGAGGCCAGGATCTTGGTGGTGAGATGGAGGAAGTCAGTTTCTTGGGCTTTGGGGGGAGGAGGTCAGGAAATTGGGTGTTGAGAGGGAGGATGTCAGGTTCTTGGACGATCCGGGTCAATTGGTCAAGAAATTGGGCGAGGGTGGTGCGGAGATCAGGAACTTGGGCGGTGCGGGCAGGAGTATGTTTGCAGGTGCGAGAAGGTTTTAATCCGCGAGGGTTAGCCCTGTGTGCTCCAAGTGAGCTCTGTTCTGTCTGGAGAAGGCAGTTATAATGGCTCGAATTACACTTTGCAAAGTAACTGATTTCGTCAGCAGGGAGGATCTAATTACACATTCCAGGGACTCTGCTGGGTGTGTCTTGTCCTCCAAGGGAACCAATGAGCAATCAGGACTTGTCATCCAAGGGGACCAATCAGACGGTGTTGCGAATAAACACGTCCACTTTGAAATGATCCAGAAGTGTGACTCTAGGATGAGGGGAGAGTAATGTAGAGAATGAGGGTAGTGTGATGTAGTGAATGAGGGGAGTGTGATGCAGTGAATCAGGGGACTGTGATGTAGTGAAAGAAGTGAGTGTAATGTAGTGAATGATCGGAGTGTGATGTAGTGAATGAGGGGAGTGTGATGAAGTGAATGAGGGGAGTGTGATGTAGTGAATGAGGGGAGTGTGATTTAGTGAATGAGGGGAATGGGATGTAGTGAAGGAGTGAACTGGGACGTAGTGAATGAGGGGAGTGTGATGCAGTATAAGAGGGGATTGTGATGCAGTGAATGAGGGGTGTGTGATTTAGTGAATGAGTGGAGTGGGATGCAGTGAATGAGGGGAGTGTGATGTAGTGAATGTGGGGAGTGTGATGTAGTGAATGAGGGTATTGTGATGTAGTGAATGAGGGGAGTGTGATGTAGTGAATGAGGGGAGTGTGATGTATTGAATGAGGGGAGTGTGATGTAGTGAATGAGGGGAGTGTGATGTAGTGAATGAGGGGAGTGTGATGTATTGAATCAGGGCAGTGGGATGTAGTGAATGAGGGGAGTGTGATGATGTGAATGAGGGGAGCGTGATGCATTGAATGAGGGGAGTGTGATGCAGTGAATGAGCGGTGTGGGATGTAGTGAATGAGGAGAGTGTGATACAGAGAATGAGAGGATTGTGATGTAGTGAATGAGGGGAGTGTGATGTAGTGAGTGAGGGTAGTGTGATGTATTTAATGAGAGGAGTGTGATACAGTGAATGATTGGAATGTGATGTTATGAATGAGGGTAGTGTGATTCAGTGAATGAGGTGAGTGTGATGTAGTGAATGAGAGGAGTTTGATGTAGTTAATGAGGGTAGTGTGATGCAGTGAATGAGGGCAGTGTGATTCAGTGAATGAGGGGAGTGTGATGCAGTGACAGAGCGGATTGGGAAGCAGTGAATTAGGGGAGTGGATTGAAGAGACTGAGGGGCGTTGAATTAATAGCTGAGGGGAGTTGTATTGGATTATTCTGGTTTTATAAAGACATTTCCGGACTCCAGTACCAGCCTGATGACCTGTTCTGGTGTTTCCACCCGCCCTCTCCCCTGTCTTTCTTCTGCTACTGCAGATCCAGAGACATCACCAACTCAGGAGACTGAGGAACAATCGACTCGTGAATCGGCTGATCGTACATCCACTACTCCATCGGGGTCTGCAGCCTCAGGTATCTGCCTTGTGGGTTTCATTCTATACAGATTGCTCACTCAAAGTAGCTGCTGACATCATCAGTCCCGACAAGTCATCCATCTCTTACACAGCGGAATGGGATGTAGTGACGATGGGGTGCAGGATGAGCAGACTGTTTGAACTGGGATGAGGATACTGAAGGGAGTGTGGTGCACGGAATGAGGGGTCCGGGACCAGGAGACTGAGGGTAGTGGGATGATGATTCTGAGTGGAGTTTGATGAGTTGTCTTAGGGAAGTGGGTTGAGGATTCTGAGATTGCGATGAACAGCGTGAGTGGAGTGTAATAAGGAAACTGAGGGGATAAGGATGAGGTGTTTGAGGGGAGTGGGATGCAGCGACAGAGGAGAGTGAGATGCAGGAACTGTGGGCGTGAGATTTAGTGACTGAGGGGAGTGGGCTGCAGTGACTGAGGAGTGTGGGATTAGGTTTCCGAGGGGGGTGGGATGCAGTAACTGAGAGGTGTGCGATGTATTGACTGGGAGTTGTGGTATGTGGCAGATGAGAGGAGTTGGGATTCATTGACTGAGGAAAGTGAAATGTAGTCACTGAGCGGAGTGGGTTTCAGTGACTGTGCAGTGTGGGTACAGAGACAGAGGGGAGTGATATGTAATAACTGAGGGGAGTAGGATGCAGTAACTGAGGGGAGTGGGAGGTAATTTCTGAGGCGAATAGGATTGGATGATTATGCGTTTTTTTAAAGGCTGGTGTGTGACATTTTCAGGCCTCTAGTACCATCCTGATGACCTATTCTTGTCTTCTCTACTCTGTACACTCCCATGTCTCTCTTCCTTTATTACAGAGCCAGAGATATCCCCAACTCACGAGCCCGAGGAACAATCGACTCGAGAATCTGCTGAACGTTCATCCTCTGACCCAGCGGGGTCTGCAACCTCAGGTATCTGCCTTGTGGGGTCCATTCTACCCACACTGTTCACCCAGTGTCACTGCTGCAAAATTCAGTACCTCAGATTCATCCAGTGTCTTATTGAGGGGAGTGGGATGTAATGCAGGAGGGGTGTGGGATGAGCCGCGTGTGGGAATTGGGACGAGGAGACTGAGTGGAGTTTGATGTAGTGACTGACGGGGGTTGGGATGCAGTGACTGAGGTGTGTGGGAACAGGACACTGAGGGGAGTGGAATAAGGATTATTAGTGTAATGTGATGAGGTGTCTAAGGGAAGTGAGTTGAGGAGCCTAAGGGGGTGGGATGAAAAAACTGAGGGGAGTGGGATTAAGAGAACGAGGGGAGTGGGATGAGTAAACTGAGGGGAGTGGGATGGGGAGATTTAATGGAGTGGTAAGAGGTGACAGAGGAGAGTGGGAAGAAGTGAATGAGTGTAGTGGTAGTTAGTGACTGAGTGAAGAGGGCTCAGTGGACTGAGGGGAGTGGGATGCATTCACTGGGGCAATTGGGATGCAGTGACGGAGGGGTGTGGAATGCACTGAATGAGGTGAGAGGGATGCAATTACTGAGGGGAGTGGGCTGCAGTGACTGAGGGGAGTAGGCTGCAGTGTCGGAGGGGTGTGGGCGGCAGTGACTGAGGGGAGTGGGCTGCAGAAACTGAGGGGAGTGGGCTGCAGTGACTGAGGGGAGTTAGCTGCAGTAACTGATGGGAATGGGCTGCAGAGACTGAGGGGAGAGGAATGCAGTGACTGAGGGGAGTGGGCTGCAGTGACTGAGGGGAGTGGGCTGCAGTGACTGAGGGGAAGGGATGCAGTGACTGAGGGGAGTGGGCTGCAGTGACTGAGGGGAGTGGTGTTCAGTGAGTGAGGGGGTGGGTTGCGATGACTGAGGGGAGTGGGCTGCAGTGAGTGAGGGGGGTGGGTAGCTGTGACTGAAAGGCGTGGGGTGCAGTGACTGAGGGGATTGGGAGGCAGTGTCTGCGGCGAGTGGGCTGCTTTGACTGTGGGAAGTGGGCTGCACTGACAGAGGGGAGTCGGCTGCAGTGACTGACGCGAGTGGATGCAGTGACTGAGGTGAGTGGTCTTCAGTGACTGAGGGGAGTGTGCTGCAGTGACAGAGGGAAGTGAGATGCAGTGATAATAGGAGTGGGATTTAGAGACTGAGGGGAGTGGTTTGCAGTGAATGAGGGGAATGATCTTCAGTGACTGAGGGGAGTGGACTGCAGTGACTGAGGGGAGTGGTCTGCAGTGACTGAGGGGAGTGGTCTGCAGTGACTGAGGGGAATGGACTGCAGTGACTGAGGGGAGTGGGCTGCAGTGACTGAGAGGAGTGGGTTGCAGTGTCTGAGGGGAGTGGGCTGCAGTGACTGAGAGGAGTGGACTGCAGTGACTGAGGGGAATGGGATGAGAACTCCAAGGTTTGCGGGATGCAGTAACTGAGATGTGTGCGATGTAATGATTGGCAGGTCAGGGATGTGGCGGCTGAGAGAAGTGTGATGCTTTGACTGCGGGGAGTGAAATTCAGTGACTGAGGGGAATGGGATGCAGTAACTCAGAGGAGTGAGATGCAGTAACTGAGCGAAGTGGGAGCTAGTCACTGAGGGGAATAGGAATGGATCATTATGCGTTTTATAAAGTCTGGGGACTGACATTTTCTGGGCTCTCTTACCAGCCTGATGATCTGTTCACATGTTCTCCACTCTGCACTCTCCCATGTCTCTCTTCCTTTATTAAAGATCCAGAGACATCCCCAACACAGGAGCCCGAAGAACAATCAACTAGCGAATCCGCGCAACGTGCTTCCACTATTCTAGCGGGGTCTGCAAACTCAGGTATCATCTTTGTGGGGTCCATTCTACACAGACTGTTCACCCAATGTAACTGCTGAAATCCTCAGTCCCTCGGATTCATCCAGTCTATTATTGAGGGGAGTGGGATGTAATGAGGGAGGGTTGTGGGATGAGTGGACTGTGGGAAGTGGGATGAAGAGACTAAGGGGTTTGGGATACAATGACTGAAGGGAGTGTGAGGCAGTGTCTGAGGGGAGTGGGCTGTAGTGACTGAGGGGAGTGGGATGTACTGTATAGGGGAGTGGACTGCAGTGACTGAGGTGAGTGGTATTAGTGACGAAAGGGAGTGCGATGAGATTACTGAGGCGATTAGCATGTAGTGACTGAAGGGAGTGGAATTAGTGACTGACGGGAGTGGAAATAATGACTAAGGGGTGTGCGATGTAGTGACTGAGGAGCTGCGATGAAGTGATTGGGGGATGAGGTGAATCTTGGGAGTGGGATGCTGTGAATGAGGGACGTGGAATGTACTAGCTGAGGAAATTGGGATGTAGCGGCTGAGGGGAGTGGGTAGCTGTGACGAGACGAGTGGGATGCAATGAATTAGGGTAATGGGTCAGTGACCAAGTGGAATGCAATGTAGTGACTGAGGGAAATGGATAGCAGTGAGTAAGTGGAGTGGGATGCAACGACTGAGATGAGTGGGATGTAGTGAATCAAGGAAGTGGGATACAGTGACTGAATGGATTGTGAAGTAGTGACTGAAGGGGGTTACGTTATAGTGACTTAAGGAGTTGGTTGTAGTGGATTAAGTGACTGTGTTTGGATGACTCTGGGTTATTTAAAGTTAGGAGTCTAGCATTCTCCGGACTCTTGTATCAGCCTGATGACATCGTCGGGTTTTCCCCACTCCTTCACTCTCCCATGTTACTCGTCCTTTTTTATAGATGCAGAGAAAAATCCGACTCAAGAACCCGAGGAACAAACATCTCAAGAATCCAATGAGAAATCGTCCTCTATCCCAGCGTGGTCCACAGCCTCAGGTATCAGTCTGCTGGGGTTCATTCAAACAGACACTTCACCCAGTGTGACTCCTGAAATGCTCAGTCCCTGAGAATCACCCAGTCTCGAATGAGCCCTTTCTCGGAGGACAGATTGCCTCGCACTCTATCCACGATTACTCCGATTTATTGTTTCAGATCAGGGTGGGTAGTCAGGAAATTGGATAGAACCGGATGTGACTGAGAGAATCAGTGGTGTCTGTATCCTTTGGGGAAGGCGCAGTACAGATGGAGCTTGTGATACCAGGAGGTTTTGTTTCTGACACTGGGTGACTGAATTGGAGGCGTGGAATTCACAGCACAGAAATAGGCCATTCGGCCCATCTGATCCATGCTAGTGTTTATGCTCCACACTAGCCTCCTCCCACCCTACTTCATCTCACCCTATCACACAACCTCCTAGATCTTTCTCCCTCACGAGTTTATCTAGCTTCACCGTAAATGCATCCATGATATTCAACTCAACTACTACTTGTAGCGGGTTCCACATGCTCACCACTCTCTGGATAAAGGAATTTCTCCTGAATTCCCTATAAGAAATATTACTGACTATCTTATATTAATGGCTCCTAACTTTGGATACCTCCACAAGTGGAAACATCCTCACAAGGTCTAACTTCTCAAACTCTTCATAATTTTAATACCTCCATCATGTCACCCCTCAGTCTTCTCAGTCTGGAGAAAGTAAGCCGTTAGCCTTTTTAATCATTCCTGATAATGGTACCCTCCCAGTTCTGGGATCATACTTGGAAACCTTGTTTTTGCACCTTCTCCAGTGCCTCTATACCCGTTTCATGTTATGGAGACCATAACTGTGCGCCGGGTGTGCTCCAAATGTGGTCTAACGAAGGTATATGTAGAGGAGAACTGTGCCTCATACTGCAAGTGTGATCTAAGCAAAGTATATGGAGACCAGAACAGTGCACACTGCTCCAAGTTTGGTCTAACCAATCTATAAGGAGAGTATAACTGTGCATCATACCCCAAGTATGGTATAACCAACGTATATGGAGACCGGAACAGTGCACAATGCTCCAGGTGTGGTCTAACCAAGGTATATGGAGACCAGAGCTGTGCAGAGTACTCCAAGTGGGGCTTACCCAAGGTTCTATATAAATTTTACAAAACATCCCTGCTTTCCAATTCAATTACTCTAGAAATGAACCCCAGTGCTTTGTTTGAAATGCGATTTACAACACGTGGAATCAGAGCAGACATATTTGCCTTGGACTAAACCTTGAACTAAGATTCATTATTCCCACATCAAAAACTCTGGGATAGCGGCACTTTATGAAGGGACAGTTTCAAAATGAATGTCCCCAGACACAATCTGAGGGAATAATTCTACCGGAAACTTTGATATAATGGTTCACGAACTGAGATGTCATATTTTGTGCATATGGATTTTCACAAGGCATTTGATAAAGTGCCACACGAGAGCCTTGTTGTGATAGTTAAGACACGTTATGTTACAGGAAGCAGATTAAATAATGAAAGGATCCCATGATTGAGTGCTTGTCACTATGTGTTCCACATGGCAGGATGGGTAATAGGTTGTCAACTTTTCCCTAACACTCTCTCTCGCTGTCTCTCTCTTCCTGTCTCTCTCTCTGGCTGTCTGTCTCTCACTCCCTCTCTTTCTCTCTCTGTCTCTCTTGCTCATTGTCTGTCACCCTCTGTCTATCTCTCTCTCTCTCTCTCTCTCTCACTCTCTCTCTGTCTCTCTCACTCCCTGTCCCTCGCTATCTGTCTCTATTTCTTTGTCTCTGTCTCTCTAGCTCATTCTCTCTCTCTCTTTCTGTCCATTTCTTTGTCTCTCTCCCTCGTCTCTCTCTGTTTGTTTTTCTGTCTGTCGCTGTCTCCCTCTCTTTCTCTACCTATCTCTATTTTTCTCTCTATCTCTCAATCTGTCTCCCTTTCTCCGCGACTTTATCTGACGTTATCAGTCTTTCTTTCTCTCCAACATTCTCTGTTTCTCTCTGTGTGTCAGTCGCAATTTTTCTCCCTCTTTCGCACACTCTCTTTCTATATCTCGCCCTTTATTTCTTTCTCTCTCTATCCCAAGTCTCTCTCTCTCCATATATTTCTATTTTTCACTCTCTATCTCTCTCTGTGTCTCTCACTTTCTCAATCCGTTTCTTTCCATCTTTGTTTCTCTATCTCTGGCTCTCTGTCACTATCTTCACTCTTTCTGTCTCTGTTTCCAGCGCTCTCTGTCTCTGTCTCTGTAACTCATTCTCACTTTATCTGTTTCTCTCTATATATGTATTTATCTGCCTCTCTCTGTCTATTGATCCTTTAGTCCTGAATTGTCTCTTGTCTCTGTGCCCAACAGTTCAATGCGCGGCCCGGTGCTATGAGAGACCCGGATCGAGCAGGAAGATCCAGGTCTTTTTCTCCATCCTCCAGTTCCCATATGGCTGATCTTTCATTACAGATTCGGGGAAGACGACAAGTCCTTTAGCCAAGGGAGGGTCGACATCAGAAGCTGAGTGCAAACCGTCAGAAGCGGGACATTCAAGGCCAGGTATCAGTAGGAACCATCCAATCAGACTCTTCCAGGGTCCAATCCCGGAAACATTCAGTCCCTGACTACATCCTCGGACATTCAGTTCTTGAACCTCCCAAATATCCTGCTTTATAAACTGACTGCTCAGTCCCAGTTATCAGGGCAAGTCTCTCCCAATATTAAATACATAAAATAGAACAGCCCATTGGTCCCAAATGGTCCATGCCAGTGTTTATACGCCAGACGAGCCTCCTCCCACCACTATTTATCTAACTCCATCAACATAATCTTCTATTCCTCTCTCCCTCATGTGTTTATCTAGCTTCCCTTAAATGCATCTATGCTATTCACCTCAAACAGTCCCTTTGGCAGCATGTTCCAGATTATCTCCACTCTCTGGGTGAAGAAGTTTCTCCTGAATTCCCTATTGGATTTATTAGTGACTATCTTATCTTTATGGCCCCTAGTTTTGCACGCTCACACAAATGGAAACATCTTCTTTACATCTACCGTATCGAAACGCCTTCAGAATTTTAAATACCTGTACCAGGTAACACCTCTAACTTCTCTTTTCCAGAGAAAAGAGCCCCAGCCTTTTCAGTCTTTCTTTGAAACACCTCCCCTTTAATGTGTTTCTATTGGCTGTCAGGAGTCAGGAGCCGGGGTGAGGGCTCATTCACTGCCCCTCCCCAATGCCCTGTGAATGAGGAGCTGTGGGGCTGCCTTCTCGAGCTGCTGTGGGGAATTGTGGTGCTCGGGTCAGGGGGGTGTTGTGAAAGGAGCGACTGGGCCTGGAATTGTTCGCACAGACCCACGTTCCCTGGATCAGCGACCAGAACAGAAGGTCCTCGGTTGGACCGGCACTCCGGGTTTTCCCCCTCCATGCCCCCTCCCTGTACGCGGTTGGCATTTCTGTGTGGAGTTTGCACATTCTCCCCGTGTCTGCGTGGGTTTCCTCCGTGTGCTCCGGTTTCCTCCCACAGTCCAAAAATGTGCGTGTTAGGTTGATTTGGCTATGATAAATTGACCCTTAGTGTTAGGAGGGGATTAAATATGTGGGGTTACGGGGATAGGATGGGATATGTTAGTGGGAATTAAATATGTGGGGTTACGGGGATAGGCTGGGATATGTGTCGGTGCAGGCTCGATGGGGATTCTGTGTGGGAAAGCAGGGACAGGGTACTGGATTTGGATGATCAGCCGTGATCGTATTGAATGGTGGAGCAGGCTCGGCGGGCCGAATGGCCTACTCCTGCTCCTAGTTTCTATGTTTCTATGTTTCTATGTTTCTAACTTTGCTCGGTGTAAGGGGCGTTTGGGCGTTGCGGCTGAAGTCTTGTCCTCCCTTTGTTCCAGGGGTACTGAAATTGTCGGAGGAGGAGTGTGAGAAGGTCAGTGCCGAGGTCCAAGTGATGTACATCGGCAAAAACAAACTGGACACCCCCGCGGAAAAGGAAGCCTATATCCGGCAGGTGAGGGATTTATTCTTCTTTCATTCTTGGGATCTGCCGGCACTGATTAACCAACATCAGTTTCCATGGATAGACCAACACCAGTTGGCTTTGATTGATCATCCCCAGTTGGCATTGATTGACCATCCCCAGTTGGCACTGATTGACCATCCCCAGTTGGCACTGATTGACGAACACCAGTTGGCATTGATTGAAACACCAGTTGGCACTGATTGACCATCCCTAGTTTGCATTGATTGATCATCCCTAGTTGGCATTGATTGATCATCCCCAGTTGGCATTGATTGATCATCCCCAGATGGCACTGATTGACCAACACCAGTTGGCATTGATTGATCATCCTCATTTGGAATTGATTGACCATCTCCAGTTGGCATTGATTGATCATCCCTAGTTGGGATTGATTGATCATCCCCAGTTGGCACTGATTGACCAACAACAGTTGGCACTGATTGACCATCTCCAGTTGGCATTGATTGATCATCCCTAGTTGGCATTGATTGACCAGCCACAGTTGGACTCGTGTTAAGGGGAGGGGATTTCACCTTCTGTACAGTGGAGCAGAATCCCCTTGTCTAAAGTTGAGGGAGTCCCCTGGTGTTAAGGGGAGGGGAGTCTCTGGTGTTAAGGGGGAGGGGATTCCTCGAGTGTTAAGGGGAGGGGAGTCCCCTGGTGTTAAGGGGAGGGGATTCCCTCGTATTAAGGGGGAGGGAATTCCCTGCTGTTAAGAAGAGGGAAGTCCCCTGATGTGAAGGCGGAGGGGGTTCCCTTTGTGTTAAGGTAGAGGATTCCCCAGGTGTTCGGGACACTGTGATGTTTCCTGAGAGACCATGTTAAGGTGCGGTCTAACTGCGACCCCTTTCTATCGTACCTCACCGGGTGATTCTTATCCGTTCCCAGGTACATGACATGCTGAAAGAACACCTCCCGTGCAAGAAACTGGCGCTGCAGTTTCACGGTGAAAAAGGGAATGCAGATGAAAACAAGAAACGGATATGACCCGGGAGATCCGGGATTGTCAGCGGGTGAATTTCAACCCGAATCTGGGCATATTGACAGCGTCCAGGAGCAGCGGTGGGCGGGAGGGAGGAGGGTTGAGTGGGTGTGGTGAATGGTGTGAGGGGGTGGGGTTGGGGTTGTAGTGGGGGTTGGGGTGAGCGGGGCCAGGGGGTGGGATGGGGTGGAGGTTAGAGTGGGGTCAAGGTATGGGGTGGTGGGTGTTGTGGTGTGGGGTGAGGGGGTGAATGGAGTGAGCTGGTGGGCTGATTGTGGTGTGTGGTGTATCTCTTTGAATTATTCCTAATGGACAGTGTCCAGGAGCGGTGGGGTGTGGTGTTTCAAAGGAATTTAAAATGGGGGAATTTGTGTCTAAAAGCAGTTTAATAAGCAGTTTAAAAGGTGTTTAAGAGGAGTTTAATAAGTGGCTTAAAAATTTTGTAGAAGGAGTTTATTAAAAGGTTTAGAAGCTGCGTAAAATCAGTCCAATTAGGGGTTTAAAAGGTTTTTAGAAGTTGTTTATTAAAGGATTTAGAAGCTGTTTAAAAAGAGTTTAATAAGAAGTTTAAAAGGTTTTTAAAAGGTGTTTAATTAAGGAGTTTAGAAGCTGTTTCAAAGAAGTTTAATAGTGGGGTTAAAGGTGTTTAAAAGGAGTTTAATTTAGGCTTCAAAAGGAATTTAAAATGTTTTTAAGGGATTTAAAAGGGTTTTTAAAAGTCTGTAAACCGGGTTTTGAAAGAGTTTTGTGAGGAAAGGGTTAATCAGAAAGCCCTGAGGGATTTTAATATAATACTGGTGATGGGGTTTGTTTGTATTGCAGTAATGTCAGCTTTGAGCCTTTGTTTGTTGAGTAGGGAAGTAGGATTCTTCAGTGGGAATATCGTCACACAGTGAGAAACAGACTGCAATTCTAAGTTTGCAACCACCTGTTTGATGAGAGAAGTTAATCGGAGTCACAGAAAGATAGAAAGAAAGACTTGTATCTATATCGTGCCTCAGGATGTCCAAAGCGCTTTACAGCCAATGAAGTACTTTTTGAAGTGTAGTTACAGTTGTAATGTAGTAAACACAGCAGCCAATATTCGCACAGCAAGCTCCCAGCAACAGCGATGTGTAAATGACCAGATAAGAGGGGAGAGAAAGATCACACTCATTAGAACGGAGGTCTTGAAGCCTTACAAAAATAACTTGCATTTATACAGCGCCTTTAACGTAGCAAAACGTCCCAAGGTGCTTCACAGGACCCGAAATCAAACACAATTTGTTAGCGAGCCACATAAGGAGATATTGGGATTGGTTTTACCGAACATATTACAGGAGGAGATGTGTAGAGGTTTAGGGAGGGAATTGCAGAGCTTAGGGCCGAGGCAGCTGAGGGCACGGCCGCCAATGGTGGAGTGGTTAAAATCGGGGGGTGCACAAGAGGACAGAAATGGAGGAATCCAGAGATCTCGGAGTGGCTGGAAGAAGGTACAGAGATAGGGAGGGGTCGAGGGCATTTAGAGATTTTCAAAGAAGGATGAGATTTTTTTTGAATGAAGCCGTTGCTGGACCGGGAGCCAATGTAGATCAGATAAGAACCTGCCTGAGAAAGACCAGAGCCTGGAAATGGGCAATTAGGGAGGTTGAGTCAAGTAAAGGGAGTGAGGGATCTGCAGGTACAAGGACAGAATTTAAATAACTGTTCACTGAAACATTATCCAGGACACCTCTTGATGTAACTTTAAAACAGGCCAATTGTCATGTAGAAGGAGGAAGGAGAAGGTATAAAAGTGGTACCGTGGATTCAGTTCAGTTCTGATCAATCTGCATAGCGAGCTCGGGACAGTAACACGTTTGAATTCTCTGGCTAAAACTCGCCAGGTTTTGTCGGAAGCTGTGGCTGTTATGTATAATTATTTTATGCTTAATAAATCTGTGACATCTGACATTCAGTGTTGATAATGCTATTGATTAAAGGAGTGAATTATAAGTAAGCACATACGCATTTACCCCTCCTCTAACATAGGCCAACACCTCACTCCAGTCGCTCCCTACCGCCCTCGGCCTGCACCCGACTCCAGTCCCTCACTATCCGATCTGGGCCTACACCTGACTCCAGTCCCTCTCTACCCATTCTGGCCTACATCAGATTCCAATCCCTCAATAACCGGTCTTGGCCTGCACCCGACTCCAGTCCCTCAATACCCAATCTGGGCCTACACCTGACACCTGTCCCTCAATACCCAGTCTGGGCCTTCCCTTGATTCCAGTCGCTGACTACCCAATCTGGGCCTATACTTAACTCCAGTCCCTCACTATCCGGTCTGGGCCTACAGAAGAATTCAATCGCTCACTACCTGGTTTGGCCCCACACCTGACTCCAGTCTCTCACTATCTGGTCATGGGCCTAAACCTGACTCCTGTCGCTCACAACCGGATCTCGGCTTAAACCAGACTCCTATCCCGATCTGGATTTACACGACACTCCATTCTATCACTACACGGTCTGGGCCTACACCCAACTCCAGTCCCTCACTACACAGTCTGGGCCTAAACTTGACCCTTGCTCCGACACCTCACTTACATTCCCTTAGTACCTGGTCTGAATATCCACCAGCCCCTGGCCCTCACCGCGCACTCCCCTACCCTTCAACGCCCCACACCCCTCACCTCAACACGCCACTCCCCTCCCCCTCACCGCCCCACTCCCCTTCCCCTCACCGCCACACTTCCCTCTCCTCTACCCTCCCCCTCACCGCCCCACTCCCCTCCCCATTAACGCCCCACTCCCATCGCCCTCACCGACTCACTCCCCTCCCCCTCACTGCCCCACACCCCTCCTCTTCAGCACCCCACTCCCCTCCCCCTCACCGTCAACTCCACTCCCCGTCAAGCTCCACTCCCCTCCCCCTCACTGCCCGACTCCTCTCCCCCTCACCACCCCACTCACCTCCTCCTCACCGCCCCGCCCCCTCCCCCTCACAGCCCCGCTCCCCTCCCCCTCACCTCCCCGCTCCCCTCCCCCTCACCGCCCTTCTCCTCACCCCGTCACGGCCCAACTCCGCTCACCCTGACCTGCCACAATCCCTTCCTCCTCACCACCCCAATACCCTCCCCCTCACCACCCCACTCCCCTCCTCCTCACCGACCTACGCCCCTCCCCCTCACCGACCCACGCCCCTCACCCTCATTGCCCAAATGCCCTCCCCCGCGCCACCCCACTCAATTCCCCATCACTGCCACACACCCCTCGGCCACCACCTCACATGCCCCACTCCACTTATTCGCCAGTCCCCTCCCCCTCACCGCCAAACTCCCCTCCCCTTGACCGCTCCACTCCCCTTCCCCTCACCGTACCACTCCCCTTCCCCTCACCATCTCACTCCTCACATTACCACCCAAATCACCTCCCCCGACTCAACAACCCATTCCCCTCCTCACCACCCTAATCTACACCCCTTCACCGCCACACGATCTTTCACCATACCTCACCACCCCAGTAGCCCATCCCACACCACGCCACTCCACTCCCCCTCGTCGCCCCAGTCCCCTTACCCGCACCACCCACTCCCATCACCCACATGGACGCACACCCCCTCCGCACCTCTGACCGCCTCACTCACCTCCACCTCACCGCCCCACTCCCCTCCCCCTCAGTTTCACATCCTCTTCCCCTCATAGCCCCTCTTCCCTCACCCTCACTGCCCCACTCCCCTTCCCCTCACTTTCAAATCCTCTTCCCCTCAATAGCCCCTCTCCCTTCACCCTCACCGCCCCACTCCCCTCCCCCACACTTTCAAATCCTCTTCCCCTCATAGCACCTCTCCCTTCGCCCTGAACACCCCACTACCCTCGCCCTCACTTTCAAATCCTCTTCCCCTCATAGCTCCTCTTTCCTCACCCTCAACACCTCACTCCCCTCCCCCGCACCTCCCAAATTGCCTCCAAAATCCCCCCCCCCTGACCGTCCCCCTCACCATCCCACTTCCCTCACCCTAACCGCTGCACTCCCCTCCCCTTCATTGCCCCACTCCCCTACCTTCAGTGTCCCACGGTCACGGGCTCGGTTGACCCGCTATCGCAGAGTGCAGCGCCTCTCTGAACTGCCGATCAAATGGGGGATCCCCCCAACCGATCCGTGATGGACAGTTTGGCGAACCAACGAATCGACTGATGCAATGCCTGACCAATCACAGCGTGGTTCTGCTCCACTCAGCCCCCACCTCCCTCCCTCTCTAACCAATCGGAGGGCCGACTGGCTGTGCAAGTCCAGCCAGGCATTGTTGCGTCATTCCCCCACACAGCGTCATTGCGTCATTTACCGACCAACGTCCCAGCGTCTTTTCCGCACCAGCGTCATTTGGCTTTGATGGACATTGGATTGAGGCGCTGCGGGGCGGCGCTGTAACCATAGAGTCACAGAGTTATAACAGCACAGAAGTAGGCCATTCGGACCATCCAGTCCATGCCAGCTCTCTGTCGAACAATCCAGTCGGTCCCATTTCCCCGCTCTATCCCCGTAGACCTGCACGTTTATTTCCCTCAAGTGCCTATCCAGTCTCCCCTTGAAAACATTGAGTGTCTCCGCTTCCAACACTTCCGTCAGCAGCGAATTCCAGGTCATCACCACTCACTGCTTCAATTTTTTTCCCCTCATCACCCCCTGTATCTCTTGCCCAAAACCTTAAATCTGCGTCCTTAAACTATCAACTAGTGGGAACAGCCTTTCCCCATCTAGCCTATCCAAACCCGCCATAAACTTGCACACCTCTATCAAATCACCCCTCAAATGCCTTTGCTCTAATGAAAACAAATCCAGATTCTCCAACCTGTCCTTGTAGCTAAGAACCCCCATCCCCGGAACAATTCTGGCAAATCTCCTCTGCACCTTCTCAAGGGCCTTCACATCCTTCCTAAAGTGTGGTGACCAGAACTGGAAGCAATTTTCCAGTTGTGGACTAACCAGCGTTTTATAAATGTTCAGCATATCTTCTCTGCTTTTGTACTCAATACCTCTTTAAAACTATGCCATTAAATGTATATTGCCTTTCCCTATTCCTTCTGCCAAAATGCATTACCTCATTCTTCTCTGTATTAAATTCCATCTCCCGCTTGTCTGCCCATTCTGCTAGCCTTTCTATGTCCTTTTACAGTCGATTGGTATCATCGTCACTGTTTGCCATTCCCCCAAGTTTGGTGTTATCTGTCATTTATATATATCAGAACAAGCAGTGGCCCCAGCACTGACCCTTGGGGAACACAGCTGTCTACCATCCTCCAGTCTGAAAAGCAGCCAATTACCCCAACCCGCTGTTTTCTGTCGTTACGCCAATTCCTTATTCAAGCTGCAAGTGAACAACTATTCCATGAGCCTTAATTGTGTTAAACAGCCTTCGATTTGTTACTTCGTAAAAAGCCTTCCGAAAATCCATGTAGGCAACATCCATTGCAAACCCTTCATCAACCCTCTATGTTACTTCATCGAAAAATTCTATTAGATTAGTCAAACATGATCTGCCTTTTACAAATCCGTGTTGGCTCTCCTTAATTACCTTAAACCTGTCCAAATGCCCGTTAAGCTGTTCCTTGATTATTGTTTCTCAACTGATGTTAAACTGATCGGCCTGTAGTTACTAGGATTGTCCTTACACACTTTCTTGAACAGTGGTATCACATTTGCCACTTTCCAATCCTCAGGCACTTCCCCCGCATCTAGGGAACATTTGAAAATTATGGCAAGCCCTTAACTATCTCCTCCCACAACTCCCTTAGCAACCCGGGATGCAAGCCATCTGCCCAGGCGACTTGTCCTCTCTAATCATACCCAGCCTTTCTCGTACATCCAGTTAATCAGTTTTGACCCTTTCCATTGCTTCCACCTTTTCCACTTGAACCGATATTTAGTCAGCATTCACCTCCTTAGTAAACACCGAAACGAAGTACTCATTGAGTATTCTATCCTTGCCATGCGCCTCTAAGATTATATCACCTTCTTTGTCACTAAAAGGCCCCAACCCACCTCTTACTACCCGCTTACTGTTTACATGTCAGTAGAAGAATTTTAGGTTCGCTTTTATGTTAACCGCCATTCTCCTCTCCTATTCTCTCTTTGGCAATCTTATTTTCATCTTCACTTCCCCTCTCAACTTACTGTACTTCGTCTGGTTCTCCCTTGAAGAATTCAACTGACAATGCATCATATACCCTCTTTTTTTGTTTCATCATCTTCTGTTTCTCCCTTGTCATCCAAGGAGCACTTGCTTTGGTTCCCTTAAGCTTACCTCTTGTTAGAATGTGCCAAGCCTATACTTGGAACATCTCCTCCTTAAAGATCACTTATTGTTCCATTACAATTTTTCCTGTAAGTCTCGATTCCATATTACTTTGGCTAAATCCTTTCACATCCCACTGAAGTTAAACCTATTCTTGTTTAGAAGTTCCACTCTAGATTGTTCCTTGCTCACCTCTATTGCTAATCTAAATCTTATGATAGGATGATCTCCCACAGACACTTGGTCGACCTGGCCCACCTCATTCCTCAGCACCTGATCCAGCAAAACCTCCTTCATAGTTGTGCCAAGAACATATTGGTCAAGTAAATTCTCCAGAACACATTTCAGGAATTCCTCCCCCTAATTTCCCTTTATCGTACCATTATCCCAATCTATATTTGGGTAATTAAAGTCACCCAATGTCACTAATCTGTAGATCCTGCATGTCTCTGCGATTTCCCTGCAGATTTGCTCCTCTAACTCCCTCTCACTATTTGGAGGCCTGTAGAATACCCACAATATCGTGATCATACCCTTTTTGCTCCACAACTCTAACCAAATGGATTTTGTCCTTGACCCCTCAAGAACATTCTCCCTTTCCAACACTACAATGCCTTCCTTAATCAGCACTGCCACCCTACCTCCCTTTTTTCCTTCCCTATGTTTTCTGAACACCATGTACCCTTGAATATTAAGTAACCAATTTTCAACTTATTTAAGCCACGTTTCCGTTATTGCCACAACATCATATTGCCACACGGCTAATTGTGCTTGTAGCTCACCAAACTTATTCACCACACTTTGTGCGTTTGTCCCATTCATCCGTTGTAACCCTGTAGCCCTGCAATGTTATATCCCTCAAGTGCCTATCCATTCTACCCTTGAAAACATTGAGTGTGTCCGCTTCCACCACTTCAGTGGGCAGCGAGTTCCAGGTCCTCACCGCTCTAAGTGTAAAAAAGTTTTCCCTCACGTCCCCCCGTATCCCTTGCCCAAAACTTTAAATCTGTGTTCCCTTTTCCTTGTGCCATCAGCTAGTGGGTACAGCCTTTCCCTGTCCAACCTATCCAAATTCGTCATAATCTTGTACAGCTCTATTAAATCACCCCTCAACCTCATTTGTTCTCAGGAAAGCAAATCCAGCTTCTCCAACCTGTCCTTATAGCTAAGATTCCCCAAACCCAGAGAGATGCACACAGTCAGGGACAGACTGACAGACACAGGCTGATAGGCTGACAGAGACTGCCACACAGAGAGAGACAGTCTGATACAGACAGACAGAGACAGTCAGATAGACAGAGGCAGACAGAAACATAGGCAGAAAAATACACAGACAGAGTCACAGACAGGGACAGACAGACACATCAATACTGAGAGAGAGAGAGAGAGGCAGAGACAGACAGAGACATTCAGCCAGACAGAGGCAGAGAACGACATAGCTAGACAGAGACAAAGACAGAAGGCCAGAGAGAGACATAGAGAGATACAGACAGTCACAGTAATACGAAGAGATACACACAGACAGAGACAGTCAGACAGGTAAAGGCAGACAGAGACACAGACATATATACAGACACAGGCAAACATACCTACACAGACAGACAGAGACAGCCAGAGAGAGAGAGAGAGACAGAGATAAGTGGAAAAAGAGAGACTGGCAGGCAGACAGAGATGGATCAGTCACTCCGAGATAGGGAAACACAGACAGACTGTAAGAGTCAGACAGAGGCAGAGGGAGGCAGATAACTACAGACAGACAGACGCAGGTAGAGAAAGTTGCAGTCAAGCAGAGCTACAGACGGTGACAGAGAGACAGACAGAGACAGAGAGACAACCGAAGACAGAGACTCACACGGAGACAGAGACTGACAGAGAGACGGAGACAGACGGAGTTAGAGAGACAGAAATTGACAGACAGCCAGTAACATACAGGCAGACTGAGAGATGCAGAGACAAGGAGAGAGGCAGACACACAGAGACTGACCAACAGACAGAGAACCACAGAGACAGAGAGACATGCAGAAAAAAAGTCACACACAGAGACAGACAGACAGGCAGAGGCAGTCAGGCAGAAAAAGACAGACAGACACTGACAGAGAGATAAACAAAGACAGAGTGGCAAATAGACAGACAGAGAGGGCAACACGGTGGCATAGTGTTTAGCACTGTTGCCTCACAGCGCCAGGGACCCGGGTTCGAACCCAGCCTTTGGTGACTGTCTATGTGGAGTTTGCACATTCTCCCCGTGTATGCGTGGGTTTCCTCCGGGTGCTCCGGTTTCCTCCCACAGTCCAAAGATGTGCGGGTTAGGTTGATTTGGCTACGATAAATTGACCCTTAGTGTTAGGGGGATTAACTATGTGGGGTTACGGGGATAGGGTGGGATATGTGTCGGTGCAGGCTCGATGGGCCGAAATGGCCTTTATCTGCACTGTGGGGATTCTGTGATTCTGTGAGAGAGACAGGCAGACACAGAGATAGAGACACAAGCTAACAGAAGGAGAGACAGGCAGACACAGACGGGCACAGACAAATACAGAGGCAGGATCAGACAAACAGGCAGAGAGACAGAGACAGGGAGAGAAGCAGAGAGACATAGACTGACAGAAAGACAGATATAGACATACAGAGAGAGACAAAAGACAAAAACTTCGACAGACAGCCAGAGTCACAGACCGAGACACTGACCGACAGATAAACAAACAGAAACAGATAGACAGGCAGGGACAGACGTAGAGACAGTGACAGACGGGCAGATCGATCGAGCGAGAGAGACAGTCAGGCAGAGACAGACACAGAGGTAGAGGAACAGAGACAGAGGGATAGAGAGAGACACATAGAGAAAGACAAAGGTAGAGGCAGATAGTCAAAGAGAGAAAGACAGCCAGAGACAGAGAGAGACAACAGATAGACAGACAGAGAAACAGAGTGAAAGAGAAACAGACAGAGATATATGTAAGAAACATTCAATCCTATAAAGATTATAAGGTGATTAATTATACCATAGGAAATAGATCTGCTAACCCAGCTAGTGAGGCCGACTAAAAACGGGATTAAAAATGACAGAGGAGTCCGAGCCAGACACCTCTGATGACCCGGAGGTACAGGCGGTGCGAGAGTCTGTCCCGTTCGCATTTACAAAGCATCAACATGATTGCGTAGGCATGACTGAGCCCGAGGATATCAACGGGCCGGTACAAGTTCCTGTAAAACAATACTCGTATCCAGCCCAGAGCGTACCGTAGATTCGAGCCACGATCGAGTCATTGTTAAAGCAGGGTGTTGGTCGCCGAGGCACATTTACAACTAACTCCCCAGTTTGGCTGGTTAGGAAACCAGACGACAGCTGATGGCTAATCATCGATTAACACAATCTCAATTGAGTCAGCCCACATGACACCCATCCTACTCCCTCAGCTTCCTAGCGGAAGGACTGTCTTTTCAACTCTGGATATTTCTGAAGGATTTTGGAGTCTCCCAGTAAGACAGGATGATCAGTTTAAATTCGCATTTACCTTCGAGGATCAGGATTACACCTGGATGTGTTTGCCGCAGGGGTTCCATAAGGCCCCCACTATTTTCCACAAACGTATGGCCAGGGTTCTGAAGAGATTTTCACAACCTTCCTTTTTGCTTCAATATGTTGATTATATGCTGCTTGCTACCCCAGACCGCGCCCAACAGATAACCCTCCTACAAGAACTATTGCGACTACTGAAGGGGGGCGGACTAAACGTTCACCCACGTAAGGCCCAATTGGTGCAGGACTGTGTTACCTTTTCAGGCGTCCGAATCGGAGCATCCAGCATCAGCCCGGTCCAGCACAAGGTCGAGACCATTCAGCATCTATCCCTGCCCTCCTCAAAGACCGCACTGCTTTCCTTCCTTTGGCTGGTGGGTTATCCGCGGACTTTCATTCCACGGTTGGCAGAGACTGCAGCACCACTTTAATGATCGGTTTCATCTCCGGTACCGTTCTCGTAAATCTCCTCTGCTCCTTCCCCAAGGCCTTGACCTCCTTCATCAAGTGTGATGCCAAGAATTGGACAGAATACTCCAGCTCAGGCCTAACAGTGATAAATGTTAAGCATAACTTACTTGCTTTTCTACACTATGTCTCTATTTATAAAGCACAAGATCCTGTATGCCTTGTTAACAGACTATTCAATTTGTCCTGCCACCTTCAATGATTTATGCACGTAAATTCCCAGGTCTCTCTGTACCTGCACTACATTTAACAAATTGTACCATTTAGTTTATATTGGCTCTCCTCAGTTTTCCACCCAAAGTCTACCACTTCACATTTCTCTCTGTTAAAGCTATGTGTCATCTGTGGCTTAGTGCCTCTGAGTCATAATGTCGTGGGTTCAAATCTCACTCCAGTGACTTGAGCATATAAATCTAGGCTGGCACTCCAGTGCAGTGCTGAGGAAGTGATGCACTGTCGGAGGTGCTGCATTTTGGATGAGACATTAAACCGATGCCCCATGCGTTCTGTCAGATGGACGTAAAATATCCCATGGCACTATTTCGAAGATAAGTGGGGCGGTTATCTCCGGTGTCCTTGTCAATATTTATTGCTCAATCAACATAAGAATGAAAACCAGACTATCTGGTCATTATCATATTGATGTTTGTGGGAGCATGCTGAGTGCAAATTGGCTGCCGCATTTCCCACATTACGACACAAACTACACTACAGAAGTGCTTCATTGGCTGTAAAGTGCTTTGAGACGTTCAGTGTTCGTGAAAGGCGCTATTTAAATGCAAGTCTTTCTATTTTATGTTCCTGACCATTTCACCAGTCTGTCGATGTGCTCCTGAATTCTGCTATTCTCCTCACGTTTTACTACATTGATGAGCTCCGTGTCATCTCCAAACTTTGAAATTATGCCTTTAGACTTAGGTCCAGGCCATTAATGTCTATCAAAAAGAGCACTGACCCTAATATTGACCCATGGGAGACAACACTGTGTTCTGCCCTTTTGTCTACATAACAACCGTTCACCATTACTCCCTGCTTTCTGTCCCTTAGCCAATTTCATAACCACGCAGACACTGCCCCTTTATTCCTATGGGTTTAATTTTCCCTATCAAGTCTATTAAGTGGCACTTTATCAAACGACTATTGAATGTCCATATACACAACATCAACCGCACTATCTTCATCAGCCCTCTCTGTTACTCCAGCACAGAACTCAATCAAGTTTATCAGACGCACTTAGACTTTAAACAGTCTGTGCTGGTTGTCATTTATTAATCCATGTTTTTTCAAACGACAGATAATTTTGTCCTGCAATATGGCCTCTCGAAGTTTCCACACCACCGACATTAGGATGGCTGGCATCTAGATACAGGGTTTATCCCTCTCTCCTTTTTTAAACAGTGTTTAACATTTTCAGCCCTACAGTGCTCTGGTGCCGCTCCCATATCGAAGGAGGATTGAAAGATTCTGGCCAGCGCCTGCGCTATTTCCACCATTCCTTCCCTCAGCAACCCTTGTACAACCCATCTGGACCGGGTAAATATTGCACTATACTGTGATACAAAAAGTGTTGGATTGAAAGGGGTTAATTGAAGCTGTTTGTTCAGTGACTATAATTAATGTCAGTCTCCACGGGTTAACTGAAGCTGTTTGTTTAGTGACTGTAATTAATGTCAGTCTCCATGGACCCTGATTGTATCAGTGCAAGGTTCCCCTCTTCTATTAATAAGGGATTCCTTCCAATGTGTTATCCCATAGTGTCAGTGAGAGCATCACCTCCGGCAGTAACAGGGATCAGTGTGCTGCTCCACAGAGCGGGAGTCGGAACCTGAGAACAGCAGATTGGAATGCTACAACAATGGGTTGGAATCTGAGGACAGTAGATTGGAATGTTACAACAATGGATCGGAATCTGAAAACAGTAGATTGGAATGTTACAACAATGGATCGAAATCTGAAAACAGTAGAGTTGAATGTTGCAACAATGCGTCGGCATTCGAAAACAGTAGATTGGAAAGTTACAAAAATGGACAGGAGTTTGTCCTGGCTGTTTGACTATCTTACAGAAAATTATGATAGACTGTCAGTAGTGAGTCGGATCTATTGCGCAATTGAGATTATTCAATACATTTACTTTCCCCTCCTTGCTGCTGTTGGTGTTCCTGGTAAGTCTCTCAATCCAGCTATTAATTCTATAAATCATATTTTACTGCATAATTATTCTTCTCATTTACTCTTCCCTTCTTGTTGCGGTTGTTGTTCTAGGTAAGTCTTTGCATCCAGCTATTAACTCTTCAAATCATTGCTAACTGTTTTACTGTTCTTGTAATTTACTTTCTCATATTTGCTGCTGTTGGTGTCCCTGGTCAGTCTCTGTATCCAGCAATTAGATCTGTAAACGACGTTTCACTGTATTACTGTTTTTGACATTTAAATCTTGGGAAGAGCAATGTGATTGTATTCGGTGCTCGTCACAAACTCCATTCTCTATCTACTGACACAATCCCCCTCCCTGGCCAATGTCTGAGGCTGAACCAGACTTTTTGCAGCCTCAGTTCTCTTTGAACCAGAAGTGAGTTCCGAACTCATACCTTCTCAATCAGCAGTCATGCCTACTACCAATGCCAAATGTTCACCCACCTCTGCTCCACCTCAGATCTTCCGCTGCATAAACCCTCATCCGTGCTTTTCTTCAATTCAACCTCGATTATTCCAAAGTTCTCATGTCCGGCCTCTCAGTTGGAAACCTCCACAAACTATGCTGCCCATATCCTATTTCGCATCATGTCCCGTTCACCCATCACCCATGTGATCAATGAGCTACATTGGCTCCCGATCCGGCAACAATTCGATTTTAATATTCCCAACATTATGTTCAAATTCCAAAATGGCCTCACCCCTGCAATTAGTCCCATTCCCCTGCTCTTTTCCCATATTCCTGCAAATTGTTCCCCTTCAGGTATTTATCTAATCCAACTTTTAAAGTTAATTTATTTCCCACTGTACCTCTCCCTGTCTTTCAGTCTCTATTTTTATTCCTGTCTTTCTCCATTTCCCTCTCTCTCTCTCTCTCTCTCTCTTTCTTGCTCATAGAATCATAGAACGGTACAAAACAGATGGAGGCCTTTCGGCTCATCGTGTACATGTCGTCTCTTTGAAAGAGTTAATAATTTAGTCTTACTCTTTAATCAGAGCCGTTTAAAATTTCCCCTTCATCTACTTATCCCATGCTCTTTCGAAAGTTAGTATTGTATCTGCTTCGTCCACGTTCTCAGACATTGCATTTCAGATCACAACAACTCTCTGTGTAAAGAAAATTCCCCTCATTTCTCCTCTGGTTCTTTTCCCAAATACTTTAAATCTGTTTCGTCTGGTTACCCACCATTCTGCTTCTGGAAACAGACTTACTTACTCTATCAAAACCCATCATAATTTTGCACATCTATATTAAATCTCCCCTAATGGAAAAGGACAAAGATACTGTAGGGCATATTAATGAGCATCAAGGTAATCTGTGTGTAGAGGCGGAAGATGTGGATATGGCTCTTAATAAATACCTTGCGTCTGTCTTCAAAGAAGAGAGCACGATGCAGACATTGTAGTTAAGGAGGAGGATTATGAAATATTAGGTGAGATAAACATAGTGAGAGAGGAAATATTAATGGGTTTAGCATCTTTGAAAGTAGATAAATCACGAAGCCCAGATGAAATGTATCGCAGGCCGTTGAGAGAGGCAAGGGAGGAAATAGCGGTGGCTAGGACCACATTTTTCAATCCTCTCTGGCTACAGGTGTAGTAAAATTGAGAGGTCGCACAACACCAGGTTATAGTCCAACAGTTTTATTTGAAATCACAAGCTTTCGGAGCTATCGATCGCCCCTTCCTCAGGTGAAGTAGTAAAGAAATACAGACTCGACAAAGCATATATAGATAGAGACCTCTCAATTTTGTCCACCCCAGTCCAACACCGGCATCTCTGCATCATGACCACTACAGGTGTAGCGCCAGAGGACTGGAGGACTGCTAACCTTGTACCATTGGGATTCAAGGAAAAGTGTCAAATTGGATCCAAAATTGGCTCAGTGGCAGGAAGCAAAGTGTAATGGTCGACGAGTGTTTTTGTGTCTAAAAGGCTGTTTCCAGTAGGCTTCCACAAGGCTCAGTACTAGGTCCAATGCTTTTTGTGGTATATATCAATGATTTAGACTTCAATGTTGGGGCTATGATAAAGAAGTTTGCACATGATACAAAAATTGGCTGTGTGGTTGACAGTGAGGAAGATAGCTGTCGACTGCAGGAAGATGTCAATGGACTGGTAAGGCTTGCAGCAAAGTGGCAAATGGACTACAATTCGGAGAATTGTGAGGTAATGCAATTGTGGAGGGCTAAAAACAAAAGGGAATACACAATAAATGGTAGGATACCGAGAAGTGCAGAGGAACACGGGGACCTTGGAGTAGATTTCCACATATGTCTAAAAAATATCAGGGGATGTAGATAGGGTGGTTAAGAAGGCATATGGGATACTTTGTTTTATTAACCGAGGCTTAGAATATAAAAACAGGAGGTTATGCTGGAACTGATTAAAACACTAGTTAGGCCACAGCTAGAATACTGTGTACAGTTCTGATCACCACATTACAGGAAAGATGTGATTGCACATACGTTATAGAGGAGATTTACGTGGATGTTGCCTGGACTAGTGAATTTTAACTATGATGAAAGATGCGATAGCCTGCGGTGTATTTACTTTAGAGGTCATGATGTGGAGATGCCGGCGTTGGACTGGGGTGGACAAAAATGAGAAGTCGCACAACACCAGGTTATAGTCCAACAGATTTATTTAATTTTACAAGCTTTCGGAGCAGTTCGCTCCTTCGTCAGGTAAGTTTAGCAGTGAGAGAATCTCCCAGAATTCACAATTTAAACACAGACAAAATCTGTGTTTAAATTGTGAATTCTGGGAGATTCTCTCACTGCTAAACTTACCTGACGAAGGAGCGAACTGCTCCAAAAGCTTGTAAAATTAAATAAATCTGTTGGACTATAACCTGGTGTTGTGCGACTTCTCATATTTACTTTAGAACCGAGGAGGCTGAGGCGATTCTGTTACTCTATGTCTCTGTTTTAAAGCCAATGCCTCCGTATGCTTTATTAACAGCCATTGCTACTTGTCCTGCCACCTTCAAAGGTTTCTGTAAGTACACCCCAGTTCTGCCTGATCGTGCACCCGCTTTAAAATTGTACCATTTAGTTTATATAACCTTTGTTCATGCTTCCCACCAGCATGTATCACATCACCATTTTCTGCGTTAAATTGTATCTGCCATGTGTCTGCCCATTTTACTAGTCTGTCTGCAGCCTCCTGAGGTCTGTTACTATCATTCTCACTGTGTATTTACATTTCCCAGTGTCTCGTCAGTTTCAAACTTTGAGATTATGCGCTGTGTACACAAGTCCATAGCTTGATATACATGAAAGGAGCAATGGTCCCAACACCTGCCCCTGGGGAACACCAGTGTATACTGAGTCTGAAAAACAACCGTTTATCACTGCTCTCTGCTCACTGTCTATTCGCCAATTTCCGTGCCATGTGGCCACTGCCACTTTAATCCCATAGGCTTCAATTTTGGTATTATGTGGTACTTGTCAAGCACCTTTTTATTGGAAAGGGCAATTGGTAAAGTATGGGCAGTAACAATCATAGATTCAAAGAATTGGGTAGCTAAGTTGTGAGACAATTTGTTTAGCGGAGCATGACGCCCCACTACTGATCAGAGGCCTCGCCTGGGTTCAATCAATGAATTACAAAATCATTGATTTTATTCCCATTTTATTATTTCTATCTATTTGTTCTCAGGATATGGGTGATGCTGTCAAGGCCGGTATTACTTGCGCATCCCGAGTTACTCATGTGAAAATGGTGGGCCTTCATCTGGAGCCGCTGTGGTGAAGGTGCTCCCACAATACTGTTACTGAAGGAATTTCAGGCTTTTGACCCAGTGACGATGAAGGAACGGCGTTATATTTTAAGGGTTCGGTAGCATAGTGGTTAAGTTGCTGGACTAGTAATACCAGATTCCTGGACAAATGATCCAGAGACGTGAGTTCAAATGCCCACCTCGAAAATCTGGGGAATTTAATTTAAATTAATTAAACAAATCTGCAATAAAATGCTAGTGTCAGTAATTATTACCAAGAAACTACCAGGTTGTCTCAAAACCCATCTGTGCCAGTAATGGCCTTTAGGGAAGACAATCTGCCGTCCTTACGCGGTCTGGCTGAAATGTGACTCCAGACACAGAGCAATGTGTTTGACTCTTAACTTCCCTCTGAAGTGACTTTGCAAGCCACTCAGTTGTATAAGGCGGTTCACCACCACCTTCTCAAGGGCAAAAAATGCTGGCCTTTCCAGCGACGCCCACATCCCTTGAATGCATAAAATAATTGTCCAAGTCTAGATGGGATGTGACTTGAAAGGGGAAATTGGAGGTGATTTGGTTTGTGCTACTGTCCGAGCCGAATTCTAGCCCCTCCCCTGTGCCTCTTGTCCCCTTGATGCTAAGTGTAGAAATCCACCTGTGGCCCTGGTGATGAAACAAACTTACGGTAAAATAATAAAACATAAACAAATTAACGTTTGGCATTTTCGGGAAGAAAATTTACTGGACACTTAGCAATGATTTGGGGCTGAACAGGCGGATGAGAATTTTAAAATCGCGGCATTGCTGGACCGGGAAACAAGGTCGGTCAGCGAGCACAGAGGTGATGGGTGAACGGGACATGGTGCGAGTTAGGAAATGGACAGCAGAGTTTTGGATGAGACAGAAATGCTTGTAATTAATTTTAGATATAACTGTTGCATCTCCCCACCATTCGAGCAATCTGTCTCGGAAGATAACAAATGGCTCGGAATGGAATGAAGCGGAGCCTCTGAGATGCAAAGTCTTAGGACAATTCTTCAGCGCGCTGTGACATCAGATATCTGCCGATGTCTGCAGACAAAGGCTGAGGAATTCGTCTTGGGCGATGGCTTAAACGGGCGGTATCGAATCGGGCGCCCGACATTCCTAGAGCCTGATATTCACTTCAACCGCAGTCAATGAAGGATTTCTAGGCCTAGGTCTTGAATTCTTAACAATACTTTTCCAGCAATGATTTCTCCGTAACTCTGTGAAGCCACTTCAGTGTCAAAGAAATAATCTCAGTAATACTGCATCCAAAATCCATGATCCACTTTTAAAAAAAAAACTGCATTCTGGCTTTTCTTAATTGTATAACATGCAATGAACACCTCAGGAAGAGGGCGGAGCCAAAGTCAGTGACAAAATCATTGTCACATGCTATTTAAAGAGACATGACCAGTCACACATACGTTTTAAAGAGAGAGGACCAGTCACACAGGCTTTTTAAAGGGACAGCATTAGTCACACCGGCTTTTTAGAGAGACAGGACCAGTCACACAGGCTTTTTAAAGAGACAGGAACGGTCAGACATGTTTTGGAAAGAGACTGGATCAGTCACACAGGCTTTTTAAAGAGACAGGATCAGTCACACAGTCTTTTTATAGAGACAGGGCCAGTCACAAAGGCTTTTAAAAGAAACTGGACCAAATATCGCAGGCTTTTAAAAGAGACAGCCCCAGTCACACAGGCGTTTTACTGAGAAAAAACGCTGCAAACAAAAGGGCCTAGAAATTCCTCTCGGACTGTGTCACAAATCGGGCGTTGAGATCCTAAATTCTGATCCGATATTCTCGGACCTGATATCTGTCCTTATAGATTATTAGTCCATTAATATTCGTTCACATATTCTAATCTTGCCCTAACTATGAACCCTTAGAACCTGCCTATTTTGCAGATATTTAGCTTTAATATTTGTACGTGTCCTTAACATTGAGAATTTTTTAATAAAGTCATTAGAATTAGTAGGATCTCGCCCACATGTCATCCCACTTTCTACAGTCAGTATTCCATAACAGTCTTGGCTGGTGTCTTGTAGGTGTTGGCGATGCTTTGTGGAGTCAGGAGGTGAGTTACTCACCGCAGAACACCCAGCCTATGACTTGCTGTAGCAGCCACGGCATTTATGTGGCTGGTCCAGTTGAGTTTCTTATCAATGGAGTCCCCTAGGATTTTGATGCTGGAGGATTCGGTGATGGAAATGCCGTTGACTGTTAGCTGGAAGAGGTTAGACTCCCTCTTGATGGAAGTGGTCATCGTCTGCCACTTGTGTGGAGAGAATTTACCCTAATGACACCAGGGATGAGCGATTTCAGTTATGTGGGGAGACGAGAGAAGCCGGGATTGTTATCCTTATAGCAGATAGGTTTAGGTGGATATTAAACAGTGTTCAAAATGATGAGGGGTTATGATACAGCTAGCAAGGTGAAACTGTTTCCACTAGTTGCCTTGTCATTACCAAAAAAGGTGCAGATATAATATAATTGGTAAAAGAAACAGGGAGCAGATGATTTTGGTCACACAGTGTGATTTTGTGATCTGGAATGAACTCGGAAAGTCTGGTGGAACCTGATTTAGTAGGCTCAGTTCATTGCACTCTCGGCTCAGACTCAGAAGGTTGTGTGTTCAAGTCCCACTCCAGTGACTTGATTACAAGCATCCAGTCTACCACTGCAGTGCAGTACTGAGGCAGTGCTGCACTGTCAGCGGGGCGGTACTGCGGGAGCATTGCATTGTCGGAGGGGCTCTCTTTCAGATGACACGTTAGGCCGAGGCCCCGTCTGTTCTCTAAGGTGAGCTAAAAGATCACGTGGAAGTTTATCGAAGAAGGACAGCAGATTTAACCCCGGCTTTCTCGCCAATATATATCTTAATCTACATCACTAAAGCAGAATATCTGGCCATTATCAAATTGCTGTTTGTGGGAGCTTGCTGTGCACAAATTGGCTGCCACGTTTCCTACAGTACAAAAGTAACTGCACTTCAAAAGTACTTCATTGGCTGTAAAGCACTTTGGGACATGCCAAGATCGTGAAATTCGCTATATCAATGCAATTCAATCTTTCTTTCTTAACTTTAACTTCCAAAAGATAATTGGATAAAGAATTGGAAAGGAGAAATTTTGAGGGCTATGTGGAAACGGCTCAATTGTTCACTACGATTCATGACAGGATGTGACAGCTTTGAATTAATTTGAACTGTTGGTTGTGGGATCGCTTGACTCCGTCCAATTTCATCCCATTGATCACCATGGTGGAGACAGATGAAATGATGAAGGGTGGCCTCAGGGTTAAGGCGAGACTTATTCTCCACAAATATTGTGCAGTGGTCAGTCCTACCACTATCGTCATGGACAGATACATATGCAATAGGTAGGTTGGTGAGGACGAGGTCAAGCAGATAATTCTCTCATGTCGGTTCTCGCACCACCTGCCGCAATCCCAGTCTGCCAGCTGTGTACTTCAGGGCTCGATTAATGATGGTACTTCCGAGCCACTCTTGGTGATGGACATTGAAGTCTCCCCCTCCCCACCCAGTGTATATTTGGCATCCTTTCAGCTCTCGGTGCTCCCATCAACTGGTGTTCAGCATGAAGATGTGCTGAGTCATCAGCTGAGGGAGAACGGAGGTGGCAATCAGCAGGAAGTTGCCTTGCCCATGTTTGAATGGAAGCCATGAGACTTCATTATGACCTCAGGCAATGTTGCAGACTCGCAAGGTTTCACCGTCTTGACTTTTTAACCCTGTGCCCCCACTTCTGCCGGTTCTGTGCAGACCCTGGGATGGTGATGGAGGGTTCGGGAATGTTGACTGATAGGTATGATTCTGTGAGCCAGACTATGCGAGAACTCAAAGTTTCCAGAGCGTTAATTGAAGTATTGAGTTGCTTACAGGCTACTTATCTCAGTGGTTAATATTTTAAGCGTTTTCATTTGATTCCTTCGTATCAATCCTTTGCTCCTTTTAATCATTATTTCCCTAGGTGAAACACCATGACACGTTTGTCTGGGTGAGGTCCATCTTTAAAAACATATTGTTTTTGTATAGTTTCAGGCAATAGAGGAATTAACTGGGAATTGAATTCGAGGACTGAGGCGGGAAAAGTGTAATCTAGGGAGTCCTGGAACGAAATTCCTGGAGTGGGGCGAGAGCAATTCAATCAAGACAGCCCTGGAAATGAAATTCCTGAACTGAGGAGGGAGCAGTTTAATCTAGGAGGGTCCCGGAATGAAATTACTTGAATGAGGCAGGAGCAGTCGAATCAAGGAGCCTTCGGGAATGAAATTCCTGGACTGCGGCGGAAGTACTGTAATCTAGGCTGTCTGGGAATGAAATTCTTGAATTGAGGCGGGATCAGTGTAATTTAGCAATACTGGGAATGAATTTCCTGGACTGAGGTGGGAGCAGTGTAATCTAGGCAACCCTGCGAATAAATTCCTGGTCTGAGTCGGGAGAAGTGTAATCGAGGCAGCCCTGGGAATTAAATTCCTGAACTGAGGCGGGAGCCGCGTAATATAGGCGGGCCTGGGAATGACATTGATGGATTGAAGCAGAAACAGTGTACTCTAGGCAGCCCTGGCAATTGAATTCCTGAACTGAGGCGGGAGCAATGTAATCTCGGCGGTCCTGTGAATGAAATTCCTGGACTGAAGCTGGAGCATTGCAATCCAGTCGTCTCGGGAATTGAATTCCTTGACTGAGGCGGGAGAAGTGTAATCAAGGCAGCCGTGGAAATGGAGTTCCAGGACTGAGACGGCAGCAGTGTAAGGTAGGCGAGTTCCATCGTCCCATCACTGGGATCATCTCCCAAATCCTGCCATTTATGACAATTTATTTATTTATTTATTTTATCCTGATAGCCTGGTATGGAATAAATCAGAGAACAAGAGTGGGGAAATCCATTTTTTCAGTGGTCTGCACAGAGTGACCCTAAAAAGGAGTTGTTCTAAACAGAGCGCTAATGTTGTGAATTTGGAGCGAGTAGGAATTAGGAGTAGAGGGGGAAGGAGGAGAGAGCGAGATGAGAGGCCGGAGATAAAGGTGGACCAGAGAAATCGGAGGGAGCGAGTGCAGTGACGTCAGCACAAGGGAAGGCACTGAAAAGTAATGAAATGGTGAGTAGATGGGTATTTTTTTTAAGTCTTGAGTTTAAAACTTTTAAGTTAGTTAATAGTCTATCAAATAGACGCATGGCAGGGCAACTCAGACCCATGGAATGCACATATTGTGCCATGTGGGAATTCCGGGACCCTTCCCATGGTTTTCGGAGTTTAAGCAGCAGCTGGCGTCACTGCAGTGCATCGGTGAGGCTGAAAGCTACGTGGATCGCACGTTTCAGGAGTTGGTCACCCAGCAGCATAAGAGTGTGCTGGCAGAGAGGGAATGGGTGACAGCCAGATAGACAATGGGCCAGAATTCGGGCCTCTACGGGTGATTACGTGCTGTGTACTCACCCGTAGAACCAACGAAAGTGCCTGTTTCACGCATGCACTGCGCATGCGCTGGATTCCGGGGATTCATTTCCCCTGAAGGAAGGGGTTCAGAGGTGGAACGCCGGCGCCAGAGAGGCAGCGCGCACGCAGCGAACTGCGTTTTTTTCCAGGTTTCTCTGTGAGGGTAAGTATGGAGAAGCTGCGCAGGAAAAAAGGAAGCTCAAGGCTTGCTTTTAATAAGGTAAGTGGTGAATTAAATACAATGTAAACATTTTTTCAACAGGTTTATCTTTTTTACATACTTTAAAGAAAGGTAAGTTTATTTTTAGCACGGTTAAAAAGTATAATTAACTTTTTCAAAAATGTAACTTTTTTTTAAAGTAGTTAATTTATGTAATTTATAGTTATTTTAAAAATGTGATTTTTTTTAAATTTATTTGAAGTTTCAGTGAGGTTTTAGGGCCGATCTCTATTCATAGATTTGACAGGTCAGGCTGTAAAAAACCTATTAATGAAGATTCCCTGCTCCGATTGGCTCTCCATGGCCCACGTGATCCCAGGTGACGCTTCGAACTAACTGCGCCCCTGGGATACTCAAGCACTGCACGCCGCACGCTGCAGGAGGCCCAGGAACCGAATTCCACGCGGGCCCGAAGCACAACGGCAGGCGCGGTATGTAGGTATGCGGGCGATCCTTGCATCCGCGGGAAGCCGCAGAGCCGAATTTCTGGCCCATTATGGACCACACAGGTAGTGCAGGAGTCCCCTGAGTGCATCTCACTCTCTAACCAGTATTCGATGGCTCCTCTGGGGAGTACAGCTAGAGCCAAGTTCATGGCACCACGGGTGGCTCAGCTGTAAGTGAGGGGAGGAGGAAGATCGGGAAAGCAATAGTGATAGGACATTCGATCGTTAAGGGAAGAGACGGGCGTTTTTCCGGCCGCAGACGTGATTTCAGAATAATATATTGCCTCACTGGTGCCAGGGTCAAGGCTGTCATTGAGTGGCTGCAGGACATACTTAGCGGGGAGGGTGAACAGACAGAGGTCGTTATTGATATCGGTACCATTGACATAGGTAGAAAGAGGGATATGATCCTGCAGACAGATTATGGGGAGCTAGAAAATAGATTAAAAATTAGGACCGCGAAGGTAGTAATCTTCTAATTACTCCCGATGCCACGAGTCTAGTGTGTATAGAAATAGGAGGACAGATCAGATGAATGCGTGGCTGGCGAGGTGGTGGAGTAGGGAGGGCTTCAGATTCCTGGAACATTGGGATCGCTTCTGGGGGAGGAGGGACCTGTACAGGCCGGACGGGTTACACCTCAACAGAGCCGGGATCAATATCCTCAGTGGTGGGAGGGGCGTGGAGTGTTAGGGTTTGCTATTGCTCATCTGCCAGAGGGATGGGCACCAGGATGAGGCATTAGAAAAGGGAAACAAGGTGCACAAAGAATTGGGAGAGACAGATAGCAGTAGAGTATGAAATAGTACGGTATTTGGTGGTGTCAGACTAAGAGAAAATCCAAGAAGATCTAAGATAGAAACAGAAAATGCTGGAAACACTCAGCAGGTCAGACAGCATACGTGGAGAGAGAAACAGAGTTGACGTTTCAGGTCCCTGGCACTTCATCAGAACTGGAGAAAGTTAGAGATGTAACAGATTGTAAGCAGGTGCAGAGGCAGTAAAAGGGGGGAGGGGAGAAAGAACAAAAGGGTCGGTCTGTGATAGGGTGAGTGGCAGGAGTGATTAAATGTTGCAAATGGAAATGGCAGAATCATCAACAGTTGCCGCCTGAGCTGCAGTCAGAGTGGGAGCGGAGCGGAGAATTAAAGTGACAAGCGCTCCACTCCCACTCTGACCTCTCGGTCCTCGGACTCTGACAACGTAAGCTCGAGGAACAACACCTCATCTATACATTAAGCTTCTAGCCTCAACATTGGGTTCAACAATTTCAAACCATCACACCTGCCCCTATTTTTTCAGGTGGCAGATGCTGTCTTCAGAGTCTTGAGCACATAAAGCTAGGCTGACAGTGCAGCACTCCCTCTGCACTGCGCTTGAGTTTCAGAGGTACCGTCTTTCTGATGAGACGTTAAACTGAGGCCCCGTCTGCTCTCTCAGGTGGACGTAAAAGATCCCATGGCCCTATTTCGAAGAAGAGCAGGAGAGCAGTCCCCGGTGTCCTGGCCAATATTTAATCCCCAACTAACATAACAAAAATAGTTTAGCTGGTCGTTATCACATTGCTGTTTGTGGGAACTTGCTGTATGCAAATTGGCTGCTGCGCTTCCCACATTACAACAGTGACTCCACTTCAAAAATATTTCATTGACGGTAAAGCACTTTGAGAAGTCCGGTGGTCGTGAAAGGCGCAAAATAAATGCAAGTCTTTCTTTCGTTCGTTTCAGTTCTGACGAAGAGTCACAGACGTGCAACGTTAACTCTGTTTCTCTCTCCACGGATGCTGCCTGACCTGCTGAGTTTTTCCAGCATTTTCTGTTGTTATATCAAATTTCCAGCAGTATTTTGCTATTGTAAGGTATAAGATAGATTTACAGTACATGTGTGTAAATGCACGAAGCGTGGTAAATAAGGTTGGTGTGCTTGAAGCGCAAATAGCCACATAGGAAAATTATGCTGTGGTGATAACAGAGACCTGACTCAAAAAAGGGCACGATTGGGTACTAAATATTCCTCGATATAAGATGTTCAGGAAAGATATTGAAGGATCGAAATAAGGTAGGGTGGCAGTATAGATTAAGGAGAATATTACAGTGTGGAAGAGCGGATGTCTTGGAAGAGTCAAGGACATAATCTATTTGGTTATAGTTATGAAGCAATAGAGGTAGAATTACAGTACTCGGTGTATTCTATAAGCCGACAACTAGTGGGAAGGATATGGAAGAGCAAATTTGCAGGGAAATTAGAGAGGTGGAAGAAATGTATGTAGTAATAATGCGGGACTTCAATTATCCTAATATTGACTGAGATAGTAATAGTATAATGGGCAGGGAGGGAGAAGAATTTCTTAAATGACTTCAAGAGAACTTTCTTGATTGTTGCATTTCCAGCCCAAAGAGGAAGGCGGCATTGCTGGATTTGGTTCTGGGGAATGATGTCGGCCAAGTGGAGCAAGTGTCAGTAAGGGAACATTGATCATAGTGTCATAATGATTAGATTAGCTATGGAAAAGGACAAGGAGCAACCTGGAGTAAAAATACTCTTTTGGAGTGGGGGGCAATTTCAGTGGGTTGAGGACGGAGCTGACCCAGCTAAATTGGAATCAAAGATTGGCAGGCAAAACTGTCATCGAAAAATGGACAGCCTTTAAAGAAGAGATGATACGGATACAATCGAGGTACATTTCCACGAATGGGTTAGATAGCGCAAACACAGCCACAGCTCCATGGATGACGAAAGAGATAGTGAGTAAGAGGACGCAGGAAAAGGGGGCGTACGACAGATATGAAGTTGAGAATACAAGTGAGAACCAGGCTGAATATAGAAAGTTCAGAGAGGAAATGAAAAAGGAAATAAGAGGGGCAAAGAGAGAATATTGGAATAAATTGGGAACTAAAATAAAATTGAATCCAAAAGTCTTCTAGCGGCATAAAAATCGTAAATGGATATTGACAGGATGGGTGGGAATTATTAAGGACCATAAAAGAAGACCTAGGAATGGAAGTAGAGGGCATGGCGGATATACTAAATGAATACATTACATATGTCTTTACCAAGGAAGAAGCTGCTGCCAAAGTCATAGTGAAAGAGGAGATAGTTGAGATACTGAATGGGCTAAAAATTGATAAGATAAGGTACTGGAAAGGCTGACTTTACTTAAAGTAGATACATCACCAGATGGGATGCATCCTAGGATTCTGAGGGAAGTAAGGTTGGAAATTGCGGAGGTAATGGCCATAATCTTCCAATCCTCCTTAGATACGGTGTGATGCCAAAGTACTGGAGAATTGCAAATGTAACACCCTTGTTCAAAAACGGGTGTAAGGATAAACCCAGCAACTACAGAGCAGTCAGTTTAAACTTGGTGGAGAAGATGCTTTTCGAAATGATAATCTAGGACACAATTTACAGTAGCTTGTAGAAGTGTGGATTAATTAAGGAAAACCAGCACGGATTTGTCAAAGGCAAATCATGTTTAAATAACTTGATCGAGTTTTTTGACGAGGTGACAGAGAGGGTTGATGAGCTCGATGCGGTTGATGTGGTGTACAGGGACTTCCAAAATAAGTTGATAAAGTGTCACATAAAAGGCTTGCCAGCAAAGTTGTAGCCCATGGAATAAAAGGGACAGTGGCAGCATGGATACGAAATAAGCTTATTGACCGGAAACAGAGATTAGTGGTGAACGGTTGTTTTTCGGACTGGAGGAAGGTATGCAGTGGTGTTCCCCAGGAGTCGGTACTAGGACTACTGCTTGACTTGATATATATTAAAGAATTAAACTTGGGTGTATAGGGCACAATTACGAAATTTGCAGATGACACAAGAGTTGAAACAGAGTGAACAGTGAGGCATATAGTTATAGACTTGAAGAAGACATAGGCATGCTGGTGGAATGAGCGGACACGTGACAGATGAAATTTAACGCAGAACATTGTGAAGTGATACACTTTTTAGGAAGACTGAGGACAGGCAATATAAACTAAAGGGTACAATTCTAAAAGGGGTGCATGAAGAGAGAGACTGGGGGTATATGTACACAAATCGTGGAAGGTTGCAGGGCAGGTTGGGAAAGTGGTTAAAAAAGCATACGGGATCCTGGGCTTCATATATAGAGGCATAGAGTACAGAAACAAGGAAGTTATGATGAACTTTTATAAAACACAGGTTCTGCCAAACTGCGGTATTGTGTCAAATTCTGGGCACCGCACTTTAGGAAGGATTTGAATGCCTTAGAGAGGGTGCAGAAAGGATTTACAAGAATGGTTCCAGGGATGAGAGACTTACGTTACGTGGATAGACTGTAGAAGCTCGGGTTGTTATCCTTAGAGAAGAGAAGATTGAGAGGAGATTTGATAGAGTTTTTCAAAATCATGAGGGGTCTGGAGAGAGTAGATAGAGAGAAACTATTCCCATTGTTGGAAAGGTCGTGAATCAGAGGACACAGATTTAATGTGATTGGCAGAAGAACCAAAGGCGACATAAGAAAAAACTTTTTTACGCAGAGCGTGGTGAGAATTTGGATTTCACTGCCTTAAACATGTTGGAGGCAGATTCAAAGTGGCTTTCAAAAGGGAATTGCATAAGTACCTGGAGGAAAAAAATGCAGAGCTCCGGGAAAGGGCGTGGGAGTGGGACTTGTTCAAGCACTCTTGCAGAGCGCTGGCACGGGATGGACGGGCCGAAAGGAATCCTTCTATATTCTATATTTTTAAGAAAGAAAGACGTTCATTTATGTAGCGCCTTTCACGACCACCGGACGTCTCAATACGCTTTTCAGCCAATGAAGTACTTTCGGAAGTGTAGTCACTGTTGCAGTGTGGGAGACGCGGCAGTCAATTTGCATAACGCAAGCTCCAACAAACAGCAATGTGATAATGAGCAGATAATCTATTTCTGTTATGTTGATTCAGGGTTAACTATTTGCCATGACACCCGGGATAACTCACCCGATCTTCTTCAAAATAGCTTCATGCTATATTTTACGTCCATCTGAGAGCACAGACTGAGCCTCAGTTTAACGTCTCATCTGAAAGACGGCACCTCCGTCGGTGCAGCACTCCCTCAGCATTGCACTGGAGTCTCAGCCTAGCTTTATGTGCTGCAAGTCCCTGGAGTGGTACTTGAACCCACAACCTTATTAGTCAGCGGCAAGTGTGTTACCCACTGAGCCACAGCTGACACATTATTCCTTCCTCTTTTCTGTCACTTTCTCATCATTTGTTCTGAGCCTTAGATCAATACAGGAAAATAAACTCCATTCTCTCTGTTCTCTGCTCGGTATTTTTGGACTCTACATCAATCAAGGTCTATGAGGATGGGGTGGGTGTGGGGGGAATATGGATTTGAGGTCGAAGGAGCCTGGTGCCAAGGACCTACACCCAATGATGGAAGAAGTTCAACGACCTCACTCGGGTGGTCAGGGTGAGTACCTGCTTTTCAATACCTCTACATCCCTCCATCTCTACTTAACTCTGTGCCCTGAGGGTATAAAAGCCCAAATTCCCAACACTCATCCAAGACCGATGGCCATCTCATGAAACACACATGCACATCCCACACCTGGCACACAATAACGGCTATTCTACTATGGAAGGCACATCTGCCAAACATATGCCTGCACACTCACACACAAGCTGTCCTTTTTTCTTGCAGGCCAAGCGCTCTCATAACAGACGGAAGCAGCAACGCACGGGAGGATGAACGGGGGACCTACACACCCTGACTGAGTTGGAGGACAGAGTGCACAGGATCGTTGCCAGCCAGGTCATAGGTGCCGTGGCCGCTGGAGAGGTCAACCCGCCTGGGACAACTATGGTATGTCCAAAAGTTTTCTCTCGTACCAGTTCTCCATCTCAGCACCAGTCTTTTGTCCCAGTCCTTGCTCCCTTCCTATGCTCCTGCCCTCACGCTAAAGCCACTCTTGTACATTCCTGTTTTCAGATAGTGAAACACCAGCTGGCCACCCTGTCCCCTAGCCTGCCAGTGGCAGCGAGGCATCAGACGAGGAGGAAGAGGAAGCCAGAGCCCCACCGTCTGCATTTCTGGAGTGTGACACATCAGACACTGAGGCCACGCCTTCCCTGTAGTGGAGCAGGGTTTTAGGGACTGATCCGGGCGAAGCTCCTGGACCCAGCAGGATTCATGGGGGTAGGGAAGCTCGGGGGCCATCTCCCCAGAGGGTGAGTACGTGCGCCAATTCTGCTGCACGGGACTCGGATGAGGAACGCGATATTGCGGCCATGAATACCCAGGCCTTGAGCATGCACACTGAGCTGATAGGTGCAATGGCAAGTGTACCCGACAGTATGAATGGGCTAGCTTGACGTGTGGAGGAGTCCGCCGCTAGCACAGCTGCCATCTGTGCGCAAACCCTTGAACCCATTCTTGCCTCGCTGCAGAGGATGGTGGAATTGCAGGGAGACCGTGGTGAACCAGAGCCACGTGTAATGGGTGAGGTGGTACAATCCATTGCAGCACGGGCCGACTCAACGCAATGGCTTAGTGCTGCAATTGAGTCATTGGCTGGTGCCATCCAGTCTCAGATTGCTCTCATGCAGCCTCAGATTGATGTCACGCAAGCACTGACTGCTGCCATCCTCGCTGGGTTGCTCACAGTCCCCCGGGAATCTCACAGAACTGCAGCAGGACAGCAATCTGTGCTGGGGCAGATTGCACCGGTTGCTAAGGTTCTGCCCCGGGGGTGTGGCAGTGTGTCGGTCGAGCAGGTAGGTGCTGTCCTCTCTCAGGATGACATAATTCCTGCTCCCACCACTGCTACTTCCCCATTGCACTTGGCACGGCCGGCAACACTGCCAGCCCAGACTGCTACCGCAAATGCAGAGTTGGTGCAGTCTGCAGCCGGGCCCTCCAGGCCCAGAGATAGTCGAGGGCGACCTTCAAGGCAATCTCTGGATCCAGCATTCAGCTGCCTTCCACCAGCCTTGCTGCAGCCACTGGGGCCACATTAGGAGGAGCAGTAGGGTGGGAAGGGGGGAAGTGCGCAGGGGATGGAGGTCACCCTCGAAATCCCAACAATACAATCTGTAAATAAATCGGGGGAATGTTTGAGGGAAAGTTCGAGGTTGTTGCTATTATATTTGCTTCCTGTTTTGCCGTTTATCTCCATTTTGTGATAACGAGTTTTGTTAGTTCATGAATTGTTGTGTTTGTTTCTAATTGTTTGTCCTGAATAAATGACACAGAGTTTATAACATTAATCAATGTTTTATTGTCACTTTACATCTTTCCTGATTTGACTCATTGCAGCTTTGTCCAGACATCGGAAACGTTGTTTCAAGATATAGATCGTCTGCTCTTTGATGTTCCTGGCGGCGCTATGGCTCTTATTGTATTGTAGTTTAGCAGGGATTTTGGTGTTAGGGAGCGGTGTCATCAGCCAGTTGTAGGGTGGATAACCCTTTTCCACGAGGTGCCAACCAGTAGGTTCACACGGTGGCAGGAAGAGATCTGTGACACCGGTCTGGCGCAGGATAAACTTATCGTGGCTGCTGCCAGGATAACGGGCATTGACGGCGAGTATGAGCTGTCTGTGGTCACAGAACAACTGGACATTCACACAATGGAAGCACTTGTGGTTTCGGAAAACTTCTGCATTCTCATGCCGTGCCCACAATGCCACATGCATGCAGTCATTTGCCCCCTCAACCATGGGGAAGCCCACTAATCTCGCAAACCCACATGCGCGTTTGCGCTGTTTGTCCCGGGTCATGGGGAAAGATGTACTGGCATCTCCTCTTCTACAAATCCTTTGTCACCTCCCGGATGCAACAATGAACAGCGAACTGGGAGATATTCCCTATGTCCCCAGGAGAGGCCTGAAAGGAACCGTTGATATTGAAATTCAGAGCCACTGTCACATTCACTGCCACTGACAGAGATATCCTGATCCTGAGCTGAGGCTGCACATCCGGTTGCAGGAGGTGGCAGAGCTCAGTGACTACCTCCTTGCTGAAGTGCAGCCATTGGAAACACTGCTCCTAAGACAAATGGATATAGGAGGAGAATTCCTCGCTGAATACCCTGGGAGAGTAAGGTCTCCTGTATAGAGGCCTGTTGGCACTCCTCCTTCTGGTCTTGTTTGCCGCTCTCTCTCTCTGCGCCTCTGCTGTCTCTGAAGGTGAAGTTGGACGACGTAGATGCCCCCAGTTAGTGCAGCCCCCATCGAAGGAAGTTGAAATAATACGAACCTCCAAAATGGTTCTCAGCACCCAAAACTCCTTCGGTCAGCGTCGAATCTCTCCAGACGTCTCTCTTCCTCTCAACCTGCATGTACCAAAAGTTTCGACGACTAGAAAAGGCCGGTAGCCGCCGAATTGAAATAGCACTCCCCTAGCCCCTTCCCGACTTGAAAACGATCCCCATTACCTGTTGTTTCTAGCGGCAGGCGCATAGTTAGGGGGTGCAACTCAATATCCGGTCCAGGGCATTGCACATGATGTCACGATCTGCGGAGCAGGAGATCGTGGTGGAAGTCTTTAGCACTGCCCAAACCTACTAGCCTATTCCGCGAGCGGCGGTAAAATAGCCGCGCTCGGCTGCTAAGATCCTGGTGCCCCGTTAGCGTCCCGATGGCGCTAGGCAGCGTCGCTAACCAACCGAATTTATCCCCGCATGTTTAAATGTGTTTCTCTATTTGACATTCCCCATCCCATCCGCGCTGCTGTCAGCTATTGATTCTGAACATGATATCGTGTTACCAAGATTCAAATGTTCTATATTCAACTCCAGCAAATTTATTGGACGAGACTCTCCAGTATGATTGGGACAGGTTGGGTGATTGGGCAGATGCTTGGCAGATGCAGCATAATGTGGATAAATGCTAGGTTATACACTTTGATGGCAAAACAGGAAGACAGATTATTATCTGAACGGCAACAGATTGGGAAAATGGGAAGTGCAACGAGACCCGGGTGTCTTTGTGCACCAGTCGCTGAAGGTGAGCATGTCGGAGCAGCAGGCGGTTAAGAAGCCAAATGTAATGTCGGCCCTCATAGCGAGAGGATTCGAGTACAGGAGCAAGGATGTCTTGCTCCAGTTGTACAGGGCCTTGGTGAGACCACACTTTGAGTATTGTGTGCAGTTTTGGTCGCCTTAGCTGAGGAAGGATGTTCTTGTCATGCAGGGAGTGCAGCGAATATTCACCAGACTGATACCTGGTATGGCAGGAATGACGTATGAAGAGAGATTGGCTCGATTAGGCTTATATTCGCTAGAGTTTAGAGGAATGAGAGGGGAACTCATTGAAACTTATAAAATGATAACAGGACTAGACAGACTAGATGCAGGAAGGATGTTCCCGATGGCGGGGTAAACCAGAACCAGGGGATCACAGTCTCAGGATAAGGGGTAAGCCATTTAGGACTGAGATGAGGAGGAATTTCTCCATCAGAGAGTGGTGAACCTGTGGAATTCTCTACCTCAGAAGGCAGTTGAGGCCATTTCATTAAATATATTCAAGAAGGAATTAGATACATTTCTTAAGGCTAAAGGGATCAAGGGATATGGGGAGAAAGCAGGGACTGAATTTGGAGAATCAGCCACGATCTCATTGAATGGTGGAGCAGGCTCAGTGGGCCGAATGGCCTACTCCTGCTCCTATGTTCTATATTTCTATGTTTCTATATTTAATGAATTTCAGTCTGCTATCTACACTGAACATTAGTATCAGATCAGAAGAAAGCTATCTTGGTTTAGGAGACTGTTCACCTAATGGCGAAAGGCCATCAACATGAAACGTTAACTCTGTTTCTCTCTCTCTCTCCACAGATGCTGCCTGACCCGCTGAGTATTTCCACCATTTTCTGTTCTCATTTCAGATTTGCAGTATCCGCAGTATTTTGCTTTTGTTTTCGCCTAATGCTCGGTATGGTTATTTACACAGAGTCACAGGAACAAATCCTGGCAGATGTCTGAAATATCCGCGAATCATTCAGTTCCAGTTAGTTTCTCCTTTCCCACCATCTCCAGTTCTGCATTAGTGAAACTGCTTCTGATGGTTAAACTAGGATTACAAGGATAATTTACATTCTCAGAAAACGTTCATTCAGCCAGATTTCAATACACTTATTTTTAATCGTTGTTTTGAATTTACAATTGGAGCCCATGCCCGTCTCTCACAGTTCAACGGATCTCTCAGTGAGACCCAGAGCGATTCTCTATTGCCTCCTGCTGTACTTCAGGATAAACAACCCCAGCTGATTGTAACTGAAGTACTGAGGATAAGGAAGTCCTTTGATATTTTCTCGTTTAATATTCTCTGCACAAGTTGGAAACAACAGGTGAAAAATAACAAGGATAAATCTCTTCCATTTGTGTTCAGATACTTTAAAACAGCATTCGGCGGCACTTTGCCTGAGAGATAAATCGTCTGACTTCGATGCTGATAAATGCATTTACTGTGACATTACCTGGTCAATCATCACGATGTACTTTAATTCAGATTCCATTATTCGCAATGATACTTGGCAAATCTTCCTTTCAATGAGCTACAATTTGAGTATTTGAACAAAAATGCCAAAAACTCAATCTTCAAAACACCCCTAACAGCCCAGTTATCTTTATAACTGCAGTGCACTTGTATTGATTATCTTAGCATTGTCATATTACATACGTACATTTTACATAGAATTGCCTGTAATTATTGCATGCCAAGGTTGCAGTTTCTGAATTTTGCTGTTGCATTCATTTTCAGTTCTAAATATAATGGATATTCTAACAAACAGCAAGAATCCAAGCGGGATTCGTCCCTCCCTAACACTGGGGCACAGAAGCGAACTGCCCCGATCCAAATGCTGACTGCTCCCGGGAAACAAAGACTTCCTGAGATGTTCTGGTCCTTTGTGTCCCTGGCACCTAGCACGGTGACTTTGTCTGCTGCGCTAAATGTAGATCGATCATTTAATCTCTGCTTGATCAAACATCTGTTGATTTCAAATTGTATTTATTCACATTTCCTTTATTCATTCCACAATGTATTCCCGATTATTCTTACAATAAATCCTGTATTCAGCTCCACAGGTTATAGAATTAGGTTATATCATTGATTGTCACTAATGAGTTGCAGATTTCACCCCGAATTCCAACAAACTGTTGCTGTTGCTTCCAGCCTGATGTATAATGTCCCTGTTTATTTTCCTTCCTCACAGTTAACTTAGTGACGATTGTGATCCTATCTCGGGGAAAGTGCGGTCTCACCAAATGTGTCACTCGCTACCTGGTGGCCATGGCAGCGGCGGATCTACTGGTCATTATCCTCGACCTGATATTGAGGCACATTCCGATTGTTTATAGTGAACAGTTTCGTTTCGTGAGGTCCATCCCAGTGTGCAATATCCACGCCGTCCTGCTTTATGCAGCCACAGATTGTTCTGTCTGGTTCACCGTCACTTTCACCTTTGATCGATTTGTGGCCATTTGTTGCCAGAAGCTGAAAACTAAATATAGCACCGAGAAAACTGCAGCTGTGGTTCTGACAACAGTGACTGTGCTGAGCGGTTTAAAGAACATTTTCTGGTATTTTATGTTGACTGATCGTTATGGGCTTGCGAACCTCCCCTGGTTTTGTGAGGTCACAGTCTATGTTGTGATATCACAGGTCTGGGCAACAATCGAGCTCTTTCACTATATTATCACCCCGCTTGTCCCATTTGTTCTGATTCTGCTGCTTAACGCTTTCACCGTCAGACACATTTTAGTGGCCAGCAGAGCCCGCAGGAGACTCCGGGGTCACAGCAGTGGGGAGAGTCCCAGAGACCCAGAGATGGAGAGCCGCAGGAATTCCATCATTTTACTGCTTGTTATCTCAGGCAATTTCATCCTGTTATGGGCAGTGTTTATGGTGTATTCTATATGGTACCGGATGTCGTTTTGGGTGTATGATTCTGTACATATACCTCGCTATGTACAGAAACTGGGATTGATGCTGCAGCTGCTGAGTTGCTGCACAAACACTGGGATTTATGCCGTGACCCAGACTAAATTCAGAGAGCAGTTGAAGAATGTGTGGAAATATCCCTATACTCTGATTGTAAAATTCATTAAAGGATGAGAATTAGCGAAGACTTTGCAGTCTGAGAGCTCCCTGGGACTGATATTGTTGCGAGCCTCTCTCCCCCGGGTCCGGGAAGGCGGGGCCGCTGATCTGGGGACATTAACACGCTGACTCACACACTGTCGACACTGGGCTCTCTAGGCCGGTATATTGAGACGAGCCGCTCTTCCCCAGGCCATGCCCGCGGGGCCGGTGATCTGGGTGAACATTCACACGCTCACTCACACACAGTCTACAATGGGGTCCCTGGAAAGGCACCAGTGACCTAGACTCCTAGGTCGCCGCGAACACCCGCCCGCACTAAGATGGCGGCAGCCGTACCCTACACAAAGATGGCGGCGCCAATCACTTAACAAAGCAGCGAGACCCTCCTCCCACCCAGCACAAAGCTAGCGGCTCTGGGGCCCCGCACAAAGATAGCAGAACCCTCGCCCCGCACAGAGACGGCGGCTGCAGCGTCCCGCACAAAGATGGCGGCTCTGTCGTCTGGCACAAAAATGGCAGCTCAGCGCACCGGACAAAGAAAGAGGCTCTGGGGCGCCACTCAAAGATGGCGGCTCTGGTGCGCCCGCACAATGATGGTTGCTCCGGCTCTCCTCACAGAGATGGCGGCTCTGGACGCCCTGAATAAAGATGGCTGCTCCGGCGCCCCTGCACAAAGGTGGGAGACTGTTGCAGAAGGTAAGAGTCCTTGCGATCCATGGCAATTTGGCACATTGGATACAAAACTGGCTTAGTGGCAGGAGACAGAGGGTGACGGTCGAATGTTGTTTTTGTGACTGGAAGCATATGTCCAGTGATATACCGCAGGGATCGGTGCTGGGTCCTTTGCTGTTTGTAGTGTACATTAATGATTTAGATATGAATGTAGGAGGTATGATCAGTAATTTCGCAGATGACACTAAAATTGTTGGAGTGGTATATAGCGAGGAGGGAAGCCTCAGGCTACAGGATGATACAGACGAGATGGTTAAATGTGCAGAACAGTGGCAAATTGAATTTAACCCTGAAAAGTGTGAGGTGATGCATTTTGGGAGGACTAACAAGGCAACGGAATACACAATGAATGGTAGGACGCTAGGAAGGACAGAGGATCAGAGGGACCTTGGTGTGCATGTCAGTAGATCCCTGAAGGCAGCAGGACAGGTAGATAAGGTGGTTAAGATGGCATATGGGATACTTGCCTTCTTTAGCCGAGGCATATAATATAAGAGCAGGGAGATTATGATGGAGCTGCACAAAACGCTAGTTAGGCCACAGCTGGAATACTGTGCGCAGTTCTGGTCGCCACACTATAGGAAGGATGTGATTGAATTGGAGAGGGTGCAGAGGAGATTCAACAGGATGTTATCTCGGCTGGAGCGTTTCAGCTATGAAGAGAGACTGGACTGGCTGGGGTTGTTTTCCTTAAGCAGAGAAGGCTGAGGGGGGACCTGATTGAGGTGTACAGAAATATGAGGGGCTAGATAGAGTAGGTAGAAAGGAACTTTTCCCCTCAGTAGAGGGGTCAATAACCAGGGGGCATAATTTCAAGGTAAGGGGCAGGAGGTTTAAAGGGGATTTGAGGAAAAACTTTTTTCACCCAGAGGGTGGCTGGAATCTGGAACTCACTGCCTGAAAGGGTGGTAGAGGCAGGAAGCCTCACAACATTCAAGAAGCATTTAGATGAGCTCTTGAAACGCCATAGCCTACAAGGCTACGGAGCAAGTGCTGGAAAATGGGATTAGAATAGACAGGGCTTAATGGCCGGCTCAGACACGTTGGGCCGAAGGGCCATTTTCTGTGCTCTATAACTCTATGACTCTATGGCGGATCTGCGGCCCCGCACAAAGATGGCGGCTCTGGGATCCGCACCAAGATGGCGGATGTCGGGCCTCGCACCATGTTTGCGGTCCTGGCGCCCCGCACATGAATTGCTGCTCTGAGGCAAGGAACTATGATGGCGGCTTTGGGGGCCCCGTACAAAGATCGCGGCTCTGGGGATCCGCACAAAGATGGCGGCTCCGGGGGTGGGTCCTCAAAAAGATGGCGGCATTGGGGATACCGCAAAAAGTTGGCGGTTCTGGGGCCCTGCACAAAGATGGCGGTCCTGGGACCCCGCACAAACGTGGCGGCTCTGGGGCACCGCACATGAACGGCGGCTTCGGGTGACCCGCACAAAGATGGCGGCTCTGGGACCCCGCTCAAAGATTGCGACTGTCACTAGGGGTCATTCCCTGTTGGCGGGTGGCGACGGTATGGAGGGTGCCAGCAGCTGGAGGCCCGGTTAGCATGAAAGCGGGCGGCAAGGCGGAGCAGACAGGCCCAGCCCGGCCCACAGGAGTATGAGCAGCCCATTCCAGGAAGGAGCAGGTCCGGCACCACGACATTATTAATCATTATAACACTTTATACTACTTTTAAATCATTATAACACTTTACAATACAGGTGGATCGGGGAGGGAAAAGAGGTTGTGGGGAGAGTGAGAACAGGGTGTGGGTTATTTGGAGGAGAGAGAGAAGGGGTTTTGGGGGGATGGCGGAGCGAGAGAAGGGTCTGTGGAGGAGAGAGTATGTGTTGATGGAGAGAGAAGGATTTGTGTCGTTTGGAGAGAGAAGTGGGTGTGCAGGATCGGAGAATGGGGTGTGCGGGGAGAAAAGGGGATGTGGCGGAGAGAGTGTGTGTAAGGGGAGAGAGATGGTTTGTGTGAGGGGGAGAGATACGCGTGTGTGGGGGGAGAGAGAAGGGTTTGTGGGGGAAGAGAGAAGGGGGTGTGGGGGGAGAGAGAAGGAGGAGTGGGGAACAGAGAAATGGGTGTCAGCAAGAGAGAAGGGGTGTGGGTGGGAGAGAGATCGGTGTGTGTGGGGAAGTGAGTAGGTGGAGTGAAGGTGAGAGAATGGGGTGTGGGGGAGAGTCCAGGTGGTGTGGGAGTAGAGAGAATGGGGTGTAGGGGTCAGAGAATGCAATGTGGGGTGAGAGAAGGGGACATGGTAGAGAGACAAGGGTTTGTGGGTGAGAGAGAAGGAGGCGGGGGGAGTGAAGGGGGTGTGGGGTGGAGAGAAGGGGTTCTGGTAGAGGGAGAAGGTGGTGTGGGGCGAGAAAACGGGGTTTTTGGTAGAGAGAGAATGGGGTGTGTGGAGAGAGAGAAGGGTGGGTGGGGGTGAGAAAAGGGGTTGTATGGGGTGAGAAAAGGGGTTGTGTGGGGAGAGAGAAGGGGTTGTGATGGGAGACAGGACGGGGTGTGAGGGGAGAGAGAAGTGGGCGTGGGAGAGATAAAAGTTTGTGTGTGGGGGAGAATGAAGAGGGTGTGGGGGAGTGAGAAGGGGCTGTGCAAGGAGAAAAAAGGGGGTGTAGATGGGAGAGAAGTGGATGTGTTGGGGAGAGAGAAGGAGCCATGTGAGGGAGAGAGAAAGAGATGTGGGGGGCGAGAGAAGGTGGTGTGTGGGGGAGAGAGAAGGGGGATGTGGGGGAGAGTGAAGGTGGCGTGTTTGAGAGAGAAGTGGGTATGGGTGAGAGAGTTCCGGGTGCGGGTGGAGAGAAGGGCTTGTAGGGTGAGAGATGGGGTTGTGGGAGAGATAGGAGGACTTGTGGGTGGAGAGAACAGGGGTTTGGGGGGAGAAATAATGGGGTGTGGGGGAGAGAAAAGAGGGTGTGGGGGGAGGGAGAAGTGGGTGTGGAGTCTTTAGGGGAGAGAGAGAAGGGGTTGTGGGTAGGGTTGGCGGAGAGAGAGTAGGGGGTTTCGGGGAGAGAGAATTCTGTGTGGGGGATGAGAAGGTGCGTGTGTGGGGGAGAGAGAAGGGTGTGTGGGTGGAGAGAGAAGGTGGTGGGGGAGGAGAGAGCAGGTGGTGTAGGGTGGAGAAAGAAGGGGGCGTGTGGGGGAGAGAGAAGGGGGTGTAGGGTGGAGAGAAGTGGGTGTATGGGGGAGAGAGATGGGTATGCGGGGGAGAGAGAAGTTGGTGTGGGATGAGAGAGAAGGGTGTGTGTGGGGGAGAGAGAAGGGGGATGTGGGGGAGAGAGAAGCGGGGTTGTTGGAAATAAACTTGAAATAACTAAATAAAACTCTTGCAGTTGCAGGAAGTAGCACACAACCACTCAAACTGCAAAACCCTGACAGGGACGAGTTATTGGTGAGGATCACATTAAATAGCACCGCTGGAGCCGGCTTCCTGGACTTCAGGGAGGAGTCCAACTCGCTGGTCATGCTGGGAGATGTAGCTCCATTATCGTCACAACACCACCCGGAGCCACGCAGTTAATTAAATAAATCTGGAATAAAAAGCTAGTATCAGTAATTGTGACCATGAAACTACCGGATTGTTAGAAAAATCCATCTGACACTGTCCAGTGAACCCTGGTTTAGATAGAGGTGAAACAAGCCATGGTTCCTGCTCCTGATCACTGTCCAGTGAGCCCTGGTTTACAGAGAGTGGAAATCAGCCAGGGTTCCTGCTCCTGATCAATGTCCAGTGAGCCCTGATTTATAGAGAGGGAAAATCAGCCAGGATTCCTGAAAATGCTCACTGTCCACTGGGCCCTGGTTTATACAGAATGGAAATCAGCCAGGGTTCCTGCTCCTGAGCACTGTCCAGTAGACCCTGGGTTTGAGAGGCTGGGATTGAGCCAGGGTTCCTGCTCTTGATCACTGTCCATTGGCCCCTGGGTCCGAGATAGAGAGGAAATGTTACCCCACTATTTAAGAAAGGAGGGCAAGAGACAATGGGAAACTACAGACCAGTTAGCCTGACATCAGTAGTAGGAAAATGATAAAATCTATTATTAAGAACGTGGTAACAGGGCTCTTAGAAAATAATAATAGGATTGGTCAGAGTCAATACGGATTTCTGAAAGGGAAATCGTGTTTGACAAATCTGTTAGTGAATTTTGAGGTTACAACTAGCAGAATAGATAAGGGGGAACCAGTGGAGGTGGTGTATTTGGATTTTCAGAAGGCATTCCATTAGGTGCCACACAAGAGGTTATTAAACAAAGTTAGGCTTCATGGGATTGGGTGAAATTTTGAGGATTGGTTAACGGGAGGAAAACAGAGAATAGGAATAAAGGGATCATTTTCGAGTTGGCAGCTGTAACTAGTGGGGTACCGCAAGAAGCAGTGCTTGGGCCTCAGCTATTCTCAATATATATCAATGATTGGGATGTGGCGACCAAATGGTCCAGAAATTAGACTTCGATGGTTGCCGTGGGGATAAGGATCGTGCGCGATCTTACCTACCGTGCCTGCCTTTATGGTTTTGGCCCACACTAACTTCTGCTCCTGGGCCTCTCCCTGGTGCCGGCGCGCAGTGTGTGCGTGTTCCAGAGGCGCAGTTAGTTCGATGCGACCTCTGGGTTCACGTGGGCCAGTTAGAGCCAATGGCAGCACCACATCTTTCATTCATAGTTTTGACAGGGAGAGGTGTCAAAACTATGAATACAACTTGCCCCCAAAAGAACAGCTAAACTTCAATTAATTAAAAAAAAAAAATCACGTTAATAAAATAAATATAGTTAAATAAATAAACCACTTTAAACAAAAATTAAAATTTTTGAAAACATTTAAATTCTTTTTAAAATTTATAAAAATAAACTTACCTTTCTTTAAAGTCTCTAAAAAAGATAAACCTGTTGAAAAAAAAATACTTAATTAACGACTTACCTTGTTGTAAGGGGGTCTTACGCCTCCTTTCTTCATGTGTAAAATCTTCCATACTTACCCTCGCGTTCAAACCTGAAAAAAAACCTAAATGTGCTGCGTGCGCACAGCCTGTAGCGAACACGTGGTTCACTTAGGAACTGCCCCCTTCGCAATATCGGAAGTGCCGCTTACCCGCGCATGCACAGTGCATGCAGGAAACCGGCACTTCGGGATCCAATATGGGTGAGTACACAGTGCATACTCTCCCGTATTCGGCCGAATTTGCTGATGATATAAAGCTGTGTTCGGAATGTAAGTTGTGAGGAAGACGCAAGGAGGCTTCACGGGGATATAGACAGGTTAAATGAGTGGGCATGTACCTGGCAAAATGTGGAGAAATGTTAAGTTATCCACTTTGATAGGAAAAATAGAAAAGCAGATCATTTTTTTAAATGCTGAGAGATGGGGAAATGTTTGCATTCAGAGGGACCTGTGTGTCCTCGTACTCGAAACACTGAAAGTTAACATGAGGGTACAGCCAGCACCATCAAAGCAAATGGTATGTTGCCGGTTATTACAAGAGGATTTGTGTATAAGAGTAAAGGCGTCGTACAGCAATTATATAGGGCCCTGCTGAGACCACAACGGGAGCATTGTGTACAGTATTGGCACCTTACCTAATGAAGGATACACTTGCTATAGAGAGTACAACGAAGGTTCAGCAGACTGATTCCTGGCATGGGGGGATTGTCCTCTGAGGACAGATTGAGCAGACTAGGCCTATATTCTCTGGAGTTTAGAGGAATGAGAGGTGATCTCATTGAAACATACAACATTCTTACAGGGCTTGATAGGTTAGATGCTGGGAGGATGTTTCCCCTGGATGCAGAGTCTAGAACTAGGGATCACAGTCTTAGAATAAGAGGTCCGCCATTTAGGATTGAGATGAGGAGTCATTTCTTTACTCAGAGGGTGTTGAATCTTTGGAATTCTCTACCCCAGAGGGCTGTGGAGGCTCAGTTTTTGAGCATATTCAAGACAGAGATCGATATATTTTTGAATATTAAGGGAATCAAGGGATATGGGGTTAGCGCAGGAAAGTGAAGATGAGGTAGAAGATCAGCCATTATCTTATTGAATGGCGGAGCAGCCTCGAAGGGCCAAATGGCCGACTCCTGCTGCAATTTATTATGTTCTTATGTTCTTAAGGAGAAGCTCGATAAAAAACATGAGGGAGAAAGGAATATAAGATTATATTAATAGGGATAGATGAAGAGAGGTGGGAGGAGCCTTGTGTTGAGCATAAATACTGGCACAGACCAGTTGGGCCGATTGGCCCCATCCTGTGCTGTAGACTCGATGTAATTCTATGTTACTCTGTGTAATTATGCGTTCTGATTCCTGAGGCAGCTGGAATTGCTTTTTCTATTAAAACCTCAATTGTGCATCATTTTCTTTTCCAAAGATCTCTTAGCTTCTCTAATGGCTGCTCTTGTCTCCATCAATTGTGGGTGATATTTTTCCCTATTCTCCTGTAAACGGATTCAATCGTGATCTGAACTGGGTTCAATGTAAGACAATTTGGGGAGTCAGGAAACATTCACCCCTCGACCTACGCTGGCAGGTAAAATCCCTGATGGTTCTTTAGTAAAGGTTCCTCTGGTTCCTCGCCATATATTTGTCAGGATACCGAAACTCAGCTTTCTTACAGTCCACTACTGGGGGCCCCACTCGCTAAGTCTTCAACCCTCAGCAGGGTCAGTGGTGGAGTTCCGCAAAAGGATGATCCAACTGTAACTATCAGCATCGCAGTACCGTGGATGTTCCGTGCCCTGTATTTTTTAGTTATCCTGGTGTCTAACACGCACACATCAATAAAGCAGGGCATTCCTGGAAACACGCTGCAGTTCCTTCTTTATCAGGAGAAAAAATGTCTGTTGCACAATTGTACCAGCAGTGAACAGGCACCTGTGAACTCTTCCTTCTGCTACGTTAATGCAGACTTTAAGCAATTTGAAAGGAGCTTATTTTAAATGAATTAACACCTGCCTTAAAATGGTCGACACAGGACTGTCGCATAAACACATGAAATCTTCATGGAATAATTACCAGTCATTTTTAGACTGGAAACTGAAACCTTTTTCACTTTGGTCAGGAAAAGATCACAGTTTTACACCAACATCTGATTTGACAGCATGTTTCCAGCATTCACCGTTGTTCTACCTGACCCTTGGTATAAAGTGCGGACACACTGTCTGGGTAATGTAGAGTGAGCTCTACCATTTAATTTATCCATGCTGTACCTTAACTGGGAGCGCTCGATACTGACACTGGGTATAAAGTGGGGACCCACTGTCAGGGTGCTGTAGAGGGCACTCTACACTGTATCGAACCCGTGCTCTACCTGCACTGGGAGCGCTCGATGCGGACACTGGGTACAAAGTGGGGACACACTGTCAGAGTAATGTCAAGGGAGCTCTACACTGTATCTAACCCGCGCTGTACCTTCCCTGGGAGCGCTCGATGCTGACACTGGCTATAAAGTGGGGACACACTGGGTAATGTAGGAGGAGCCCAACACTGTATCTAACCTGTGCCCTGGGAGCACTCGATGTGAGACTGGGTATAAAGTGGGGACACTCTGTCATGGTAATTTAGAAGGAAATCTGCACATAATCTAACCCAAGCTATATCTGCCCTGGGAGCACTCGATGTAACACTGGGTAAAAAGTGGTGACACACTGTCAGGGTGATGTAGAGGGAACTCTAAACTGTATCTAACCCGCGCTGTACCTGCCCCGGGAGCTCTCGATGTGACACTGGTTGTAAAGTGGGGACACACTGTCAGGGTAATGTAGAGTGAGCTTTAAACTGTATCTAACCCATGCTGTACCTGCCCTGGGAGCTCTCGATGTGAGACTTGGCAAAAGTCGGGACACAGTGTCAGGGCAATGTAGAGGGAGCTCTAAACTATATCTAACTCATGCTGTACCTACCTTGGGTGCTCTCTTTGTGAAACTTGATATAAAGTGGGGACACACTGCCAGGGTAATGTAGAGGGAGCTCTGCACTGTATCCAACCCCTGCTGTACATGCCCCGGGGAGCGCTCGATGCTTACTCTGGCTATCAGGACTCTTCTCTATCTCCTCCCCATGTACCTTGAATTTAACAATCTTAATCAAGTCTCGCGGTCCCCGTGTTTCAGTGGAATCGTCACTGGCCTCGGAGGAGGAGCAGAACGGAAGATGGGCCTCCTCCTTTTGGACCCAGTGCCGCACCCTGACAGCCCGCAACTTCAGGCAACGGCGAGATATCATCCTGTTTCGGCTCAACCTCATCCAGACCCTGACCATGGCCATCATACCCCGCGCCATAAGGTGGATGATCAGATGGGGATTGGTAAGTCCATCCCAAAAGAACATCGCTTCCGTAGAAACTATTAGGCCAGTACTGAGTGGGCGCTGCACTGTCGGAGGGTCAGTACTGAGAGAGCGCAGCACTGTCGGAGGGACAGTATTGAGCGAGCGCTGCACTGTCGGAGGGACAGTACTGAGGGAGCACTGCACTGTCGGAGAGAAAGTACTGAGGGAGCGCTGCACTGTCGGAGAGACAGTACTGAGTGACTCTGCACTGCCGGAGGGACAGTACTGAGGGAGCGCTGCACTGTCGGTGCGTCAGTATTGAGTGAGCGCTGCACTGTCGGAGGGACAGTACTGAGGGAGCACTGCACTGTCGGAGAGAATGTACTGAGGGCGCGCTGCACTCAGAGGGACAGAATTGAGTGAGCTCGGCACTGTCGGAGGGACAGTACTGAGGGAGCGCTGCACTGTCAGAGGAGCAGTACTGAGGGAGCTCTGCACGTTCGAAGTGGCAGTACTGAGGGAGCTCGGCATTGTCGGAGGGGCACTACTGAGGGAACGCTGCAATGTCGGAGGGGCAATGTTGAGGGTGCGCTGCACTGTCGGAGGGACAGTACTGAGGTAGCGCCGCACTGTCGGAGAGAAAGTATTGAGGGAGTGCTGCACTGTCGGAGGGAGAGTACTGAGGGAGCGCTGCACTGTCGGAGAGAGAGTACTGAGGGAGCGCTGCACTGACAGAGGGACAGTACTGAGGGAGCGCGGCGTTGTCGAAGGTACAATACTGTGGGAGCACAGCACGTTCGGAGTGGCAGTACTGAGGGAGCGCGGCATTGTTGGATTGGCAGTACTGAGGGAATACTGCATTGTCGGAGGGACAGTACTGAGGGAGCACTGCACTCACTGAGGGACAGTACTGAGGGAGCCCTGCACGTTCGGAGTGGCAGTATTGAGGGAGCGTGGCAATGTCGGAGGGATAGTAGTTACGGAGCGCTGCACTGTCGGAGGGGCAATACTGAGGGAGTACTGCACGTTCGAGTGACAGGACTGAGGGAGCGCGGCATTGTCGGAGGGGCACTACTGAGGGAACGCTGCCCTGTTGGAGGGGCAATATTGAGGGTGCGCTGCACTGTCGGAGGGACAGTACTGAAGGAGCACTGCTCAGTCGGAGGGGTAATACTGAGGAAGCACTGAACTGTTGGAGGGGCAGTACTGTGGGAGCACTGCACGTTTGGAGTGGCAGTACTGAGGGAGCACGGCATTGTCGGAGGGGCAGTACTGAGGGAACGCTGCACTGTCGGAGGGAGAGTGCTGAGGGAGCGCTGCACTGTTGAAGGGGCAGTACTGAGGGAGCGCGGTATTGTCAGAGGGGCAGTACTGAGGGAGCACTTCACGTTCGGAGTGGCAGAACTGAGGGAGTGCGGAATTTTCAGAGGGGCAGTACTGAGGGAACGCTGCACTGTCGAAGGAACAGAACTGAGGGAGTGCTGCACTGTCGGAGGGGCTGTACTGAGGGAGCACTGCAAGTTCGTAATAGCAGTACTTAGGGAGCACGGCCTTGTCGGAGGCAGCACTGAAGGTATTCTGCATTGTCGAAGTGACAGTACTGAGGGAGCGCTGCACTGTCGGAGGGGCAGTCCGGAGGGTGAACTGCACTGTTGGTGCAGAAGTAATGAGGAAGTTCCGCATTGTCAGAGTGGAATTACTGAGGGAGCACTGCAATGTCGGAGCGGCAGTACTGTGGGAGCGCTGCATTGTCGAAGGGGCAGTACGGAGGGAGAGCTGCACTGTTGGTCCGGCAGTAATGAGGAAGCGCCGCATTGTCAGAGTGGAATTACTGAGGGAACACTGCAATGTCGGAGCGGCAGTACTGTGGGAGCGCTGCATTGTCGGAGGGGCAGTACTGAGGGAATGCCACACCTGTCGGAGGGAAATTACTCTGGGAGCGCTGCACTGTCGGAGGGGCAGTACGAAGGGTAGATGCACTGCTTCATTTTCTGAGGCGTTGTGAATGGCGCTGAACACTTTGCAGTCATCAGTGAACATCCCAATTTCTGATTTTATTTTGGAGGGAAGGTCATTGATGAAGCAGCTGAAGATGGTTGGACCAAGGACACTGCCCTGAGGAACTCATGCAGCGATGTCCTGGGGCTGTGATGGTTGACCTTCAAACACCACAACCATATTCCTTTGTGCTATGTATGACTTCAGCAAGTGCAGATTTCCCCCCCTGATTCCCAATGACTTCAGTTTTACTCGGGCTCCTTGATGCCAGACTCGGTCAAATGCTGCCTTGATGTCAAGTGCAGTCACTCTCCCCTCACCTCTGGAATTCAGCTGCTTTGTCCATGTTTGGACCAAGGCTGTAATGAGGTCCGGCGCCGAGTGGTCTGGTCGGAACCCAAACCGTGCATCAGTGAGCAGATTATTGATGAGTAAGTGCCGCTGGATAGCTCTGTCGATGACACCTTCCATTACTTTACTGATGATTGAGAGTAGACTGATTGAGCGGTACTTGGCCGGGTTGGATTTGTCCTGCTTCTTGTGGACAGGACATTCCTGGGCAATTTTTCACATTGTCGTACATACGCTAGTGTTGTAGCAGCAATAGAACAGCTTGGCTCCAGGCGCGGCTAATTCTGGAGCCCAGATCTTCAGCACGACAGCCGGGATGTTGTCGGGGCCCAAAGCCGTTGCTGTATCCAGTGCGCTCTGCCGTTTCTTGACATCAATTGGAGTGAATCGAATTGGCTGAAGACTGACTTTTGTGATGTTGGGGACCTCAGGAGGAGGCCGATATGTATCATCCACTGTACACTTCTGGCTGAAGATGCTTGAAAATACTTCAGCCTTGACTTTTGTACTCACGTGTTGGGCTCCAACATCTTTGAGCATGGGGATATTCATGCAGTCTCCTCCTCCTGTTAGTTGTTTAATGTTCCACCACCATTCACGACTGAATATGGCAGGACTGCAGGGCTTTCACCGGATCCGTTGCATTTGGGATCGCTAAGCCCTTTCTCTGGCATGCTGCTTCTGCTTTTTAGCATACTTATAGTCCTGTGTTTTAGCTTCCCCAGATTGGCACCTCATTTTTAGGTATTATTCAGGAAGGACAGGCAAAAAGGAAAAGGATTTGGGGTAGCATTGCTGTTTAAAGAGGAGATTAACACAATATTAAGGAAGGATATTAGCTCTGATGATATGGAATCTGTATGGGTAGAGCTGAGAAATACAAGGGGCAGAAAGCGCTATTGGGAGCTGTATACAGACCCCCAAACTGCAATGCTGAAGTTGGTGATGGCATTATACGGGAAATTAGAGATGCGTGCAATAAGAGCACTGCAGTTTTCATGAGTGACTTTAATCTACATATAGATTGGGCTAACCAAATTAGTAACACTACCATGGAAGAGGAATTCCTAGAGTGTATACGGGATGGCTTCCTGGAACAATATGTAGAGGAACCAATTGGAGATCAGGCCATCATCGACTGGGTATTATTTAATGAGAAAGGATTAATTAGCAATCATGTTGTGCGAGGCCCCTTGGGGAGGAGCGATCATAATATGATAGAATTCTTCGTTAAGATGGAGAGTGAAGTAATAGTTGATTCAGGGACTAGGGTACTGAATTTAAATAAAGGAAACTACGATGGTATGAGGCGCGAGTTGGCTAGGATGGATTGGGGAACGTTCCTTAAAGGGTTGATGGTGGATAAGCAGTTGCAAATATTTAAAGATCACATGGATGAAGTACAGAATTTGTTCATCCCTTTTTGGCATAAAATAAAACAAAAAAGGTGACTCAACCGTGGCTAACAAGGAAAATTAGGGATAGCAAAGATCCAAGGAGAGACATATAAATTGGCCAGAAAAAGCAGGAAACCTGAGGTTTGGGAGCAGTTTAGGATTCAGCAAAGGAGGACAAAGGGATTAATTAAGAGGGAAGAAATAGAGTATGAGAGTAAGCTTTCAGGGAACATAAAAACTGACTGTAAAACATTCAACATTTATGTGAAGAGAAAAAGATTGGTGAAGTCAAGCGTAGGTCCCTTGCAGACAGATTTAGGGGAATTTATAACGGGGAACAAAGAAACGGCTGACCAATTAAATACAAACTTTGGTTCTGTCTTCATAAAGGAGGACACAAATAACTTCATAGAGATGTCGTGGGATATAGGGTCTAATGAAAGGGAGAAACTGAATGAAATCAGTATTTGTAGGGAAATGGTGTTAGGGAAATTGATGGGATTGAATGCCGCTAAATCCCCAGGGCCGGATATTCTACATCCTAGGGTAGTTAAGGAAGTGGCACTAGAAATAGCAGATGCATTGCTGGTTATCTTCCAAAATTCTATAGATTCTGGAACAGTTCCCATGGATTGGAGGGTAGCTAATGTAACCCCACAATTTAAAAAAGGTGGTAGAAAGAAAACGGGGAATTATAGATCGATAAGCTTGACATCGGTCGTGGGGAAAATGCTAGATTCCAATATAAAAGATGTAATAGCAGAGCACTTTGACAACAGTGACAGGATCGGACAAAGTCAACATGGCTTTACAAAAGGTAAATCATGCTTGACTAATCAACTGGAATTTTTTGAGGATGTAACTGAGAGAATAGATAAGGGAGAACCAGTGGATGTGGTGTATTTGGACTTTCAGAAGGCTTTCGATAAGGACCCGTATAAGAGATTAGCGTGCAAAGTTAAAGCACATGGGATTGGGGGTAAGGTACTGACTTGGATAGAAAACTGGTTGTGAGACACGAAGAAAAGAGATGGAATAAGCGGGTCTATTTCGGAGTGGATGGCAGTGACTAGTGCGGCACCGCAGGGATCGGTGCTAGTACCTCAGTTGTTCACAATATATATTAATGATCTAGACGAGGGAACTAGATGTAATATCTCCAAGTTTGCAGACGACACAAAGCTCGGTGGGCGTGTGTGCTGTGAGGAGGATGCAGAGAAACTCCAGTATGATTTCGATAGGTTGGGTGATTGGGCAGATGCATGGCAGATGCAGTGTAATGTGGATAAATGCGAGGTTATCCACTTTGGTGTCAAAAACAGGAAGGCAGATTATTATCTGAACGGCAATAGATTGGGAAAAAGGGAAGTGCAACGAGACCTGGGTGTCCTTGTGCACCAGTCGTTGAAGGTAAGCATGCAGGTGCAGCAGGCGGTTAAGAAGGCAACTTGTATTTTGGCATTCATAGCGAGAGGACTCGAGTACAAGAGCAAGGATGTTTTGCTGCAGCTGTACAGGGCCTTGGTGAGATCACACCTTGAGTATTGTGTGCAGTTTTCGTCGATTTATCTGAGGAAGGATGTTCTTGCCATGGAGGGAGTGCAGCGAAGATTCAGCTTACTGACACCTGGGATGGCAGGAATGACGTATGAAGGGAGATTGGGTCGATTAGACATATATTCGCTAGAGTTTAGAAGAATGAGAGGGGATCGCATTGAAACGTATACAATTCTAACAGGACTAGACAGACTAGATGCAGGAAGGCTGTTCCCGATGGCGGGGGAGTCCAGAACCAGGGGTCACAGTCTAAGGAAAAGGGCAAGCCATTTAGGACTGAATTGAGGAGGAATTTATTCACCCAGAGAGTGGTGAACCTGTGGAATTATCTACCACAGCAGGCAGTTGAGGCTAATTCATTAAATATATTCAAGATGGATTTAGATATATTTCTTAAGGTTGAGGGGATCAAGGGATATGAGGAGAAAGCAGGGACAGGGTACCGAATTTGGGTGATCAGCCATGATCTCATTCAATGGCGGAGCAGGCTCGGGGGGCCGAATGGCCTACTCCTGCTTCTATCATCTATGCTTCTATGTTTCTATGCCTGGTGCTGTACCTGGCATGCTCTTCTACATTCTTTATTGAATTAGGGTTGGTCAGCTGGATTGATGGTAATGGTAGAGTGATTCATATGCCGCGCCATGAGGTTACAGATTGTGGTGGAATACAATTCGGCTGCTGCGGTTGGCCATAGCGCCTCATGGATGCCCATATTTGAGATTATAGATCTGTTCTGAATCTGTTCCTTTTAGTACGGTGGTAGTGCCACACAACAGGATGCAGGGTGTCCTCACTGGGAAGATGGGACTTCGTCTCTACAATGACTGGGCGATGGTCACATCTACCAAGGCTGTCACGGGCAGAAACATCTGTGACAGGTGGTTTGTAGAGGACGAGTTCAAATCATTTTTTGCATCGTGTTGGTTTTCTCACCTCCTGTCGCAGGCCCAGACTGGGAGCTATGTCATTCAGGATTCGGCCAGCTCGGTCATTAGTGGAGCTACCGAGCCATTCTTGAAGTCCCCCATCCAGAGTACATTCGGTGCACTTGCTACTCTCAGTGCTTCTTCCAAGTGGTGTTCAACATGGAGGAGTAGTATTCATCAGTTGATGGAGGGCGGTATTTGCTTAGCAGCAGGAGGTTTTCTTGCCCATGCTTGACCTGAAGCTATGAGTCTTCATGGGGTCCGGAGTTAATGTTGCTTTCCCTGCGCTGGGAGTGTTTGATGTGGAAGTGTAGAGAGAGATTTACTCTGTATCAAACCCGAGCTGTACCTGCCCTGGGAGTGTTTGATCGGGCAGTTTGGAGGAAGCTTTACTCTGTATCTAAACCTTGCTGTACCTGCCCAGGGACTGTTTGATGGGACAGTGCAGAGAAAGCATTAATCTGTATCTAACCAGTGCTTTACCTGCTTTGGAAGTGATAGATAGGACAATGTAGAAGGGGCTTTCTTCTCTATCTAACTCATGCTGTACTTATACTGGGAGTGATTGAGGTGACAGTGCGGAGGAAGCTTTACTATGCGCTTCACCGATGCTGCACATGCCCTGGGAATTTTTGATCGGACATCGTGGAGGAAGCATTACTCCCGATCTAACCATTTCTTTCCCTGCCCTGGAAGTGCTTGATGGGACAGTGTAGATGGAGCTATACACTGCATCTAACCCGTGCTGTACCTGCCCTGGTAATGTTTGATGGGACAGTTTAGAGGGTACTTTACTTTCTATATAACTCATATTGTACTTATCGTGGGAGCGTTTGATGGGACAGTGTATGGGAGCTTTACTCTGTATCTAACTCGTGCGGTACCTACCCTACCAGTGTTTGATGGGGCAGTGCAGAGAAAGATTCAAACTGGATCTAACTCGTGGTGTACCTGCCCTGGGAGTGTCTGATGGATGTGTGCAGAGGGAGGTTTTCTCTGTACCTTACCAGTGTTGTACATGCGCACGGAGTATTTGATGGGACAGTGTAGTGGGAACTCTATTCTGTATTTAACCCGTGCTTTACCTGCCCTGGGAGTGTTTGATGGGACCGTGTAGAGTAAGCTTTACTCTGAATCCAACCAGTACTGTACGTGCCCTGGGAGTGTTTGATGGGGCAATGTAGAGTAATCTTTACTTTATATCTAACCATTGCGTTACATGCCCAGTGACTGTTAGATGGGGCAGTGTTGGAGGAGCTTAACTCTATATCTTACCCGTGCTGTACCGGCCCTGGGATTGATTGATGGAACATTGTAGATGAAGCTTTACTCTGTATCTAACCAGTGCATTACCTGCTTTGGGAGTGTTAGATGGGACAGTGTTCTCGGAGCTTTCCTCTCGATCTAATTCATGCTGTACCTGCCCTGGGAGTGTTTGATGGGACAGTGAAGAGGGAGCTTTACTCTGTATCTCTCATATATCCCACGCCACTCACCGTAACACTTTCTGATATACCCCACACGCGCATTGTAACACTCTGTTATACCCCACACCCCTAACTGTAATACACTGATGTAATCCATAGCTCTTACTGAAATTATGTGATATACCCCACACCCATCTCTGAAATAATGTGATATGCTGCACACCCCTCAATGCAACGCTCTGATATATCCCACACCAATCATTGTAACACACTAATATACCCCACCCAACCGTAAGACTTTGATATGTGCCACACCACTCACTGTAACACCCTCTGATATACCGCACACCCGTCACTGTAACAATCTGATATCCCACACAACCCTCACTGTAACACTGATATCCCCCACACCCCTCACTCAATCGCACTGATATACTCCACACCATAAACTACAACTCTCTGATATACACAACACACCTCACTGTAACACACTGATATTCCCCACACCCTTCACTGTAACACTTTGATATTCCCCACACCCTTCACTGTAACACTCTGATATACCCCACACCCCTCCCTGCAACACTCTGATATACACGACAACCCTCACTGTAGCACGCTGATTTACCCCACAACCCTCACTATAACACTTTGGTATACCGCACACCGCTCACTGTAAAACTCTGATATTTCCCACACAGCTCACTGTAACACTCTGATATCCTACATACCCCTCACTGAAACGCTCCGATATACTCCACACCCTTCACTGTAACACTCTGATATACCCCACACCCCACACTGTAACACTCTGATATACCCCACACCTTTCACTGTAATACTGATATACCCCACACACCTCAATGTAACACGCTGATTTACCCCACAGCCCTCACTGTAACTCTTTGGTATACCGCACAACGCTCACTGTAAAACTCTGATATTTCTCGCACACCTCACTGTAACATTCTGTTTTGCACCAGACACCTCACTGTAAAACGCTGATTTGCTCCACATCCTTCACTGTAACACTGAAAAGCCCCACACCCCTCACTATAACACACTGCTATTCCCCACACTCGTCAAAGTAAAATACTGATATACCACACACCCGAACCTCTCAGTGCACACCGCTGATGCAACCCATCCACCCGTAAATCTATGATATAGACCTCAACTCTCGCAGGTACACACTGATATACCCACACCTCTCAATTTAGCACCCTGATATAAGCCAGACCCATCACTATAAAGCTCTGATTTACCCCACAGCAATCAATGTAACACTCTGATATACACCACACCACTCAGTGTAACGCTCTGACATACCCCAAAAGCACACTGTGATAAACTGATATACTCCACACCACTCACTTTAATACTGATATGCCTCGCAACACTTAATCTAACACACGCTGATATTCTCCACACCACTCACTGTAACAATCTGACATAAAACAATTCCAAACTGTGAAACACTGATATACGCAACAACCCTCAGTGTAAAACTCTCCCCAGACCCACAAAGTAACACTCTGATATACCCAACATCACTCACTGTAACAATCTGATATATACCACACCGCTTACAGTAACACAATGATATACACCACACCACTCACTGTAACACCATGATATAGCACACGCCACTCACTATAACAATCTGATATACCCCACACCCGTCAATGTAACACTCTGGTATATCTCACACCGCTCACTGTAACACTTTCTGATATACCCCCCACTCCTCATGGTAATAGTCTGATATCCCCCACACTGCTCACTGTAACACTCCGATACCACACACGGGCCACACTGTAAAACTCCAATAACCCACACCCCTCACTGTAGCACTCTGATATACCCCACACCACTCACTGTAATACAGATATACCTCGCACCACTCAATATAACACATGCTGATATTCTCCACACCCCACACTGTCAGACTCTGACATACCCCACACACCTCAATGTAACACTGTAAGACTCTGACATACCCCAAACCCCTCAATGTAACACACTGATGTACACAACACCCCTCACTGTAATATTCTGTTATAGCCCAGATCTACAAAGTAAAACTCTGATAAACACCACACCCTCACTGTAAAAATCTGAGACACCCCACACCCCAAACTGTAGCACTCTGATATACCCCACTCACTGTAATACTGCTATACCTCGCTCCACTCAGTGTAACACACTCTGATATACTCCAGACCGTGACTGTAACACTCTGATGTACCACACATATATAGCACTATAACACACTGATATACACCGTACCCTCGATCACACTGATATAGACCACACCGCTCACTGTAATAATCTGATACACTCCACAACCCTCACCGTAACACTCTGATAAAACCCACAACAGCAGTAACACACTGACATATCCCACACCTCTCACTGTAACACATTCTGATACACCCCACATCCGTCATGGTAATAGTCTGATATCACCCATAGCGCTCACTGTAACTCTCCGATACACCCCACACACCTCACTGTAACACTCCGCTATACCGCACACCCCTCACTTTAGCACTCTGATATACCCCACAACACGCAAACTAATACAGATATACATCGCACCACTCAATGTAACACACTCTGATATTCACCAATCCCCACAATGTAAGACTCTGAAATACCCCACACACCCCAATGTAACACTCTGATATACCTCACACCCCTCACTGTAACACACTGATCTACCCCACACCCCTCACTGTAAAAATCTGATGTATCCCACGCCTCTCACAGTAACACGCTCAGATATAACCCGCACTCCTCACGGTAATATTCTGATATACACACAGCGTTCACTGTAACACTTCGATATACCAAAAACCCCTCACTATAACACTCCGATACAACCCACACCGCACACTGTGGCACTCTGACATACCCCACTCACTGTAATACTGATATACCTCGCACCACTCACTGTAATACACTCTGATATACTCCACACCCTCACTGTAACACTCTGATGTACCACACATCCCTCACTATAACATACTGATATAAACCATACCCACGAATCACACTTACATATCCCACACCCTTCACTGCAACACTTTGATACACGACACACCCAACGCTGTAACACTCTGATATGCCGCACAACTCTCACTGTAACAATGTGATATACCGCACAGCACTCATTTGAAGTCTCTGATATTTTTCCATTAACCTCACACACCTGATTGCAATACACTGATTTCCTCCACAGCCCACTCTGTAAATCTCTGATATAGACCACGCAAATCACTGTAAAACTCTGATGTACCCCACGCCTCTCACTGTAACACTCTGATATATCCCACAACCCTCACTGTAACACTCTGATATACCCCACACCCCTCACTGTAACACTCTGATATACCCCACAACCCTCACTGTAACACTCTGATATATCCCACACCGCTCAATGTAAAACTCTGAAATGCACCACAACCCTCACTGTAACACTCTGATATACCCAACAACCCTCACTGTAACACTCTGATATACCCCACACACCTCACTGTAACACTCTGATATATCTCCCAACCCTCACTGTAACACTCTGATATAAACTACAACCCAGTAGCACTGTGATATATCCCACACCTCTCACTGTAACACTCTCAGATATACCCCGGACTCCTCATGTTAATAATCTGAAATCCCCCACATCGCTCACTGTAACACTCTGTTATACCCCAGACCCCTCACAGTAGCACTCTGATATGGACCACACCACTCACTTTAATACTGATATACCTCGCAGCTCTCACTGTAACACACTCGGATATACTCCACTCCCCTCACTGTAACACTCTGATATACACCATAGCCCCGAATCACTCCTGCATATCCCACACCCCTCACTGCAACACTCGGAAACACGGCACACCCAGCACTTTATCATTCTGATATCCCGCACAACCCTCAATGTAAAAATGTGATATCCCACACACAACTCATTGGAAAACTCTTATATTTCCCACACTCCTCACTGTAACATTCTGATTTACCGCACACATCTCAGTGTAACACTCTGATTTGCCCCACACCCCTCACTGTAACACTCTGATATACACCACAACCCTCAATGTAACACTGATATACCTCGCATCACTCACTGTAACAAACTCTGATATATTCCACACGACACACTTTAAAAAACTCTGATATTCTACACACCCCACACAGTAAGAATCTGAAATAGCCCACACTCTTCATGCAACACTCTGATATACACCACACCGCTCACTGTAACATTCTGATGCACCCTATAACTCATTCACAGTCTAATATATCCCACACCGCTCACTGTTACGCTCTCTGATATACCTCAGACCCCTGATGGGAAAACTCTGATATGCCCCACACCCCACACTGTAAGACTCTGAAATACCCCAGAGTTCTGACTGTAAAACTGTAATATACCCCACACACCTCACTGCAACACCCTGATATACACCACACCCCTCATTCTAAAACTCTGATATAACACACATCCCTCAATGTAACACTATGATATACACCACACCCCCATGCACTCTGACCTATCATATGCCCCTCACTGCACCATTCTGATACACGACACGCTCAACACTGTAACACTCTGATACCTCGCACAACCCTCACAGTAACACTGTGATATAACGCACACCATTCACTGGAAAACTCTGATATTTCCAAGAATTCTCACTGTATCATTCTGATTTATCCCAGACACCTCATTGTAAAACTGATTTACCCCATTCTCCTCACTGTAACACTCTGATATAGCCCACGCCCCTCACTCTAACACACTTATATACGCCACACCCCTCACTGTAACACTATAATATACCCCAGAACCCAGTAGCACTCTGATATATCCCAAACCTCTCACTGTCACGCTGCTTTACCTGGCAGCACTCACTGTAACACACCCTGAAATACTACACATCGCTTAATGTAAAAAAAATCTGATATTCTCCAAACACCACACTGCAAGACTCTGAAAGACCCCACACTCTTCACTGTTAAACTCCGATATACCTCACACCGCTAAACAGAACACATTACTATTCCCCAAACTCTTCACTGTAAAACTTTGATATACACCACACCGCTCTCTGTAACACACTGATGTAACCCACAACCCAGTAACAGTCTGATATATCCCACACCACTCGCTGTAACTCTCTCTGATATATAGCACCCCACTAACAGTAACACTCTGATATCCCCCACACCCCTCACTGTGAGACTCTGAAATAACCCACACTCCTCACTGTAAAACTCTGATATACCTTACACACCTCACAATAACAATCTGATATACCCTACACACCTAACTGTAACAATCTGATATACCCCACATCCCTCACTGTATCACTGCAATATACACCACACTCCCGAAGCACTCTTATATATTCCACATTCCTCATTGCAAAATTCTGATAAACGACACAGCCAACATTGTAACATGCTGATATCCCGCACAACCCTCGCTGTCGCACTGTGATACACCGCACAACACTCACTATAACACGCTGACATAACCAAAAGCCTCACTTTGACAAACTGATATAACCCACACCACTCACAGTAACACACTGATACATACCACACTCTGGGCTGTTACTCCCCACAACACTCACTGTAATTCTGATGTAGCTCAAAACACTCACTGTAACACAATCTGATGTAACCCACAACCTCACTGTTGCGCTCGGAATACTCTGATATTTCCCACACACCTCACTGTAACATTCTGATTTACCACACACACCTCACTGTAACACTCTGATATACCCCACACCTCGCAATCTTGGTACGGGCGGGAGTTGCGCTGCATCAGGCAGCGCATCAGGGGCGGCCATTTTTGTCTAGGGCACTGGCTCCTTTCCAGACGGGCCTGACAGATGGCCGCGACCCTCACAGTGTGTGAGTGTGTGAGTTAATGTTCACCCAGATCACCGCCCCGCCGGCCTGATCCTGCCCGGGGGAGAGCGGCTCGCTACAATAATAGGCCCAGGGAGCTCTCAGGCTGCAAAGTCTCCGCTTCGTCTCAGTTTTTATTGAATTTTACAATCAGAATAAAGGGATATTTCCCCACATTCTTCAACTTCTCTTTGAGCTTAGTTTGGGTCACGGCATAAATTCCAGTGTTTGTGCAGCAACTCAGCAGCTACAGCCCGAATCCCAGTTCCCGTACATAAGCCGGTAGAAATACAGATCGATACACAAACCACCACATCTGGAACCATATATAATACACCATAAACACTGCCCATAACAGGAAGAAATTGCCGGAGATAACAAGCAGTTAAATGATGGATTTCTTGCGGCTCTCCATCTCTGGGTCTCTGGGTCTCTCCCCACTGCTGGGACCTCGGAGTCTCCGGCGGGCTCTGCTGGCCACTAAAATGTGTCTGATGGTGACAGCATTGAGCAGCAGAATCACAGCAAATGGAACACACGGGGTGAGAATATAATGAAGAAACTCGATTGTTGCCCAGACCCGTGACAACTGAACAGCCATTGTGAAATCACAAAACCAGGGGAAGTTCAGAAGCATATACTGATCTTAGAACATAAAATACCAGAAAATGTTCTTTAAACCGCTCAGCAGAGTCACTGTTCCAAGAACCACAGCCGCCCTTTTCTCGGTGCAATATTTAGTTTTCAGCTTCTGGCAACAAATGGCCACAAATCGATCAAAGGTGAAAGTGACGGTGAACCAGACAGAACAGTCTGTGGCTGCGAACAGCAGGACGGCGTGGATATTGCACACGCGGATGGACCGCACGAAATAAAACTGTTCCCAATAAATAATCGGAATCTGCCTCAATATCAGGTCGAGCGTAACGACCAGTAGATCCGCCGCTGCCATGACCACCAGGTAGCGAGTGACACATTTGGAGAAACCGCTCTTTCCCCGGGACAGGATCTGAATCGTCACTAAGTTCACTGTGAGGAAGGGTAATGAACAGGGACATTATATATCAGGCTGTCAGCAAAATCAGCAGTTTGATGGAATTCAGGGAGAAATCTGCAACTCATTAGCGACATTAAATGATATAATCTAATCCTATTACCCGTGGAGCTGAATACAGGGCTTATTGTAAGAATAATCGGAATATATTGTGGAATCAATAAATTAAATGCCAATAAATACAATATAAAATAATCGATGTTTGATCAAGGAGAGATTAAATGATTGATCTGTGTTTAGCCCAGCAGACAAAAGCACCGCCCGAGGTACTCGGGACACAAAGGGCCAGCACCTCTCAGGAATCATTCGTGTCCCGGGATCAGTCAGCATTTGGAGCGGTGATATTCGCTTCTTTGCCACTGTGTTAGGGGAGGAGGAAATCTCGCTTGGATTCCTGCTCCTGATTAGAATATCCATTAATTTAGAACTGAAAATGAATGCAACAACAAAATATAGAAACTGCAACCTTGGCATGCAATAATTTCAGGCAATTGTATGTACAATGTACGGATGTAATCTGATAATGTTAAGATAATAAATACAAGGGCTATGCAATTATAAATGTAACTGGCCTGTCAGAAGTGTTTGAAGATTGATTTTCCACATTTTATTTGAAATACACAAATTGTAGCTCATTGAAAGGAAGATTTGCCAAGTAACATTGCGAATAATGAACTCTGAAATAATGTAAATAGTGATGATTGACCAGGTAATGTCCTACTAAATGCATTTATCAGCATCGAAATCAGACAACTGATCCCACATGCAAAGTGCCGCCGAATGTTTTTGCAAAATATCTAAACACAAATAGAAGAGATTTATCCTTGTACTTTTTCAACTTCTGTAGAAAATATTAGACGAGAAAATATCAAAGGATGTTCGTCTCCTCAGTACTTCAGTTAGAATCAACTGGGATTGTTTATCCTGAAGTACAGCAGGAGGCAATAGAGAATCGCTCTGGATCTCACTGACAGACCCAAGGAACGGTGATAGACGGGCATGGGATCCAATTGCAAATTCAAAACAATGACTGGAAGTTAATGGGCTGAAATATGGCTAAAGAACGTTCTGTGATAATGTAAATCAGTGTCAGTAATGCAGAAGTGGAGATGTTGGGAAAGGAGACACTGACTGGAACTGAATGATTAGCGGATATTTCAGGCATTTAAAGATGTGCATGTGATCTGCCAGGATTTGTTCCTGTGACTCTGTAATTTACCATATCGAGCATTAAGTGAAAACAAACGCAAAATACTGCTGATACTGGAAATCTGAAATGGAAACAGAAAATGGTGCAAAAACTCAACTGGTCAGGCAGCATCTGTGGAGAGAGATAGAAACAGAGTTAACGTTTCAGGTCGATGACCTTTCGCCATGAGGTGAAAAGTCTTCTAAACCAAGACAACTGTCTTATGATCTGATGCAAATGTTCAATGGAGATAGCAGACTGACATTCGTTAAATAGTCACCTCTAATAATTTGCTGGAACTGAATATATAACATTTGAATCTTGGTAACACAATATCACGATCAGAATCAATAGCTGACTGCAGCTTGGATGGGATGAGGAATGACAAAGAGAGAAAAAGCTAAACAGAATGACAAAGAGAGAAACAGTTAAACAGAATGACAAAGAGAGAAACATGGAAACATGTGGGGAAAAAGTCGGTTGGTCAGCACCTCCCCTTAGTGCCTTCGGGGGCGCTAACGGGGCGCTTGGAGCTTAGCGCCTGAACGCGGCTATTTTTGCACTGGCGTTAAACACTACCGCTACGATCACCTGCGCCCGCAAATTGTGACGTCAGTCGAGCGTGCAATGCCTCGGTAGCGCCCCGGACCGGATATTGAGGCGTGCCCCCTGCGTTAGCGCCTGCCACGAGGAGCGACAGGTAGAGGAGAACTTTTTCCAGTCGAGAAGGGTGTTGGCGAGCAATATTTTCAAGCGGCCGCTTCCTGCCTTTTCTTGTTGGCAAAATTTTTGGTACATGCAGGTTGAGAGGCACAGACTCGATGGGAGAGATTCAACGCTGACTGAAGGAGTTTTGCTGCCTGAGCACCACCTTGGAGGTTCATATTTATTTCACCTTACTTCTAACGATATTTAGAAGCTTCGATGGCGTTTGCACTAACTCGGGGCGTCGTCGTCCAGCTTCACCTTCAGAGTCAGAAGAGGAGCAGAGAGAGAGTGGCAAATGTGGCCAGAAGGAGAAGAGCCAACAGGCCTCTGCACAGGAGTCCTTAACCTCCCTGGGTATTCAGGGAGCAATTCTACTCCTATCTCCATTTTTCTGAGGAGCAGTCTATTCAATGGCTGCAGCTCAGCAAGGAGGTGGTCAATGAGCTCTGCCACCTCCTGCAACTAGATCTGCAGCCTCAGCTCAGGACCAGGACGTCTCTGTCGGTGTCCGTGAAGGTGACAGTAGCTCTGAAATTCAGTCAGTGGTTCCTTTCCAGCTTCTACTGAGGACATAGCGAATATTTCGCAGTTCATTGTTGCATCCGGGAGGTGACAAAGGCTTTGTAGAAGAGGAGCCGCCAGTCCATCTCTCACCATGACCCGGGACAAAAAGTGCGAATACGCATGTGAGTTTCCGAGAATACTGGGCTTCCCCATGATTCAGGGCGCCATTGACTGCACGCATGTGACATTGCGGGCACCTCATGCACAGAAGTTCCGAAACCACACGGGCTTCCACTCTCTGAATATACAGTTGGTCTGTGACCACAGATAGTTCATCCTCGCCGTCAATGCCCCTATGCTGGCAGCAGAAACAATGCTTTATTCCTGTGCCAGACCGGCTCCGCAGACCTCTTCCATCACCACATCAACCTAGTGGATGGCTCCTCGGGAACAAGGGTTATCCACTCTGCACCTGGCTGATGACAAACCTTCAAAAACCCACCACCCCTGCAGAGCTGCAATACAATGAGAGCCATAGCGCCCCAAGGAACCTCATAGAGCATACGATCTTCATCTTGAAACAACGGTCCCCGTGTCTGGACCACTCTGGGAGTGCCCTGCAGTACTCTCCCGAGCGAGTCTCCCTCTTCATTGTTGTGTGCTGCATGCTCCATAAAATTGCAATCATGACGTCCAAGCCATTGCCACCAGGGATTGGTGCACCACCTGAGGAGGAGGAGGAAGAGGGAGAGGAAGAGGAGGAGGACGATGAAGTGGAGGATCAGCAGCACCAAAGTTGGAGGGAGGCGCACAATGTTGCCACTACAAGGGCAGTCCGTGAATGGCTCATAAGACACCGATTCTAAACCCTTACTGAGAAGATGGCTTCTGGGATGAAGATGCACAACATTGAAAGCATCCCGCACCCCCTATTGCCGGGCGAAGGTGGAAGGTGTCAAATCAGGAAAGATATAAACAAACAATAAAAAGAATGATTTATGTTACAAACTCCCTGTCATTTATTCAGGACAAACAATTCGAAACAAACCCATCAATTCATGAAATAACGAAACCCGTTCTCACAATACGTAGGTAAACGGCAATACCGTCAAAAAATATAATAAAAACAACCCCGAACTTTCCCCACAAACATTCCCTCGATTTATTTACAGATTCTACTGGTGGGCCTTCTAGGGTGACATCCATCCCCTGCGCAATTCCGCGCCCACCCCCCCACCCCACCCCCACCGCCTTCCCACCCTACTGCTCCTCCTAATGTGGCTCAAGTGGCTGCAGCAAGGTTGGTGGAAGGTTGCTGAATGCTGGATCCAGAGATTGCCTTAAGGATGCCCTCGACTAGCTTTAGGCCTGGAGGGCCCGGCTGCAGACTGCACCAATGCTGCATGGGCGTCAGCAGTCTGGGCTGGCTTTATTGCAAGCAGTGCCAAGTGCAATGGGGAAATTACAGTGGCGGGAGCAGGAATGCTGTCATCCTGAGAGAGAACAGCACCTTTCTGCTCGACCGACACACTGCCACTCCCCCGGGGCAGCACCTCTGCATCCGGAGCAATCTGCTGGAGCACAGATTGCTGGCCTGCTGCGGTAACGTGAGATTCCTGGGACACTGTTGGCGACCCAGCGAAGATGGCAGCAGTCAGTGCTTGCTTGACATCAATCTGAGACTGCATCAGAGCAGTCTTAGACTGGATGGCAGCAGCCAATGTCTCCATTGCAGCAGTAAGCCATTGCGTTGCGTTGGCCTGTGCTGGATCCTGCCTCCTCACCCATTACACACGGCTCTGGTTCACCACGTTCTCCCTGCATTTCCACCATCCTCTGCAACGATAAATGGATAGGTTCAAGGGTTTGTGCACAGATGACAGATGTGCTAGCGGCAGACTCCTTAACGCTCCTGGCCAGTCCATCCATTCTGTCGGACTCACTCGCCATAGCACCAATCAGCGCAGTGTGCATGCTCAAGGCTCGGGTATTCATGGCCGCAAGATCGAGGTCCTCATCCTAGTCCTGTGCAGCAGAACTCGAGTGCCTATTCATCCTCTGGGGAGATGGCCCCCGAGCTTCCCCTACCCATATGGCATTGCTGCAGCCCGCTCGGTCCAGGAGATTCGACTTCATCCGTCCTGAACCCCCTGCTCACATCCAGGTAAGGCGTGGCCCCAGTGTCTGATGTGTCACGCTCGGGACATGCAGGCGATGAGGATACTGCTTCCTCTTCCTCCTTGTCTGGCGCGTCGCTGCCACTGGCAGGCTGAGGGACAGGCTAATCAGCTGCTGGTTCACTATCTGAAACCAGGAAGGTAGAAGAGTGGCTTTAGTGTGAGTCCAAGGGGGCAGGAAGGGAGCAAGAACTGGAGACCTTTAGTTGGATTGAAAGTGTAAAAAGTTGGTGTTGTGAGGCAGAAGTGGCATGAGAGAGGAGAGAAAGCTGATGAACCTACCATTGCTATCCCAAGGGGGTCGACCTCTCCAGCGGCCACGGCACCTACGACCTTACTGGCAACGATCCTGTGCACTCTGCCCTCCAAATCAGTAAGGGGGTGTAGATTACCGGTCCTCCTCCGGTGCTTTGCTGCTCCTGTCTCTTATGAGAGAGCTTGGTCTGCATTAAAAAGTACAGCGTGTGTGTGTGAGTGTGCATGCATGTGTTTGGCAGATGTGCCTACCATAGATGAAAAGCCGTTATTGTGTGCAGCCAGCTGTTTAGCAGATGTGCCTCCCTTACTTCAACAGCCATTAACGTGTAAAGGTTGTGGGATGTACATGTGTGTTTTATGAGATGGCCATAGGTCTTGGATGAGTGCTGGGCATTTGTTTATTTAAACCATCTGGACACAGAGTGAAGTTGCGTTGAAGGGAAGTAGAGGTATTGAAAAGCAGGTACTCACCCTAACCACCCGAGTGAGGTCGTTGAACTTCTTCCGACATTGGGTGAGGGTCCTTGGCATCAGGCACCTCGAGGAGATGTGTTGAACCTCCCGCCACACACTTCGAAACTACCGGGGCAATGGCCCTCTGCCACTCCCAGGGAACAGCACAGCCTGTCACCTTTCAATAAGCCAACCAGAGCCACAATTGCCTAGTCGCTGAAGTGCCTAGCTCATTATCTGGGCCTCTCCATTAATGCCTCTAAGAGACAATTCAAACACAGGTCTGCCGAGGTCCAGATTCAAGGCTGCAAAGAGTAGGGTGTAGTTGGCCATCAAGATGGGTCCTTCCCTTGAAGAACTGGATGGCGCCAGTCTGTCTGGCTTCCATGTTCACTGACATCGGCTGAGCTTCAGTAGAGTTCAGAGGCTGCGCCTCGCTCCCCGACGTTTGTGCCTCAGGAGAAGTGTGTAGCGCCTGATTTATCGCTCAAATCAACTCCTGGGGCGATAGAGGCGAATTTTGCAGTCGGAGGCGATAATTAGCACCGGGTGCTAATCTTTGTAGCCGGCCTATATTAGCTCCCCAAAATGGGCAAAAAGCCAATTTCCCCACTATGGTCTACAGAATTAATAGCTGAATGCATTGACTTACCAGAAACAGGAACAGCAGCCAGGGCAGGGCTTTTGGGGGAGTAAATGACAAGAACAGTAATGCAGTTAATCATGATTTACAGAAATAATTGCTGAATAGTGAGACTTAACAGGAACACCAACAGTAGCGAGGATGTTCCAGTATTTTTATTCAATAACCCATGCATTAACAAAGAGGCAACAACTTGAAACACAAAATACCATTAATAACTGAATATCCCGCGGTAAATAGCAAGAATAATATTACAGTGTAACATGGTCTCTGGAATTAATAACTGGACATAGATCCTTACTAGGAACAGCAACAGCAGCGAGGAGGGGATATTAAATCTTTTGTATATTACAACATATTCCTAATATCAAAACACTTTATCCCAATCCATGCCTTCCCTTCTTTGAGTGTCTGGTGGTCTTTGTGCTGGAGGTAGTGCGCTGACTGTGTGAGGTGACACAGTGAAGGGAGCTCCTTATTTAGAGAAGAGGGAAGTCCCTGAGTGACATCTTCAGGTCCCTCTCTAACTGGCATTAATTACACACATTTTGCAAACAGACTCATTGAACCACTGTCACCACAACACTTTACTGCAACACAATCTCGCTCACATTATTGTACACAGTTTTAAATTAAAAGTGAGCAAATACGCAATATTTCACTGGCCCATAAACATAATAATATAAGAATTAGGCACAGGAGAAGGCCATACGGACCTTCGAGGCTGCCCCGCCATTGAATAAGATCATGGCTGACGTTCGATCTCAAATCCACAATTCCCCTCCCCCCCACATCCTCCCCATCCTCATATCCCTTGATTCCAGTAGAGTCCAAAAATACCGAGGATAGAATAGAGAGAAGGAATTTTATCTTCCTGTATTGATCTAAAGCTGAGAACAAAAGACGAGAAAGTGATTGAAAAAAGGAAGGAATAGCGTGTTAGCTGTGTCTCAGTGGGTAGCGCATTCACTTCTGACTCAGAAGGTTGTTGGTTCAAGTCCCACTCCAGGGACTTGCAGCACATAAAGCTGCGCTGACACTCCAGTGCAGTGCTGAGGGAGTGCTGCACTGTCCGAGGTGCCGTCTTTTGAATGAGGCGTGAAACCGAGGCCCCGTCTGTGCTCTCAGGTGGACGTAAAATAACACATGGCCCTATTTTGAAGAGGATCAGGGGAGTTATCCGCCGTGTACGGGCAATATTTATCGCTCAAACAACATAACAGAAACAGATTATCTGGCCTTATCACGTTGCTGTTTGTGGGAGCTTGATGTGCGCTAATTGGCTGCGGCATTTCCCACACTGCAACAGTGACTACAGTTCCGAAAGTACTTCAATGGCTGTAAAGCGTATTGAGATGTCCGGTGGTCGTGAAAGGTACTATATAAATGCAAATCTTTTTTTCTTAAAAGATAGAATCATAGAATAGTTATAACGCAGAAGGAGGTCATTCGGCCCGTCGAAACCATGCCCGATATCTGCAAGAGCACTTCAGCAAGTCCTACTCCCACGCCCTTTCCCTTAGCTCTGCATTTTTTTTCCTTAAGGTATTCCTTCAAATCCGTTTTGAAAGCCACGATTGAATCTGCCTCCACCATGCTTTACGGCAGTGCATTCAAGATTCTCATCACGTGCTGGGTAGAAAAGCTTTTTCTTTTGACGTCTTTGGTTCTTCTGCCAATCACATTCAATCTGTGTCCTCTGATTCGCGACCTCTCCACCAATGGGAACAGTTTATCTCTATCTACTCTGTCCAGACCCCTCATGATTTTGAACACCTCTATCTAATCTTCTCTCAAACTTCTCAGCTTGAAAGCTAACAACTCGAGTTTCTCCAGCCGATCCACCGAACTGAAGTCCCTCTTCCCTGGAACCATTCCTGTAAATCCTTTCTGCGCCCTCTGTAAGGCATTCAAAAACTTCCTAAAGTGCGCTGCCCAGAATTGGACACAATACTCCAGTTGAGGCCGAACCGGTGTTTTATAAAAGTTAATCATTACTTGTTATTTCTGTACTCTATGTCTCTATTTATGAAGGCCAGTATCCCGTATGCTTGTTTAACCGCATTCTCAACCTGCCCTGCCACCTTCAACGATTTGTGCACATATACCCCCAGGTCTATGCAAAGAGACATTGATAGGATGCAGAGCTGGGCCGAAAAATGGCAGATGGAATTTAACCCTGATAAGTGCGAGGTGATTCATTTTGGTAGGGCAAATTTGAATAAGGATTACAGGGTCAACGGCAGGGTTCTGAGGAACGTGGAGGAGCAGAGGGATCTGGGGGTTCATATCCACAGATCTCTGAAGGTTGCCACTCAAGTGGATAGAGCAGTAAAGAAGGCCTATGGTGTGTTGGCGTTTATTAACAGAGGGTTTGAGTTTAAGAACCGTGAGGTTATGCTGCAACTGTACAGGACCTTGGTGAGACCACATTTGGAATATTGAGTGCAGTTCTGGTCACCTCACTATAGGAAGGACGTGGAAGCATTGGAAAGAGTGCAAAGGAGATTTACCAGGATGCTGCCTGGTTTGGGGGGGAGGTCTTATGAGGAAAGATTGAGGGAGTTGGGGCTTTTCTCTTTAGAGCGGAGGAGGATGAGAGGCGACTTAATAGAGGTTTATAAGATGATGAGGGGGATAGATAGAGTGGATGTTCAGAGACTATTTCCTCGGGTAGAGGCAGCTGTTACAAGGGGGCATAACTATAAGGTGCATGGGGGGAGATATAGAAGGGATGTCCGAGGTAGATTCTTTACTCAGAGAGTGGTTGGGGTGTGGAATGGACTGCCTGCTGTGATAGTGGAGTCGGACACTTTAGGAACTTTCAAGCGGTTATTGGATAAGCACATGGAGCACACCAGAGTGATAGGGAGTGTGATAGCTTGATCTTGGTCTCGGACAATGCTCGGCACAACATCGAGGGCCGAAGGGCCTGTACTGTGCTGTACTCTTCTATGTATCTATGTATCTATGTCTCTCTTTTCATGCACCTCTTTTAGAATTGTACCCTTTAGTTTATATTGCTTCTCCTCATTCTTTCTACACAAATGTATCACTTCACACTTTTCTGCGTTAAATTTCATCTGCCACGTCTCCGCCCATTCCATCAGAATGTCTATGTCCTCTTCAAGTCCATCACTGTTCACTAACTTCCAAGTTTTGTGTCATCTGCAGATTTCGTAATTGTGCCCTGTACACCGAATTCCCAGTCTATAATATATATCAATAGAAGCAGTGGTGCTAGTACCAACCCCTGGGGAACACCACTGTATACCTTCCTCCAGTCCAAAAAACAACCGTTCATCACTACTCTCTGTTTCCTGTCACTTAACCAATTTCGTATCCATGCTGCCACTGTCCCTTTTATTCCATGGATTTCAACTTTGCTGGCAAGTCTATTATGTGGCACTTTATAAACGTATTTTGGAAGTCCCTGTACACCACATCAACCGCATTGCCCTCATCAGCCCTCTCTGTTAAATCATTAAAAAAAACTCTCTCAAATTAGTTAAACACGATTTGCCTTTGACAAATCCGTGCTGGCTTTCCTTAATTAATACACACTTCACCAAGTGAATGTTAATTTTGTGCCAGATTATCGTTTCTAAAAGCTTCCTCATCTCCAACGTTAAACGGACTGCTCTGTAGTTGCTGGGTTTATTCCTTACACCCGTTTTTGAACAAGGGCTTGACATTTGCAATTCTCCAGTCATCTGGCACCACAACGTTTCTAAGGAGGATTGGAAGATTTAGGCCATTACCTCCGCAATTTCCACCCTTACTTCCCTCAGAATCCTAGGATGCATCCCGTCCGCTCCTGATGACTTAACTACTTTAATTACAGCCAGCCTTTCTAGTACCTTGTCTTATCAATTTTTAGCCCATCCAGTATCTCAACTACCTCCTCTTTCACTATGACGTTGGCAGCAGCTTCTTCCTTGGTAAAAACAGATGCAAAAAATTAATATAGTATCTCAGCCATGCCCTCTGTCTCCATTCGTAGGTCTCCTTTTTGGACCTTATTCGGCTCTAACTCTACTCTTGATGCCCGTTTAATATTTATATGCCGATAGAAAACTTTTGGATTCCATTTTATGTTAGCTGCCAATCTATTCTAATACTCTCTCTTTGTCCCTCTTATTTCCTTTTTCACTTCCACTCTGAACTTTCTATATTCCGCATGGTTCTCACTTGTACTCTGAACTTGATATCTGTCATACGCCTCCTTTCTCTGCTTCCTCTAACTCTCTATATCTTCTGTCATCCAGGGAGCTATGGCTTTGGTTGCGCTACCTAACCCCCTCGTGGAAATGTTCCTCGATTGTATCCGAATCATCTCTTCTTTAAAGACAGCCCATTGTTCGATGACAGATTTGCCTGCCAATCTTTGATTCCAATTTACCTGGGTCAGCTCCGTTCTCAATCCACTGAAATTGGCCCTCCTCCAATTACGTATTTTTACTCTAGTATGCTAGTTGTCCTTTTCCATAGCTAACCTAAACATTATGATACTATGATCACTGTTCCCTAAATGTTCTCTTACAGATACTTGCCCTACCTCATTCCCCAGAACCAGATCCAGCAGTGCCTCCTTCCACTTTGAGCCAGAAATGCACCAACCTGGATAACGTTCAGGCTTGGGCTGATAAGTGGCAGGTAACATTCGCACCGCAGAAGTGTCAGGCAATTACTATCTCCAACAAGCCAGAGCCTAACCACCTCCCCTTGACATTCAACAGCATTACCAGCGCCAAATACCCCACCATCAACATCCAGGGGGATCGTTAATGTCCGGAAACTTAACTGGAGCAGCCACATAAATACTGTGGCAACAAGTGCAGTTCAGTGGTTAGGTATTCTGCGTCGAGTTTTAGACCTCCTGACTCCCCAAAGCCTATTTACCATCTACAAGGCGCAAGTCAGAAGTGTGATGGAATACTCTCCACTTGCCTGGCTGAGTGCAGCTCCTACACAACTAAAGAAGCTCGACACCATCCAGGACAAAGCAGCCCACATGATTGGCACACCATCCACCACCTTAATTATTCACTATCTACAACACCGGCGAACCGTGGCTGCAGTGTGTACCATCTACAAGATGCACTGCAGCAACTCGCCAAGGCTTCTTCGGCAGCACCTCCCAAACCCGCAACCTCTTCCCACCTAGAAGGTCAAGGGCAGCAGGTGCATGGGAACACCACCACCTCCAAGTTCCCCTCCAAGTCACACACTACCCTGACTTGGTAGAATATCGCCGATCCTTCATCGTCGCTGGGTCAAAATCCTGGAAATCCCTCCCGTAGAGCACTGTGTGAGTACCTTCTCCACACGCACTGCAGCGATTCAGGAAGGCGACTCACCACCACCATCTCAAGGCCAATTAGGGATGAGCAATAAATGCTGGCCCCGCCAGCGACGCCCACATCCCAGAAACGAATTAACAAAAAATCAAGAACTTTCTCTTGAACTCATTTCAGAAATTCTTCTCTGTCTCTGCCCATTATACTATTACTATCTCAGTAAATATTGGAATAACTGAAGTCCCGCATTATTACTACTCTTCATTTCTTCCACCTCTCTAATTTTCCTGCAAATTTACTCCACTATATACTTCCCACTATTTAGTGGCCTGTAGAATACACCGAGTAGTGTAATGGTTAGTCTATTGCTTCTTATTTCTAACCAAATAGATTCTGAACTTGTCTCCTCCAGGACATCCTGTTTCTTCAGCAGTGTAATATTCTCCTTAATCAATATTGCCAACGCGCCTCCTTGCTTACAATCACTATCTCCCCCGAACATCTTATATCCAGGAATGTTTAGTACCAAATCCTGCAATATTTAGAGCCAGGTCTCTGTTATCGCCTCAACATCATTTTCCTATGCGGCTATTTGCGCTTGCTGCTGACCAACATTATTTACCACGGTCCGTGCGTTTACACACATGCACTGTAAACCTATCTTAGACCTTACAATAGCAATGTACTGCGGTTGTTGGAAATCTGAAACAACAACAGAAAATGCTAGATAAACTCAGCAGGTCAGGCAGCATCCGTGCAGAGAGAAACAGAGTTAACGTTTCAGGTCTGCGACCCTTCGTCAGAACTGGACAAAGTTAGAGGTGTAACAGGTTTTAAGCAGGTGTAGGGATGGCAGAATCATCAATAGCTGCCACCTGAGAAAATAGGGGCAGAGACTATGGTCTGAAATTCTTGAACTCAATGTTGAGTCCAGAAGGCTCTAAAGTGCCTAATAGAAAGATGAGGTGCTGTTCGTCGACCTTAACTTGTCAGAGGCCGAGGACAGAGAGGTCAGAGTGGGAGCGGAGCGCTTGTCTCTTTAACTCTCCGCTCCACTCCCACTCTGACTGCAGCTCAGGCGGCAGCTGTTGATGATTCTGCCATCCCCATTTGCAACATTTAACGACTCCTGCCTTCCACCCTATCACAGACCGTCCATTTTGTTATTTCCTCCCCTCTCTCCTTTCCCTGCCACTGCACCTGCTTACAATCTGTTACATCTCTAACTTTTTGCAGTTCTGACGAAGGGTCACAGACCTGAAACGTTCACTCTGTTTCTTTCTCCAAGGATGCTGCCGAACCTGCTGAGTGTTTCCAGAATGTCCTTTTTCTATCTTAGACCTTCTTGGTTTATCTCTTAGTCTGACCCCACCTTAACCGTACTATTTCATACTCGACTGCCAACTGTCTCTCCCAATCCTTTGTGCACCTTGTTACTCATTTCCATTGCCACATCCAGGAGCCCATCCCCCTGGCAGATTAGTTTAAACCCTCCCCAACAACTCTAGCAACCCTCCCTCCCCTCGCGAGAGCATTGGTTCCAGCTCTGTTTGAGGTGCAACCCATCTGGCCGGTACTGGTCCCACCTGCACCAGAACTGGTCCCAATGTCGCAGGAAACTGAAGCCTACCCTCCTGCACAATCTCTCCAGCCACGCATTCATCTGCTCTATCCTCCTATTTCTATACTTACTAGCTCGTTGCAACGGGAGTAATCCGGAGATTACTACCTTCGAGGTCATGATTTTCCATCTCTTTCCTAGCTCCCTATAATCTGCCTTAGGAACACATCCCTCTTTCTACAAATGTCGTGGGTACCGATATGGACCACGACCTTAGTCTGTACACGACCAGCCCTCTCAGAATTTTCTGCAGCCACTCAGTGACATCCTTGACCCTGGCACCAGGGAGGCAACATTTAATTCTGGAATCACGTCGGCGGCCGGAGAAAGGCCTGTCTGTTCCCCTAACTGTCGCATTTTCTATCACTATTGCTTACCCAGACAAACATGTAACGGTGATTTACAGAGGGTAAGAATAAATAAAAGGATCAAAGTGATGATACCAAGGAATAACAGGAAACACTTAAAATATTAACCAATGAGATAACTAACCTGTACGCAGCTCAATACTCCATGAAACGCTCTGGACACATTGAATTCTCGCATAGTCATACTCATAGAACCATAACTCTCAGTCAACATTCCCGAATTCTCCAGCACCATCACAGACTGTGTCCTGTTCCACTGGCAGCACAACGCAACCGGTGGTGGGGGCACAGTATTACACAGTCGCGTGGGCGAGACCCTGCGAGTCCTCAACATTGACTAAGGATATAATGAAGTCTCATGGCTTCCAGTTAGACATGGGCAAGGTAACTTCCTGCCGATTAGCAACTAATGCCCTCCCTCAGCTGATGAATCGGCACATCTTCTTGTTTAACAATGGTTGTTGGGAGCACCAAGGGCAGAAAGGGCACAAATTATCCTCTTGTTCGGGAGGGGGAAATTGCAATGTCCATCAACAAGAGTAGTTCGGTAGTACCATCATTAATAAAAAGGGAACAAATAGAATATGAGAGAAAACTAGCTGGAATTATTAAAGCAGATTGTAAGATTTTCTACAAGTATGTAAAATCAAAAGAGTAGCAAAATAAAACATTGGTCTCTTAGAGGCTGAGACAGGATAAATTATTATGGGGAATAAGGACATTTCAGAAACGTTAAACAGATATTTTGTATCTGTCTTCACAGTGGATGTCAATAAAAGCATGCCAAAAATGGTGGGGAAACAAGTGTCTAATGAGGGTGATTATCTTAATGTAAATAATATAAGTAAAGAAAAAGTACTAGATAATCTAATGGGACTAACATTCTACAAATCCCCTGGACCTGGCGGCCTACATCCTAGGGTTCTAAAATAGATGGCTGAAAAGATAGTGGATGAATTGATGTTGATTTTCCAAAATTCCTTAGAATCTAGAATGGACGCAGCGGATTGGAAGTTTGCAAAGGAGGGATAAAAAAACAGGGAACGACAGGCCAGTTAGCCTGACATCAGTCTTCGGGAAAATGCTGCTATCCATTGTTAAGGAAGTGGTATCAATTCACTTAGAAAATAATAACAAGTTTAGACAGAGTCAACATGGTTTTATGAAAGGGAAATCGTGTTTGACAAATATATTCGAGGTTTTTGATGATATAACTAGCAGGGTAGATAAAGGGGAGGCATTGCATGTAGTATATGTTCTTTTTAGAGCAGAGAAGCTTAAGAAACAGAGAATTATACAATCATATAAATTTATGGCACAGAAGGAGGCTATTCGGCCCATCAAGTATGTGCTGGTCGCAAAAGAGTTATCCACCCTAACCCACTATCCAGCTCTTGGTCCGTTATCCTGTAGGTTACGGCACTTCAAGTGCACATCCAATTACTATTTAACTGTGAGAAGTCGCACAACACCAGATTATAGTCCAACAGATTTATTTAATTTTACAAGCTTTCGAAGCAGTTCGCTCCTTCGTCAGGTAAGTTAGCAATGAGAGAATCTCCCAGAATTCACAATTTAAACCCAGACAAAATCTATTCACATTATTGCCTGCAACAAAGAGCACGGTCAAGACAATGAGATGTGTCCCAGGGGGTCCAACGTGTCAAACCACCTGCTGGCTGCATATCCTGTCAATTTGTGTTCTTGTGTTAGCCTTTAAAAAAAAAAAAAAACACCTGGGAAGACCGGCCATGATGTCAAGTCACGTTCTGTATCGTGACATGAACCCGATATCGCGATTGAGGCCATCCTCATGAGTGCGGAACTTGGCTATCAGTTTCTGCTCTATGATTTTGCGCTGTCGTGTATCTCGAAGGCCGCCTTGGAGAACGCTTACCCGCTGATCCGAGGCTGAATGCCCCTGGCTGCTGAAGTGTTCCCCGACTGGGAGGCAACCCTCCTGCCTGGCGATTGTTGCGCGGTGTCCGTTCATACGTTGTATCAGTGTCTGCATGGTCTCGCCGATGTACCATGCTCTGGAGCATCCTTTACTGCAACGTATCAGGTAGACAACGTTGGCCGAGTCACATGAGTATGTACCGTGTACCTGGTGGGTAGTGTCCTCACGTGTAATGATGGTATCTGTGTCCATGATTTGGCTTGTCTTGCAGAGGTTGCCGTGGCAGGGTTGTGTGGTGTCTTGGTTGCTGTTCTCCTGAAAGATGGGTAATCTGCTGCGAACGATGGTACTTTTGAGGTTAGGCGGCTGCTTGAAGGCGAGTAGTGGAGGCGTGGGGATGGCCTTAGCAAGGTGTTCGTCGTCATCGATGACATGTTGAAGGCTGCGAAGAACATGGCGTTGTTTTTCCGCTCCGGGGAAGTACTGGACGACGTAGGGTACTCTGTTGGTTGTGTCCCGTGTTCGTCTTCTGAGGAGGTCTATGCGGTTTTTCGGTGTGGCCCGTCGGAACTGTCGATCGACGAGTCGAGCGTCATATCCCGTTCTTACGAGAGCGTCTTTCAGTGTCCGTAGGTGTCCATCGCGTTCCTCCTCGTCTGAGCAGATCCTGTGTATTCGCAGGGCTTGTCCATAGGGGATGGCTTCTTTAACGTGGTTAGGGTGGAAGCTGGAGAAGTGGAGCATCGTGAGGTTGTCCGTGGGCTTGCGGTAGAGTGAAGTGCTGAGGCGTCCGTCTTTGATGGAGATTCGTGTGTCCAAGAATGAAACCGATTCTGAGGAGTAGTCCATGGTGAGTTTGATGGTGGGATGGAACCTGTTGATGCTATCGTGTAGTCCTTTCAGTGATCCTTCGCCGTGGGTCCAAAGGAAGAAGATGTCGTCGATGTATCTGGTGTACAGCGTTGGTTGGAGGTCCTGTGCAGCGAAGAAGTCTTGCTCGAACTTGTGCATGAAGATGTTGGCGTATTGGGGTGCGAATTTGGTCCCCATGGCTGTTCCGTGTGTTTGGGTGAAAAAATGGTTGTCGAAGGTGAAGACATTGTGGTCAAGGATGACGCGGATGAGTTGTAAGATGGCGTCCGGAGATTGGCTGTTGTTGGTGTTGAGTACTGAGGCTGTCGCAGCGATGCCGTCATTGTGGGGGATATTGGTGTAGAGTGCCGATACGTCCATTGTGACGAGGAGTGTTCCTGGTTCAACTGATCCATGGGTGCTGTGATGAGGGTTTCTGCCTCTACCACACTTTCCGGCAGTGAGTTCCAGAGCCCCACCGCCCTCTGCGTGAAAAAGATTCGCTTCATCTCCCCTCTAATGCTTCTACCAATTACTTTAAATCTATTCCCCTGGTTATTGACCTCTCTGCAAAGGGAAATAGGTCCTTCCTAAACACTCTATCGAGGGCCTTCATAATATTATACAGCTCAATTTAATCTCCCCTCAAGATGCTCTGTTCCAAAGGAAACAATCCCAGCCTATCCAATCTATCCTAATGGCTAAAATTCCCCAGTCCTGCAAACAGAATCGTAAATTTCCCTGTACCCGCTCTCGTAAAATCACATATTTCCTGTAATGTGGTGACCAGAACTCTACACGATACTGTAACTGTGGTCTACCTTGTGTTATATACAGTTCTAGCATAACCTCCCTGCTTATATTCTATGCCTCGGCTAATAAATCAAAGTATTCCGTATTCCTTCTAAACCACCTTATCTACCTGTCCTGATACCTTCAGGGATCTGTGGACATGAACTCCAATGTCCCTCTGTTGCTCTACATATCTCATTACCGTACCATTTATTGTGTATCCCCTTTCCTTGTTATCCCTCCCCAAATGCTTTATCTCTCACTTCTCCGGATTGTATTCCATTTGTCAATCTTCTGCCCACCTGACCAGCCCACTGATATCTTCCTGCAGTCTACATCTTTCCTCATCATTATCAACCACACGGCTAATTTTGTATCATCTGCAAACTTCTTGATCGTGGCCCCAACATTGAAGTTTAAATCATTGATATATACCACAAAAAGGAACGGTCCTAGTACTGAGCCCTGCGGAAACCCACTGAAAACAGCCTGCCATTCACAAAAAAATCCGTCGGACATTACACGTTGCTTCTTGACACTGAGCCAAATTTGGATCCAACTTGTCACTTTCCCTTGGATGCCATGAGCTTTTACTTTTTTGAACAACCTGTCAATTGAGATCTTGTCAAAGGCTTTGCTAATATCTATGTGAACATACAGTACGCTCATCGACCCTCCACGTTACATTCTCAAAAACATTCAATCTAGTTACTCAGACACGACCTTCCCTTACCAAATCCATGCTGTCTGTCCTTGATTAATCCTTGACTTTCTAAATGCCGATTTATACTGGCCATCAGAAGTTTTGCAATAATTTTTATACCGCCGAGGTTAGGCTGACTGGCCTATAATTATTCGTTCTATCCCTTTCTCCTATATTAAACGTTAGCAGTACTACAGTCCTCTTGACCATATCAGTAGCAAGAGAGGATTGGAAAATGATACTCTGAGCCTCCGCTATTTCCTCCTTTGCCTCTATTAACAGGGATACATTTCATCCGGCCCTCGAGAATTATCTACTTTCAAAGATGCTGAACTCCTTAATGTTTCCATCTCTCACTAAGTTTATCTCATCTAATATTTCACACCCATCCTTCTTAATTACAATGTCTACATCGTGCCGCTCTGCTGTGAAGACAGACACAAAGTATTTATTAAGATGCATACCCAAGTCTACGGCCTCCACACTCTGGTCACCTTTTTATCCCTAATAGGCCCTACTCATTCCTTAGTTAACCTCTTGTTCTTTATGTATTTATAAAACATCTTTCGGTTTTCCTTCATTTTACTTGCCAATATTTTTGGTGCCCTCGCTGTGCTTTCCTAATTTACTTTTTTTTAATTTCACCCCCTTCACTTTCTATACTCCTCTCGGCTTTCCATAGTATTTAGCTCTCGGTCTCTGTCAAAAGTTTCCTTTTTTGCCTTATCCTGCCCTGTATGCTCCTTGACATCCAGGAGGCTCCAGATTTGGGAGTCCATTCCTTTTGTATTTTTGGGAACATATTTGCTCTGGAACATGACTTCCTCCTCTTTGACTGCCTCCCATTGATCTGACACTGATTTCCCTTCAAGTAGCTCTTTCCAGTCCACTTTTGTAAAATCACATCTCAGCTTCGTAAAATTGGCCTTTCCCCAATTGAAAACTTTTACACCTGGTCTATCTTTGTCGTTTTCCAGAAGGGCAGATTCAATATAGATGTTGAAAATCATGATTGCTTTTGATCGAGTAAGGCAGTTTCCAGTGGCAGAATTGTGGTTAACCAGAGGGCACCGATTTAAGGTAATTGGCAAAAGAACTGGAGGAGAGATGCGGATAATTTTCTTTACACAGTGAATCGTTGTGATCTGGAATGCACTGTCTGAGAACGTGGTCAAAGCAGATTCAATTGTAACTTTCGAAAGGGACTTGGATAATTAGTTGACGGGGATGATATACAGGGCTCTGGCTAAAGTGTAGTGCTATTCAGATAGCTCTTGCAAAGAGACAGCACGGACATAATGGGCCGAATGGTCTCCTCCTGTGCTGTACCATTCTATGCTTCTTTGAGCAAGAGACAGAGAGAGAAGAGGGATAAAGAAAGAGAAAAAGAAAAATAGAGACAGGATGAATGGAAGAGGTAGAGGGAATGAAATTATCCTTAAAATGGGAATTGGATAAACACTTGAAAGGGAACAATTTGCGGGACTTTGGGAAAACAGCAAAGGAATTGGATTAATTGTAGGGATGAGGCCATGGTGAAATTTGATCAGAAGGATGACTATATTAAAATCGAGTTATTGCCGGATCGAGAACAAATGTTGGTCAGTGAGCACAGGGGTGATGGGTGAGCGGGAGATCGTGCGAGTTAGGATTTGGGCAGCAGAGTTTTGGATGAGCTCCAATTTATGGAGGCTTGTAACTAGAAGGCCGGCCAGGAGAGCATTTGGCATAGTCGAGTCTGGATTTAACAAAGGCACGGATGAGGGTTTATGCAGCAGCAGACCAGAGGTGCAGCGGAGATGGCTGTAATTTTGGAGGTGGTAGTGGCAAGACTGGTGATTCAGAAGATATGAGTTCGGAACTCAGCTCAGGAAAAAGGAGATCGCCGAGTTTGCAAACAGTCTGGTTCAGTCTCAGACATTGACCACGGAGGGGGACTGAATCGGTAGATAGAGAACGGAGTTTGTGACGGTGAACAAAGACAATGGCTTTGCTCTTCCCAAGATTTAAATGACGAAGAGTAATACAGTGAAACGTGGTTTACATTTACAATTTCTGGATATCGAGACTTATCAACGACACCAACAGCAGCAAATAAGGAAGAATAGTAATACAGTTAGCAAAGGTTTGTAGGTTTAATAGTTGGAGAGAGAGACTTACCTGGAAAAGCAACAGCAGCAAGGAGAGGAGAGTAAATGACAAGAACAGTAATGCAGTAAAACATTGTTAACAGAATAGCTGGATAGAGAGACTTACCAGGAACACCAACAGCAGCAAGGAGGGTAAAGTAAATATATTGAATAAGCTGAAGTGCCAACTCTATCCGATCATCTAATGATAGGTAATCATAATATTCTGAAAGATAGTCAAACTCCCAGGTGAAACTCGTGCCAATTGTTGAAGCATTCCAATTTGCTGTTCTCAGATTCCGACCTATTGTTGTAACATTCCAAGCTGCTGCTTTCAGATTCCGATTCATTGTTGTAACATTCAAATCTACTGTTCTCCGATTCCGAACCATTGTTGTAACATTCCAATCTACTGTTCACAGATTCCGAACTATGTTGTAACATTCCAATCTACTGTTCTCAGACTCCGACACATAGAAACATAGAATCTAGGAGCAGGAGTAGGCCCTTCGGCCCGTCGAGCCTGCTCCACCATTCAATACGATCATGGCTGATCATCCAAATCCAGTACCCTGTCCCTGCTTTAATCCCCACAGTACACATATCCCACCCTACCCCCGTAACCCCACGTATTTAATTCCCCCTAACATATCCCATCCTATCCCCATAACCCCACATATTTAATCCCCCCCCTAACACTAAGGGTCAATGTATCATAGCCAAATCAACCTAACCCGCACATTTTTTGGACTGTGGGAGGAAACCGGAGCACCCGGAGGAAACCCACGCAGACACGGGGAGAATGTGCAAACTCCACACAGACAGTCACCCGAGAGTCGGATTCGAACCTGGGTCTCTGGCGCTGTGAGGCACCAGTGCTAACCACTATGCCACCGTGTTGCCACACATTGTTGTAACATTCCAATCTACTGTTCTCAGATTCCGAACTATTGTTGAAACATTCATATCTAATGTTCCCAGATTCCGACTCCAGCTCTGTGGAGCAGCGCGCTGATCCCTGTTAGTGCCGGAGGTGATGCGCTCACTGAAACTATGGGATAAAAATGAGAAGTCGCACAACACCAGGTTATAGTCCAACAGCTTTGTTTAAAATTACAAGCTTTCGGAGCTGTTGCCTCTTCGTCGGTTAAACACGGTGGCATAGTGGTTAGCACTGCTGCCTCACAGCGCCAGGGACCCGGGTTCGAACCTGACCTAGGGTGACTGTCTGTGTGGAGTTTGCACATTCTCCCCGTGTCTGCATGGGTTTCCTCCGGGTGCTCCGGTTTCCTCCCACAGTCCAAAAATGTGCGGGTTAGGTTGATTTGGCTATGATAAATTGATCCTTAGTGTTAGGGGGGGGATTAAATATGTGGGGTTATGGGGATAGGATGGGATATGTTAGGGGGAATTAAATACGTGGGGTTACGGGGGTAGGGTGGGATATGTGTACTGTGGGGATTAAAGCAGGGACAGGGTACTGGATTTGGATGATCAGCCATGATCGTATTGAATGGTGGAGCAGGCTCGACGGGCCGAATGGCCTACTCCTGCTCCTAGATTCTATGTTTCTATGTTTAAAGGTATAATGAGAGAATCTACAGTATTACACAGTATATAAACACAGAAAGCAATTTGTCTGCAGAGATACAATCTTTCAGGGAGGCATTACATCAAAGACACACCAGAGCACAACCAAGACAACGAGATGGGTCACAGGGGGTCCAACGTGTCAAATCCTGCCGTCTGCAGTTTAGCTTTTAACCTTTTTTTTGGGGGGTTTGGGTTGTGTTTTTTTTAAACTGGAAAGACAGACAACGATGTCGAGTCACGTTCTGTAGCGTGGCATGAATCCGATATCCCTATTGAGGCCACCCTCATGGGTGCGGAACTTGGATATCAGTTTCTGCTCGATGATTTTGCGTTGTCGTGCGTCTCGAAGGCCGCCTTGGGGAACGCTATCCCGCAGATCCGATGCTGAATGTCCTTGACTGCTGAAGTGTACCCCGACGGGGAGGTAACAATCCTGCCTGGCGATTGTTGCGCGTTGTCCATTCATACGTTGTCTCAATGTCTGCATGGTCTCGCCGATGTACCATACTCCGGTGCATCCTTTCCTGCAGCGTATGAGGTAGACAACGTTGGCCGAGTCACATGAGTATGTACCATGTACCTGGTGGGTAGTGTCCTCACGTGTGATGATGGTATCTGTGTTGATGATCTGGCATGTCTTCCAGAGGTTGCCGTGCCAGGGTTGTGTGGCTTCGTGTTCGCTGTTCTCCTGACAGTTGGGTAATTTGCTGCGAACGATTGTACTTTTAAGGTTAGGCGGCTGCGTCAAGGCGAGTAGTGGAGGCGTGGGGATGGCCTTAGCAAGGTGTTCGTCGACATCGATGACATGCTGAAGGCTGCGAAGAACATGGCATAGGCTTCTCCGCTCCGGGGAAGTACTGGACGACGTAGGGTACCCTGTTGTTTGTGTCCCATATTCCGCTTCTGAGGAGGTCTATGCGGTTTTTCGCTGTGGCCCGTCGGACCTGTCGATCGAAGAGTCGAGCGTCATATCCCGTTCTTACGAGGGGGTCTTTCAGTGTCCGTAGGTGTCCATCGCATTCCTCCTCGTCTGAGCAGATCCTGTGTATTCGCATAGCTTGTCCATAGGGGATGGCTTCTTTAACGTGGTTAGGAATACTGCAGATTCCCTCATTGTGCCTTTACCTGACGAAGGGGCAACAGCTCCGAAAGCTTATAATGTTAAATAAATCTGTTGGACTGTAACCTGGTGTTATGCGACTTCCCATTTGTGTCCACCCCAGTCCAACACCGGCATCTCCGCATCATGACCACTATGGGATAACCCATTGAAAGGAGTCCCTTATTAATAGAAGAGGGAATCCCTGCACTGATAAAATTAGGGTCCATGGAGACTGACATTAATTACAGTCAGGCCAGTGTCCTCGGCCCAACCATCTTCTGCTTCTTCATCAATAACCTGAGTGAGCAGAACTGCGGCAGGAACGGAGTCGGAGACTGGGGATAAAGGCAGCGTGGATCAGAGACCTGGGAGTCTGAGTAAGCTGACTATCTGCGAGGGAGACAGTCGGCACGGGACACAACAAAGGAGTGATGTCAGATTTCAAAGGTTCTTTTGGCACAAGGGAGCTGAGAGGTGAGTTTCGGGTGAGTATTTATGGTAAGTTTTTTTCTATTCTGTTTGAGTATATTTCTGCTTCGTAGTTCATAGCCTTTCTAATAGAGGGAAGTGCTGATTGGTAGGGTAGCTGTTGAGTGTTTCTTGTTAAGTTTGTTTATTTCTGCTAAATTAACTCCATATTCTGGTAAATAGAGGCATGGCAGGGCAGCTCAGACCCGTGATTTGCACATCATGTGCCATGTGGGATATCCTAGACGCTTCTTGCTGCCTGGACGACCCCGTGAAGAGGAAGTGTCGCCAACTGCAGCAACTCGAGCTCCGAGTTTCGGAGCTTGAGCGGCAGATGGAGTCACTACAGTGCATTCGCGAGGCTGAATAATACCTGGAAAGCACCTTTCTAGAAGTGGTCAGTCCGCAAACTCAGAATGTGCAAGCAGCGAGGGAATGGGTGAACACCAGACAGAGAAGGAGTTGCAGACAGGTCGGGCAGGAATCCCCAGAGTGCATCTCGCTCGCTAACCGGTTCGCAGTTTTGGAAACTGTTGAGGGTGATGACACCTCTGGGGAGAGCAGCCAGAGTCAAGTGGAATGAGGTGCCCAGTTCGAACAAGTGTCTATGGGAGAACACTTGGGTACGAGTTATCATCGTATCATAAGATTTGGATTTGCAATGGAGAGGAGCAAGTAACAATCTAGAATGGAACTTCTTAACTGGAATAGGGCTAACTTCAATGGGATGTGAAAGGATCCAGCCAGAGTAAATTGTTACTAAAGACTGACAGGACAAATTGTAACGGAACAATGGGAGATCTTTCAGGAGGAGATGTTCCAAGTACAGACTAGGTATGTTTCAACAAGAGGTCAACGTAAGGGAACAAAAGCAAGGGCTCCTTGGATGACGAGGGAAATTAGTGAAGATGATGAAACAAAAAAAGAGGGTGTATGATGAATGTCAGGTGAATTCTTCCAGGGAGAACCAGACTAAATACAAATAAGTGAGAGGGGAAGTGAAGATGAAAATAAGATAGACAAAGAGACAATATGAGAGTAAAATGGCGTTTAACGTAAAAGTCAACAAAAAAATCTTCGACGAGCATGTAAACAGTAATGGGTAGTAAGAGTTGGGGTGGGGCCTATTAGGAACAAAGAAGGTGATTTATGCTTAGAGGCGCAGGGCAAGGCTAGAATACTCAATGAGTACTTTTATCAGTGTTTACTAAAGAGGAGGATGCTGACAAAATATCAGTAGAAGTGTAAAAGGTAGAAGCAATGGATGGGGTGAAGATTGATAGACATGATGTACTAGAAAGTCTGGGTGTGCTCAGAGTGGCAACGTTTCCTGGACCAGATGGTTTGCATCCCAGGTTGCTGAGGGAATTGGGGGATGAGATAGCGGAAGGGCTTGCCATAGTTTTCCAATCTTCCCTATATGCAGTGAAGGTTCCTAAGGATTGCAAATTGGCAAATGTGACACGCTTGTTCAAGAAAGGGAGTAAGGACAATTCTAGTAACTACAGGCTGGTCAGTTTAACATCAGTGGTGGGTAAAGGTTCAGAAACAATAATCAAGGAAATGATTAACGGGCATTTGGACAAGTTTAAGATCATTAAGGAGAGCCAGCACGGATTAGTAAAAGGCAGATCGTGTTTGACTAATCTAATTAAATTTTTCGATGAAGTAACAGAAAGGGTTGATGAAGGGATTCCAATAGATGTTGCATACATGTTGCAGCGTACAGGTGTAGCTTGGATACGGCCTTGGCTTAAGGACAGATAACAGCAAGTTGTGGTAAATGGCTGTTTTTCAGACTGGAGGATGACAGACATTAGAACAGTACAGCACAGTACAGGCCCTTCGGCCCTCGATGTTGTGCCGAGCATTGTCCGAGACCAAGATCAAGCTATCACACTCCCTATCACTCTGGTGTGCTCCATGTGCTTATCCAATAAACGCTTGACAGTTCCTAAAGTGTCCGACTCCACTATCACAGCAGGCAGTCCATTCCACACCCCAACCACTCTCTGAGTAAAGAATCTACCTCGGACATCCCTTCTATATCTCCCCCCATGCACCTTATAGTTATGCCCCCTTGTAACAGCTGCCTCTACCCGAGGAAATAGTCTCTGAACATCCACTCTATCTATCCCCCTCATCATCTTATAAACCTCTATTAAGTCGCCTCTCATCCTCCTCCGCTCTAAAGAGAAAAGCCACAACTCCCTCAATCTTTCCTCATAAGACCTCCCCCCCAAAACCAGGCAGCATCCTGGTAAATCTCCTTTGCACTCTTTCCAATGCTTCCACGTCCTTCCTATAGTGAGGTGACCAGAACTGCACACAATATTCCAAATGTGGTCTCACCAAGGTCCTGTACAGTTGCAGCATAACCTCACGGTTCTTAAACTCAAACCCTCTGTTAATAAACGCCAACACACCATAGGCCTTCTTTACTGCTCTATCCACTTGAGTGGCAACCTTCAGAGATCTGTGGATATGAACCCCCAGATCCCTCTGCTCCTCCACGTTCCTCAGAACCCTGCCGTTGACCCTGTAATCCTTATTCACATTTGCCCTACCAAAATGAATCACCTCGCACTTATCAGGGTTAAATTCCATCTGCCATTTTTCGGCCCAGCTCTGCATCCTATCAATGTCTCTTTGCAGCCTACAACTGCCCTCCACCTCATCCACTACTCCACCAATCTTGGTGTCATCAGCAAATTTACTGATCCACCCTTCAGTCCCCTCCTCCAAGTCATTGATAAAAATCACAAACAGCAGAGGACCCAGCACCGACCCCTGTGGCACACCGCTGGTAACTGGTCTCCAGTCCGAAAATGTTCCATCCACCACCACCCTCTGCCTTCTATGAGATAGCCAGTTACTTATCCAATCGGCCAAATTTCCCTCTATCCCACAACTCCTTACTTTCTTCATGAGACGACCATGGGGAACCTTATCAAACGCCTTACTAAAATCCATGTATACGACATCAACTGCTCTACCTTCATCTACACACTTAGTTACCTCCTCAAAGAATTCAATCAAATTTGTTAGGCAAGACTTACCCTTCACGAATCCGTGTTGACTATCCCTGATTAAGTTACCCCTTTCCAAATGGTCATAAATCCTATCCCTCAGGACCTTTTCCATTATCTTACCAACCACCGAAGTAAGACTAACCGGCCTATAATTACCAGGGTCATTCCTATTTCCTTTCTTGAAGAGAGGAACAACATTCGCCACTCTCCAGTCCTCTGGCACCATCCCCGTGGACAGTGAGGACCCAAAGATCAAAGCCAGAGGCTCTGCAATCTCCTCCCTTGCCTCCCAAAGAATCCTAGGATATATCCCATCTGTTGTTGTTGTTCCCCAAGGGTTAGTGCTGGGGCCACTGTTTTTTTTTAAATGCATAAATTACCTGGATATTGAAATACAAAGTAGAATTTCCAAATTTGCCCTGACACCAAACTTGGGTGTGTGGCAAACAGTGATGATGATACCAATCGACTGCAACAGGACATAGAAGGGCAGACAAGTGGCAGATGGAATTTAACACAGAGAAGTGTGAGGTGCTGCATTTTGGCAGAAGGAATAGGGAGGGGCAATATACAATTAATGGCAGAGTTTTAAAGAGTGTGCAGGGGAGAGGGATCTGGGACTTAATGTGCAGAGGTCCGTGAAGTTGGCGGGACATATTGAGAGAGTGGTTAGCAAAGCATTTGGGATCTTGGGCTTCATAAATAGAGGTATTGTGTACACAAGTAGAAAAGTTATGCTGAAACTTTATAAAGCGCTGGTTAGGCCAGAACTGGAGTATTGTGTTCAGTTCTGTTCACCGCACTTTAAGAAGGACGTAAAGACACTTCAGCGGGTGAAGAGGAGATTTTCAGAATAGTTCCGGGGATGGGGGATTTTTGCTACAAGGACATGTTGGAAAAGATGGATTTGTTTTCATTAGAGCAAAGGTTCTTGCGGGTTGATTTGATAGAGATGTACAAGATTATGACGGGTTTGGATATGCTAGACGGGGAAAGTCTATTCCCACTATTTGATGGTACAAGCACTATGGAACACAGATTTAAGGTTTTCGATAAGAGATACAGGAGGGATGTGAGAAAAAACATTTTTACACAGCAAGTGGTGAGGACCTGGAATTCGCTGCCGACGGAAGTGGACACACTCAATGTTTTCAAGGGGAGACTGGATAGGCACTTGACTGAAATAAACTTGCAGGGTTACGGGGATAGAGCGGGGGAATGGGACTGACTGGATTGCTCTACAGAGAGCCGGCACTGACTCAATGGGCCAGATGTCCTCCTTCTGTGCCGTTATGACTATATGACTCTATAAGCTTCCCTCCAACATATGGTCAGAAGTGTGGATGTTCGCTGAAGTTTGCTCAGTGTTCAGTGCCATTCGCAACTCCTCAAATAATGAAGCAGTTCATGCTCGCATGCAGCAAGACCTGGATGACATTCAAGCTTGGGCTGATAAGTGGCAAGAGAAAATCGCATCACACAAGTGCCATGCAATGATTACAACCAACAAGAGCCACATCCCCTTGAGATTCAATGGGATTAGCATCGCCAAATCCGCAAACATAAATATCCTTAGGGTCACCATTGACCAGAAATTAATTGGACCAGACAGAGAAATACTGTGGCTAAAAGAGCAGGTCAAGGCTGGGTATAATGCAACGATTGTCTCAACTAGTAACTCCCCAAAGCCTTTCCACAATCTACAATACACAAGTCAGGAGTGTGATGGAATACTCTCCTGTTGTCTGGATGAATGCAGCTCCAACAACACAGATGAAGCTCGACATCATACAGGACAAAGCAGCCCACTTGATTGACACCACATACACCTCTTTAAAAATTAATTCCGTCGACCACCGGCGCATGGTGCCTGCAGTGTGTATCATCTACAAGATGCACTGCAGCAACTCGCCAAGGCTTCTTCGGCAGCACCTCCGAAACCCGCGGTCTCTATCACCTAGAAGCACAATGGCAGCAGGAGCATGGGAACACCATCACTTGAAAGTTTCCCTCCAAGTCACACAAATCATCCTGACTTGAAAGTAAATCGCTGTTCCCTCATTGTCGCTGGTTAAAAATCTTGCAACTCCCTGTGTAACTGCACTGAATGAGTACCTTCACCTCACGGACTGCAGCGGTTCAAGAAGGGGGCTCAACACCACCTTCTCAAGGGCAATTAGGGATGGCCGTGTGAGCGATGGCCACATTCCATGAATGAATAAAAGAGAAAAACAAGATAGATGGCAGAGGAAATTCCATAAATCCATTGATTCTAGAACTGTTCCCGTGGATTGGAATGTCGCAAATGTAACCCCACTATTTAAGAAAGGAGGGAGAGAGAAAACGGGGAACTACAGGCCAGTTATTCTGACATCAGTAGTAAGGAAAATGCTAGGATATATTATTAGGGACGCGGTAAAATGGCAGTTCGAAAATTATAATAGGATTAGGCAGAGTCAACACGGATTTATGAAAGGGAAATTGTGTTTGACAAATCTGTTAAGCGTTTTTGTGGTTGTAATTAGCAGAATAGATAAGGGGGAACCAGTAGATGTGATGGATTTGGATTTTCAGAATGCATTCGATAAGGTGCCACACAAGAGGTTATTAATCAAAAGTAGGGCTCATGGGATTGGGGGTAATAAACTACCATGATTTGAGTATTGGTTAACGGACAAAAAACCGAGAGTAGCAATAAATGGGTCATCTTCGGGTTGTCAGGCTATAACTAGAGGGTTGCCGCAAGAATCAGTGCTTGAGCCACAGCTATTCACAATCTATATCAATGATTTGAATGAGAGGAGCAAATGTAATATATCCAAGTTTGCTGATGATACAAAGCTGGGTGGGGATGTAAGTTTCGAGGAGGACGCAAGGAGGCTTCAGGGAGATATAGACTGGCTAAGTGAATGGGCAAGAACATTGCAAATGGAATATAATGTGGAGAAATGTGAAGTTAGAAAAAAACGAAAAGCAGAGTATTTTTAAATTGTGAAAGTTTGGTTATTGTTGTTTTTCAGAGGGACCTGGGTGTCCTTGTACGTGAATCACTAAAAGGTTACATGCAGGTACAACATTTAGGAAAGTAAATGGTATTTTGTCCGTTATTACAAGAGGATTTAAGCATAAGAGCAAATACATCTTATTGCAATTATATAAGGCCTGGTGAGACCATACTTGAAGTATTGTGTACCGTTTTGTTCTCCTTACCTAAGGAAGGATATACTTGCCAAAGATGGAGTGCAACGAAGGTTCACCAGACTCGTTCCTGAGACGGGGCGGGGGATTGTTCTATGAGGACAGATTGAGTAGACTGGGCCTGTATTCTCTAGAGTTTAGAAGAATAAGAGGTGATCTCATTCAAACATACAAAATTATTCCAGGGCTTGAAATGGTAGATGCAGGGAGAATGATTCCCCAGGCTGGGGAGTCTAGAATCAGGGGTCACAGTCTCAGAATAAGTGGTCGGCCATTTAGGACTGAAATGAGGAGAAATTTCTTCACTCAAAGGGTGGGGAATCTTTGGAATTCTCTACCTCAGAGGGTTGTTATCGTTGAGTATATTCAATACAGTAATCGATAGATCTTTGGATATTAAGGGAATCAAGCGATATGGGGATAGTTCAGGAAAGTGGAGTTGAGGTAGAAGTTCAGCCATGATCTTATTGAATTTTGGAGCAGGCTTGATTGACCGAATGTCCTACAGCTGCTCGTATTTCTTATGTTCCTATATTCAAACTGTAACTATCTATCACTATATTTCTCTTCCCTCTTTATCTCTCTGCTTCTCCCTGTCTCTCGCTCTGTCTCTATGGCAGTCTATGGCACTACCCCTGGCTGTCTTTCTGTCTCTCTGTTTATATCTCTCCATGCCCAATCTCTTTGTTTCTCTTTCAATCTCTTTGTCTCTGACTGTCTCGCTCTCTATCTTTGCCCTCTCTATCTCTCAATGTCCCCCTCAATTGTTCCCCTCAATGATCCCCTCAATGTCTCGCTCAAAATCCCCTCAATGTCCCCCTCAATGTCCCTCTCAATGTCCCTCTCAATGACTCTCTCAATGTCCCTCTCAATGAACCTCTCAATGATTCTCTCAATGTTCCCCTCAATGTCCCCTCAATGTCTCCCTCAATGACGCTCTCAATGTCTCTATCAGTGTTCCTCTCAATGTTCCCCTCAATGTCCCCCTCAATGTCCCTCTCAATGACTCTCTCAATGTTCCTCTCAATGAACCTCTCAATGATCCTCTCAATGTCCCCCTCAATGTCCCTCTCAATGTCTCCCTTCATGTTTATCTCAATGGCCGTCTCAATCTCTCTCTCAATTACTCTTTCAATGTCCCTCTCAATGCCCTTTCAATGACCCTCACAATGTTCCTCTCAATGTCCCTCTTAATGTATCCCTGATTTTAATCGCTCCACCATTGGTGGCCGTGCCTTCAGCTGCCTGGCCCCTAAGCTCTGGAATTCCGTCTCTAAACCACTCTTTCCTCCTTCAAGACGCTCCTTAAAAACTATCTCTTTGACCAAGCTTTTGGTTATCTGCCCTAATATCTCCATATATGGCTCGGTGTCAAATGTTGTTTGATAGCACTCCTGTGGAGCGCGTTGGGATGCTTTACTGCGTGAAAGGCGCTATATAAATACAAGTTGTTGTTGTGTATTGCTTATGTCCAATTTAATAATTAACAATAAATTTGCTCCCCTGTGAATTGATTATACTGCCCAAGATAAAAATTAACTGTCAATTTATTCCCCTGTGTATTTTTATCAAGCCCAATATACCAATTAAATTTAACAGTTTTATACTGTGTATTGAGTATCCAGCTCGATTTCACAATTATTTGTAAGTTTATTCCCTTGTGAATTCTTTATCATTTTCAATTTAACAATTTACTGTAGTTTTGTATTCCGGGCACACGTTAACACAACTAATTTAAACATTAACTAACTTTATTAGACGGTTTACTAATTATAGTAAAGTAATCAATTAACTACCTTTATTCCTCCGAGTAATAGTTATTTAATTTCCAAATTTAACAACAACTTTAGCTTTGTATCTTGCACATTCGTTACAAGCCAAAATTAATAATTAACTCATTTTATTTGCCGGTGCACTTTTTGCATTCAATTCTACACTTAACTAACTTTATTCCCGTGTATTGGTTATCAAGCCTAATTTAACAATTAAATGTGACAGTATTACACTGTATATTGGTTATCATACACAATTTAACAATTACCTGTGACAGTTTTACCCTATTTATTGGTTATCATATCCAATTTTACAATTAACTAACAGTTTTGCCCTGTATATAGGTTATCATACCCAAATAAAAAAAAATAATGTGACAGTTTTACACTGTGTATTAGTTAACATACCCAATTTAACAATTACCTGTGACAGTTTACCCTGTGTATTGGTTGTCATACCCAATTTAACAATTACCTGTGACAGTTTACACTGTGTATTGGTTGTCATACCCAATTTAACATTAACTGTGACAGTTTACACTGTGTATTGTTGTCATACCCATTCTAACATTTAACTTGACAGTTTTACCCTGTGTATTGGTATCATACCGAATTTAACAATTACCTGTGAGAGTTTTACCCTGTGTATTGGTTATCATACACAATTTAACAATTACCTTGGAGAGTGTTACCCTGTGTATTGGTTATCATATCCAATTTAACAATTACCTGTGAGAATTTTACCCTGTGTATTGATTATCATACCCAATTTAACAATTAAATGTGACAGTTTTACCCTGTGTATTGCTTATCATACCCAATTTAACAATTACCTGTGAGAGTTTGACCGTGTGTATTGGTTATCATTTCCAACTTAACAATTAACTGTAACAGTTTTACCCTGTGTATTGGTTATCCATACTCAATTTAACAATTACATGTGACAGTTTCACCTTGTGTATTGGTTATCATACCCAATTTAACAATGAACTTTACACTAGCAAAATACTGCGGATGCTGGAAATCTGAAATAATAACTGAAAATGCTGGAAACACTCAGCAGATCAGACAGCATCCAAGGAGAGAGAAACAGAGTTAACTTTTCAGGTCTGTGACCCTTCGTCAGAACTGGAAAAAGTTAGAATTGTATCAGGTTTTAAGCAGGTGCAGAGGCAGGGAATGGGGGAGGGTAAAAAATGGAGTTTCTCCTTCTCCGCCGCATCTGCTTTGACCATGCCCCATTCCATACCAATGCTTCCGATATGTATTCCTTTTTCCTCAACCGAGGATTCCGCTCTACTGTGGTTCACCCGGCTCTTGACCGTGTCCGTTCCATTTCCCGCACATCTGCTCTTACCACTTCTCCCTCCCAGAACCACGACAGGGTTCCCCTTGTCCTCACCTTTCACCCCACCAGCCTTCACATTCAACGGATCATTCGCCGGCATTCCAGCCGCCTACAACTTGATTCCACCAGCAAACGCATCTTCCCCTCCCCTTTCAGCTTTCCGAAGGGTCCACTCACTCCACAATACCCTGGTCCAGTCCTCAATCATCCCCAACAGCCTCTCCCTTTCCCAGGGCACCTTCCCATGCAAGCATAGCAGATGCAACACCTGCCCTTTTACTTCCACCCTTCCCAATGTACAGGGTCCCAAACACCCCTTCCAGGTGAAACAGCGATATACTTGTACTTCTTGCAATTTAGTATACTGTATTCGCTCTTCACGATGCGGTCTCGTCTACATTGGAGAACCAAACGCAGATTGTATGACCCCTTTGTTGAAAACCTCCATTCAGTCCGTAAGGGTGATCCCGAGCTTCCGGTCGCCTGTCACTTTAATTCTATACTCCACTCCCACTCAGACCTCACCGTCCTCGGCCTCTTACACTGTTGCAATGAAGCTCAACGGAAGTTTGTGGAACAGCACCCCATCTTTCGATTAGGTACTTTACAGCCCTCTGTACTCAATATTGAGTTCAACAATTTCAGACTTAAACCGCTGCCGCCATTTTTTCAGGAGCCTGCTGTTGATGATTTTGCCATCCCCAATTGCAACATTTCCTGCCCCCACCCTATCACAGACCGTCCCTGAGGTTCTTTCTTCCTCTACCCCTTTCCCTGCCTCTGCACCTGCTTAAAACCGGTTAGATTTCCAACTTTTTCCAGTTCTGACGAAGGGTCACAGACCGGAAACGTTAACTCTGTTTCTCTCTCCACGAATGCTGCCTGGCATGCTGAGTGTTTCCAGGATTTTCTGTTATTAACAATTAACTGTGACAGTTTTACACTGTGTATTCGTTATCATACCCAATTTAACAATTAACTAACAGTTTTACTCTGTGTATTGGTTATCATTCCCAATTTAACAATTAACTGTGAGAAATTTAACCTGTGTATTGGTTATCATACCCAATTTAACAATTAACTGTGAGAGATTTACCCTGTGCATTGGTTATCATAACTAATTTAACAATTAAATGTAACTTTATGCACTAGTGTATTATTTAGCCATGGAAATAGTGAATGCACTGGATGTCATCTTCCAAAATTCTATAAATTATGGAACAGTTCCTGCATTTTGGAGGGTGGAAAATGGAACCCCACTATTTAAAAAAGGAGGGAGAGAAAAAACAGGGAACTACAGACTGGTTAGCCTAACATCAGTAGTAGGGAACATGCAAGTGTCGATTAAAAAGGATGCGAAAATAGGAAACTTAGAAAATATCAATGGGATTACACAGAGTCAACATGGATTTTTCAAAGGGAAATCGAGTTTAACAAACCTACTGGAGTTTTTTGAGGATGTAACTGGTAGAATAGATTAGGGAGAACCAGTGGATGTGGTGTATTTGGATTTTCAGAAGGCCTTTGATAAAGTCGCACATAAGAGGTTAGTGTGCAAAATTAAAGCACATGCGATTGGGGGTAATATACTGGCGTGGATTGAAAATTGGTTAACAGACAGGAAACAGAGAGTTTGAATAAATGGGTCTTTTTCGGGGTGGCAGCTGGTGACTAGTGGGGTACCGCAGGGATCAGTGCTTGGTCCCCATCTATTCACAATATATATCAATGATTTGGATGAGGGAACCAACTGCAATATTTCCAAGTTTGCTGACGACACGAACCTAGGTGGGATTGTAAGTTGTGAGGAGTATGCAAAGACGCTTCCAGGCGATTTAGACAAGTTTAGTGAGTTGGCAAATACATAGTAGTTGCAGTATCACGTTGTTATCCACTTCGGTACAAATAACAGAAAGGCAGAGTAATATTTAAATGATGATAGATTGGGAAATGTTGATGAACAAAGGGACCTGGGTGTCCTTGTACACCACTCACTGAAAGCAAACATGCAGGTGCAGAAAGCAGTTAGGAAGGCAACTGGTATTTTGGCCTTCATTGCTAGAGGATTTGAGTACAGGAGCAACGATCTCTTACTGCAGTTATACAGGGCCTTGGTGAGACAACACCAGGAGTATTGTTTGCAGTTTTGATCTCCTTACCTAAGAAAGGTTGTAATTGCCATCGAGGGAGTGCAACAAATGTTCACCAGACTGATTCCTGGGATGGCAGGATTGTCGTATGAGGAGAGATTGGATCGACTAGGCCTGTGTTCACTAGAGTTATGAAGAATGAGAAGGGATCTCATTGAAACGTAAAATTCTGACAGTGCTAGACAGAGTGGATGCAGGGAGGATATTTCTCCTGGCTGTGGGGTCGAGACCGAGGTGCCACAGCCTTAGGATACAGTGTGGGACGTTTAGGACTGAGATGAGGAGAAATGTCTTCACTCAGAGGGTGGTGAACCTGTGGAGTTCTCTACCACAGAAGACTGTGGAGGTCAAGTCACTGAATATATTTATGACGGAGATAGAGAGATTTCCAGATACAAAAGGCATCAAGGGGTATGGGGAGAGAGGGGGAATATGGTATTGAGATACAGGATCAGCAATGATCGTACTGAATGGCGGAGCGGGCTCGAAGTGCCGAATGGCCTACTCCTGCTCCTGTTTTTCTATGTTTCTCTTTTTCTATAATAAACCGGAGCAGGAGTAGGCCATACGGTATATCGAGCCTACTCTGCAACGAGTGTATTAGTCTCCATGTTCAATTTATCAATCAGCTGTAACTTTGTTCCTCGGTGTATTGGTTACCACTTCCAATTTAAAACCACCTCTACAACAATAACAACAACAACAATTAGGGCAGGTGACCAAAAGCTTGGTCAAAGAGGTAGGTTTTAAGGAGCGTTTTAAAGGAGGAAAGAGAGGTAGCGAGGCGGAGAGGTTTAGGCAGCGATTTCCAGAGCTTAGCGCCCAGGCAACAGAAGGCACTGCCAACAAAGGTTGAGCGATTATAGTCAGAGTTGCTCAAGAGGGCAGATATATCGGGGCTTTGTTGGGCTGAAAGAAATTACAGAGATAGGAAGGGCCGAGACCGTGGAGGGATTTGAAGACAAGGATGAGAATTTTGAAATCGAGGCGCTGCTTATCTGGGAACCAATATAGGTCAGCGAGCACAGGGTTGATGGGCGAACTGGACTAGGTGCGAGTTAGAACACGGGCAGCCGAGTTTTAGATGATCTCAAGTTTACGTAGGGTGTAATGTGGGAGGCCAGCCAGGAGTGCATTGGAATAGTCAAGTCTAGAGGTAAAAAAGGCATGGATGAGGGTTTCAGCAGCGGATGAGTTGAGGCAAGGGCGGAGACGGGCCATGTTACAGAGGTGGAAGTACGCGGTCTTTGTTATGCTGCGGATATGTGGTCGGAAGCTCATTTCAGGGTCAAATATGACACAAAGTGTGGTTCCGCCTCAGACAGATGTTAGCGAGAGGAATGGTGTCAGGGGTTATGGAACGGAGTTTGCAGCGGGGACCGAAATCTATGGCTTCGGTCTTCACAATATTTAATTGAAGAACATTTTTGCTCATTCAGAACTGTATCTCGGACAAGCAATCTGACAACTCAGACATCGTGGAGGGGTCGAGAGACGAGGTAGTGAGGTAGAGCTGTGTGTCGTCAGCGTACATGTGTAAACTGACGCTGTGTTTTCGGATGATGTCGCCAAGGGGCAACATGTAGATGAGAATTCCACGGCTCTATTCCCCTCTGTTTTGGTTGTCATGTTCAATTAACAGTTAACGGTAAATTTATTCCCCTTTGTCTTGCTGATCAAGCCCAATTTACCAAATAACTGAATCTTTATTCCACTGTGTATTAGTTATCAGGGAGAGCCAGCACAGCTTTGTTAACGGCAAATTGTGTTTGAATAATTTGTCTGAGTTTTTTGTTGAGGTAACAGAGAGGGTGGATGAGGGCTGTGCAGTTGATGTTGTGTATACGGACTTTCAAAAGTCTTTTGATGAAGTTAGCAAAATTGAATCTCATGGGATAAAAGAGGCAGTAGCAGCATGGATACAAAATTGGTTCAGTTACAGAAAACAGGGAATTGTGGTGAATGTCTCTGTTCGGACTGAAGGGAGGTAGACAGTGGAGTTCCCCATGGTTCAGTACTTGGGACTAGAGAGAGAGATACTGTGGAGCCCCCCAGGATTCTTTACTGGGGCTGGAGGGAGGTATACAGTGGAGTTCCCAGGGTTCAGCACTGGGGGTTGGAGGGAGGTATAGAGTGGCGTTCCCCAGGGTTCAGTACTGGGGGCTGGAGGGAGGTATACAGTGGCGCTCCCCAGGGTTCAGTACTGGGGACTGGAGGGAGATAAACAGTGCTGTTCCCCAGGGTTCAGTACTGGGGTCCTGAGGGAAGTATACAGTGGAGTTCCCCAGGTTTCAGTGCTGGGGGCTGGAGAGAGGTATACAGTGGCGTTCCACAGGGTTCAGTACTGGGGGCTGGAGGGAGGTATAGAGTGGTGTCCCCAGGGTTCAGTACTGGGGGCTGGAGGGAGGTAAACAGTGCTGTTTCCCAGGGTTCAGTACTGGGGTCTGGAGGGAGGTATAGAGTGCTGTTTAAAATCATGAAGAATTTAGATAGAGTAAATAAAGTGACATTGTTCCCAATGGCAGAAAGCTCGATAACCAGAGTTCACAGATTTAAGGTGATTGACAAAAGAACCAGAGGTGAGATGAGGAAAAACTTTTTAATGCAACGAGTGGTTAGGACTTGGAATGCGCTACCTCACAGGATGCTGGATACAGATTCAATAGTAGCCATCAAAAAATAAATTGGGTAAATACTTGAAGGATATAATATGGAGTGATATGTGGAAAGAGCCGGGGAGTGGGACTGAAAAAATTGCTCTTCAATGAACCGTCACGAACTCGATGGGAGAATGGCCGCCTTCTCCATCTGTAGAGACTATTCCAATGCTCAGCCAGTAGAGCATTGGAATAGTCAAGTCTAGAGGTAACAAAGGCATGGATGAGGGTTGTAGCAGCAGATGAGCTTAGGCGGTGTCGGGGTCGGGCGATGTTGTGGAGGTTGAAGTAGCGGTCTAAGTGATGGAGCAGATATGTGCTCAAAGCTCATCTCAGGGTCAAATATGAATCCAAGGTTGCGACTATAATAAAATTACAGAGTAAAGCTCCCTCTACACTGTCCCATCAAACACTCCATGGGCAGGTTCAGCACGGGTTCGATACAGAATAAAGCTCTCTCTACAATGCCCCATCAAACACTCCCAGGGCAGGTACAGCATGGGTTAGATACTGAATAAAGCTCCCTCTACACTGTCCCACCAAACACTCCCAGGGCAGGTAGAGCACGGGTTAGATACAGAGTAAATCACCCACTAATTTGGTTCATCAAGCACATCCAACTCAGATACAGCATGTGTTCAATGCAGCGTACAGCTCCCTTGACACTACCCAGTGAAGCACAACCAGCTTCAACGTTGAATCCACGCAGCCGCTGCCCCTTTTACACCATCGGCTTTTGCTAACAAGTCTATTATGTGATACTTTATCAAACGCCTTTTTGAAAGTCGATATACACAACATCGACGCCGCTATCCTCTCCTACCATCTTCGTTACTTCAACACTTAAGTTAGTCAAACATGATTTGCCATTAACAAGTACATGCAAACTTTAATTTATTAACCCATATTTGTTCAAGTGCCAAATAATTTTATCCCGGATTCATCTTTCTAAAAGTTCCCCCACCACCGACGTTAGTCTGACTGGCTTGTAGTTGCCGGGTTTATCGTTGTCCTGTTTATTGAACAGGGATGTAACATTTGCAATCCTCCACTTCTTTGGCACCACTCCCATTCCCAAGGACGATTGGAAGATTGTGGCCAGAGCCTCCGCAATTTCAACCCTTACTTCCCACAGCAATCTTGGATGTATCCCATCCGGACTGAGCGACTTTTCTACTTTGAGCGTGCCAACTTTTAAAGTGCCTCCGCTTTTTCTAATGTTGCCCCATTCCATTTATTTCGAACCTCATCCCTTACTGTGACCGTGGCATCCTCTTCTTCAGTGAAGACAGCTGCAAAATATTCATTTAGTACCTCAAGCATGCCCTCTCTCTCCACCAGCTCTCCTTCTTGTTCCCTAATTGGCCACACCCTTCCTTTCAATACCCTTTTACTATTTATATGTTTATTAAAGACTTTTGCGTTACCTTTTATGTTACCCGCTAATCTTTGCTCTTTTCCCTCTCTTATTTCCTTTTTCAGTTGTCCCCTGCACTTTTTGTATTCAGCTTTGTTCTCTACTGAATTATGAACCTTATTATTCTCATAAGCTCCACTTTCCCTTTCATTTTAGTCCATATCATTACTCAACCAGGGAGCTCTAGCTTTGTATGCCCTTCCTTTACCCATCGTGAGAATATGTCTGGTCTGTGCTCGAACTATCTCCTCTTTGTTTGCCTCCCATTGATCATTTATTGTTTTACCTGCCGATCTTTGATTCCAATCCACCTGGCACAGATCCCTTTTCAACTCACTGAAATTAGCCCTACTGCATTTGATTTTTCCTTGTCCTTTTCTATAACTACTCTAAACCTAATGATATGTTGATCACTGTTCCCCAAATGCACCCCCCTGAAACACTCTCCACTTGCCCCATTTCAATCCCCAGAACTAGATCCTGCTTCCTTCCTCGTTGGGCTAGAAACACACAGATGAAGAAAGTTCTCTTGTACAAGTCTCAGGAATTGCTCTCCCTCCTTTCCCTTTACACTGTTACTATTCCAGTCTATATTAAAATAATTTAACTCACCCATTATCACTACGCTAAATTGCTTGCATATTCTTGCAACTTGCCTGAAAATTTGCTCCCCTATTTCCTTCTCAGTATTTGGTGGCCTATTGTATATACCCAGCAGCGTAATAGCTCCTCTATTGTTCCTTAATTCTAAACAAATAGATTCTGACTATTAACCCTTAAGTGCATCCTCCCTTTCTAGTGCTGTGATCAGTACTGCCACCCCTCCATTTATTCCTCCCCTATCTTTCCTGAATATATTGTTGCCAGGAATGTTAAGTGCCCATTCCTCCCTTGTTTGAGCCATGTCTCCGGTATTGTCACTGTATCATAAACCCAAGTGACTACTTTTGCCAGCAGCTCAGGAACCTTATTCACCCCACTATCTGCATTTACTCACTCCAAACCTATCTTAGTCTGCCTTGCATTTCCCCCCGTCGAATGACTCCTATTTCTGAATTACTCATAAATCTAGTGCTAGTTGTCCCTCCCAATTCACTGTGCACCTTGTATATCCTCTATAATGCTTCATCCTGGTGCCCGTCTTCCTGCCAAATTAGTTTCAACCCACCCCCACGGCACCAGTTAAAGGTGAGGACATAGCTTCCAGCCCTGTTGAGGTGCAACCGTCCGCAGTGAACAGATCCCTCCTTCCCCAGGACTGGCCCCAATGCCCCAGGAAACTGAAGCCCTCACTCCTGCACAATTTCTCCAGCCACGTGTTAACCTCTCTTATCTTACTGCTCCTATATTCACTATCACATGGTCCTCGGATTAACCCCTGCTCCTATTTCTTCTATTATTCTTCTGTCTGTCTCGTGCCTCTTTCTCACTCTGTTCACAGGTCAATTCTTGCTCCAACAGATTCCCTAACTGTCAGTTCCTCGTTAGTATAGTGGTGAGTATCCCCGCCTGTCACGCGGGAGACCGGGGTTCAATTCCCCGACGGGGAGAATTTCTTTTACATCCCCAATTTTAATCGTATGGGCTGCTCTTTAAAATGCTCGTTGGAAAAGATGAACAGAAAAAAAGCAACGAAAATAATAAACCGGCATACAAAGAACTGTATAACAACTTCCTGCACCAGGTCCTTGTTAGTATAGTGCTTCCCCTCTCCCTTTTGTGTGGGACACGGAGGAGTGACAGAGCAAATGAGATTAACAGGGATTCACAGAAACAGCGGGAGTGTGGGACATACACGCAAAAACAGAGCACTGCATAACCATTTCCTCTACAATGTCCTTGATATTATAGTGCTGAGTAGTCAATTCCCCGACAGATTCTCTCTGAATGTCTGTCTCTGTGTGTCTCTGAGAAATGCACAGAAGGAAATAGATTCCAAATGGATGCCTGCCCGCACTTGGTGCTGTGTTTTCGAGAACATGTCTTCTTATACGAAAAATGTGCCTGGCGTGAAAGCGATCTGAATTTCAAAGCAGAAAGGGGGATGGACTGCGTTGCTCTGCTTGCTGGCAGGAGCCTTGCTGCAGTTTCCCTGGTTGTCCAGTGGTTAGGATTCGGCGCTTTCACCGCCGCGGTCCGGGTTCGATTACCTGTCAAGAAGAAGTGTGTTTTGGGGCTGTTTGGAATGCCTCCAATTAAAGCACCCGCGCGAAGCAATGCTAGCTCCAGATCATCATTCTGCACAGCGATACAAATTGCACTGCCTTGCCTTCTGTGAAATGCGTCTTGACAGCATGAAATGACATTTGGAACGAAACACTTTAAATGTTGACATGCCTATATTTAACTGCAGCTCACCGTTTCAGAACAGACACGCTTATCGTTGCCTTCTATTTAAGTTCTTGAACTGCATCCTTAGCTTATCACAGCACGGCTATCAATCAATTCATTGCCAGTGTGAAAAATACAACATTTGATACTTAGCAACGTGTGCAACACTGGAAAGAAAGAGGGCAGTGATAACTTATCCTGAGCATTTAGAGATTCGTTAGGCCTGAGCCTTTGCTGTGTAAGAAATGTCTCCTCATCTTCCCTCTGGTTCTTTTTCCGGTTATTTTCAATCGGGGACCTCTGGTTATCGCAGCTCCTGCCACTGGAAATGGTTTCTCCTTATTTACTCTATCAAAACCCCTTGTAATTTTGAAAACGTCTGTTAAATTTCCTCTTAAACTTCTGAGGAAAGCAATCCCAGCTTCGGCAGTCTCTCAACATAACTGAAATCCCTCATCCCTGATGACCACTCTGTGAGACGTCAAACTGAGTCTCTCGCTCTGTGTGTGTCTCCGTCTCCCTCTTTGTCCCTGACTCTCTCTCTCTGTCTAAGATTCTGAGGGGGCTCGACAGGGTAGATGCAGGGAGGATGTTTCCCCTGGTGGGGAAATGTAGAACTAGGGGGCACAACTTCAGAATAAGGGGTCGCCCACTGAAAACGGATATCAGGAGGATTTTCTTCTCTCAGAGTGTCGTGAATCTTTGGAATTATCTGCCCCAGAGAGCTGTGGGGGTGGCGACATTGAATATATACATTTGAGCTACAGGGGAGACAAGGGTTATGGGGAGCGAGCGGGAAAGTGGCATTGTAGTGCGGCCAAGATCTGCTCAGCCATGATGTTATTGAATGGCGGAGCAGGGTCGAGGGGCAGAATTGCTTACCCCTGCTCCTATTTCTTCTGTTATTCTTCTGTCTTTCTCTTGCCTCTTTCTCACTCTGTTCAAAGGTCGATTCTTGCTCCAACAGTTTCTCCAGCTGTCAGTTCCTCGTTAGTATAGTGGTGAGTATCCCCGCCTGTCACGCGGGAGACCGGGGTTCAATTCCCCGACGGGGAGATTTTTTTCAAATCCCCAATTTTAATCCTATGGGCAGCTCTTTAAAATGCTCGTTGGAAAAGATGAACAGAAAAAAAGCAACGAAAATAATATACCGGCATACAAAGTACTGTATAACATTTCCTGCACCAGTTCCTCGTTAGTATCGTGCTTTCCCTCTCCCTTTTGTGTGTGGCACGGAGGAGTGAGAGTGACATAGCAAATGAGATTAACAGGGATTCACAGAAACAGCGGGAGTGTGGGACATACACGCAAAAACAGAGCACACACAAGTATGTGTGTGTGTCGAAGTTTTTGTCTCAAGCACTGCATAACCATTTCCTGTACAATGTCCTTGATATTATTGTGGTGAGTAGTCAATTCCCCGACAGATTCTCTCTGACTGTCTGTCTCTGTGTGTCTCTGAGAAAAGCACAGAAGGAAATAGATTTGAAATGGATGCCTGCCCGCACTTGGTGCTGTGTTTTCGAGAACATGTCTTCTTATACGAAAAATGTGCCTGGCGTGAAAGCGATCTGAATTTCCAAGCCGCAAGGAGGAAGGACTGCGTTGCTCTGCTTGCTGGCAGTAAGCTTGCTGCAGTTTCCCTGGTGGTCTAGTGGTTAGGATTCGGCGCTTTCACTCGACGCGGCCCGGGTTTGCTTCCCGGTCAGGGAGAAGTGTGTTTTGGGGCTGTTTGAAATGCCTCCAATCACAGCACCCGCGCGAAGCAATGCTTGCTCCTGATCTAACTCTCCACACCGCTGTTTACTCGACAGTCGGCAGCGCATCATTCGGTACAGCGATAAAAAATGCACTGCCTTGCCTTCTGTGAAATGCCTCATGTTAGCAGGAAATGACATTTGGAACGAAACACTTTAAATGTTTACATGCCTATATTTAACTGCAGCTCACCGTTTCAGAAAAGACACGCTTATCGTTCGCCTTCTATTTAAGTTCTTGAACTGCATCCTTAGCTTATCACAGCACGGCTATCAATCAATTCATTGCCAGTGTGAAAAATACAACATTTGAAACTTAGCAACGTGTGCAAAACTGGAAAGAAAGAGGGCAGTGATAACTTATCCTGAGCATTTAGAGATTCCTTAGGCCTGGAACTTTTCTGTGTAAGAAATGTATCCTCATCTTCCCCTCTGGTTCATTTGCCGGTTATCTTCAATCAGTGTCCTCTGGTTATCGAACGTCCGACAACTGGAAATGGTTTCTCCTTATTTAGTCTATCAAAACCCCTTGTAATTTTGAAAACGTCTGTTAAATTTCCTCTTAAACTTCTAAGGAAAGCAATCCCAGCTTCGCCAGCCTCTCAACATAACTGAAAGCAGCGGCTTTCCAATGGCGCTGACGTGCTTTACATCCAGATATGTAATTAGAATATTAATCACAATGCAACCAGACAACCAACAAATATAAAGTGCTGTCGTTCTTTAGTTCACAGGATTAAACTAATTGAACTTAAACGCGTATCCGTATTTCCAACTTCATTCATTAATCCCATTAATAAACGTTGTCCTCTTCAACCAGCACAACCCCCATGTAACATTAGAGAAATGCAGTACTTATTCACAAGTGCAGAAAAACACGGACACAATTTTCGTCACCGAATTAAAAAAACAAACAGGAAAAGCTATGATTTAACAGAAATAAACATTCCGCATTCTTACTGGACAGGATAATTAATCAGGTTAACTTGGAAATGTTTACTACAATGTAAAGATGTTAATTTACGAATTTTGCTTCTAATGCTTTTCTCTCAAACATTCTATACAATATTAATCCCTGCTTTTGTCATAAAAAGTGTTAAATTATTTTAGGTACTTTCCAATTAAATAGCGGGAAACAAACCTCATTGTACTCTCCATTTTTAATCTCCTAATTCAAACATTAATTCCAATTAGAAATTGTATATTATCAGTTTAATCAAAGTATTTTGTGTCTCTTTCTCAATAAACAAATAATGCTTTCTTCTCCAGTTGCTTCCTGTAATGTTGATACATCATTACAGAGCTCATGCTTCTATTAACATTCCACTAAACGTTTAAGAGGAAATCTATATTTACATTATTCCTGGGACTTGTTCGGACGATAGAGCGACAGACAAAATACATTGGTTCACAATAGCGAAATACAGCGGATGCTGGAATTCGAAATATAAACAGAAAACACTGGAAATACTCAGCAGGTCAGACTGAATCTGTGGAGAAAGGGAGAAACAGCGTTAACCTTTCAGATCTGGGACATTTCCCCAGAGCTGGAAACAGTTAAAGATGTAACAGATGTTAACCAGGTGCAGAGGCAGAATTTAACCACTCCTGCCTTCCACCATATCACAGACCGGCCCTTTGTTCTTTGCTCGCCTCCCGCCTTTCCCTGCCTCTGCACCTGGTTAAAATCTGTTACATCTCTAACATTTTCCAGTCCTGAAGAAAGGTCACAGATCTGAAACGGTAACTCTGTTTCTCTCTCCACAGATGCTGCCTGACCTGTTGAGTATTTCCAGCATTTTCTGTTTTTATATTATGTAAATTAAAATGGTTTGTGTTTTTCCCCTTTTTTGGTTCTGTTCATAAACGTCTTAATGATATGTTTATAAATTCAGGAGAAAATAACATGTAACTCCTACAAATCCTCCCCTGCTTCCCCCACTGCAACAGCATGGTTGCATGTTTGTGTGAAGCTACTCACTTCAGTCGATCGTCCAAAATCAAATATTGAGAAATTTCAAATTTAAAACGTTTTAAGCAATTCAGAGCCTCCTTAAAAGCGTTTGGACTTGAAGAACAGGTTGAAACTTGTTTAGATGAGTGGAAAATTGATTTTTGCTTGTTTCTTCCAAAATCATACCAAAAACATCGGGGGATAAAAGTGTTTTTAACGTTCATTTTTTGTGAAAAGATCATTAACAATCTTTAAATTCTTTCTAGTCTGATTGCAACTTTGGCAGAAGAAGTTGCTCCAAGTTTCTCTTTCCCTCTTCAATCCTGTCCTTAAACATGCAACAACAAATAATAAAATAAACTCTAATTCCAAACGGAGCTCAAATAAGAAAGTGAATGAAGTAGTTCAGCTTCCTAAGAAGGCGGTCAGGTTATCATTCCCAGCCTTGGAGATGAGTTGGGATCAGTTTTAGAGTAGTTGTTTCCTCTTTTTCTGCTGCCGTTCCCTCCGTCTCTCACAGACTTGGAGGTTCAAACGGGGACACAAACTTGTATCCTCTCTCTCAAAACATGATTTGAACAACCCCAATAAATTCTTACAAAAAGGGGACAGCATCTGGCAAAATTAAACTGGAACTTACCGCCGCACATTCAATATCACTTTCCTGTATGTTTACCGGCTTTAAACGGTTTTCCGAATTTAGAAAAAAAATATTGCTACGGAGGCCTAAAAATTGTTTGCTTTTCCTCCTTCCAGCGGCCATTGTACATGTGCTGCGCCTCCACTTGTGTTGTCCAATGTGTGGTCAACGCCCAATCCCCGGGAACAGACTACACGTGCCTGGACTCTCACCCCCCTCTCTCTCTCTCTCTCTCTCTCTCTGTCTCTCTCTGTCCCTCTCTCCCTCTGTTTCTCTCTCTTTCACCCTCTTTTCCTCCCTCTCTCTCTATCTCCTTCTCTCCCTCTCTCTCTCTCTCTATCTCCCTCTGCCATTGTATCTCTCTCTCTATCTTTCTCTGCCCCTCTCTCTCTAACTCTATCTGGCCCTGTGTCTCTCTCTCACTGTCTCTATCTCTCTCAACCCTGTCTCTCGCTCTTTCTCCCTCTGACTCTGTCTCTGACTCTCTCTGCTCCCTCTTCATTATCTCTCTCTCTCCATCTCCCTCGAACCCTTTCTCGCTCGATCTCCCTCTTTCCCTGTTTCTCAATCTATCTCCCTCAGGACATGCCCCTCGCTCTATCTCCCTTTGTCCCTGCCTGTGGCTCTGTCTCCCATAGAATCTGTCTCTCGCTCTATCTTCCTCTGTCCCTGTATCTCGCTCTCTCACTCTCTGTCTCTGCCTCTGTCCCTGTCGCTCTCTCTCTCTCTCTTCCTCTAGCTATCATTCTCTCTCTCTCTCACTCTCTTCGTTTATAACGCTCTGTCTCTTTGTTTTGCTGTCTATCTCTGCAAAGTACATCGGAGCAAAGGAAGAATCAGAGAATCAGTGTCGGTTCAGGAGAGAGCTTTCCTCCCTTTCCTTAAACATTTGGAATCATGTCACTGCTGAGAAATAAGCAGATTTGTTTCCCTCTTAGAGGATACTTTTCTTCATAATGCTTTCCTATTTACGCTGTTGTGTAAATGAAGGTGATCAAATCAGACTCCAGCTCCAATAATTTGTTCACAATTAACTGAATGCCCTTCGTGTCCCAGCTCAGTGAAATCCTGAGCGATAACTGCCTGCAGGTTTTATAAGAGATGATTAACTGAGGCCCTGTCGGTGGATGGTAAAGATTGTTTTAACGCTATTGTAAGAAGCGAAGGGGATCTCTGCCCCACTCTCTCTCTCTCTCTCTCTCTGTCTCCAGTCTCTCTCTCCCAGTCTCTCTCCCTCTCTCACAAGTCTTTCCCTGCCCCGTCTCTCTTTCCCCTGTCTCTCTCTCTCCCCAGTCTTTCTCACCCCCAGTCTCTCTCTACCCCAGTCTAACTCTCTCTCCCCCAGTCATTCTCCCTCTCTTCCCATCTCTCTCTCCCCCAGTCGCTCTCTCCCCAGTCTTTCTCACTCTCCCCCCCAGTCTCTCTCTCTACCCGTCTCTCTCTCCCCCGTCACTCTCTCTCTCCCAGGCTCTCTCCCTCTCACCCCAATCTCGCTCAAACACTCTCCAGTCTCTCTCTCTCCCCCGATCTCTCGCACTCCCAGTCTCTTTCTCTCCCAGTCTCTCTCTCCGCCCCAGTCTCTCCCCAATCACTCTCTTCAAAGTCTATCCCCCTGTCTCTCTCTCACCCAAGTCTCTCCCCCAGTGTCACTCTCTCCCCAGTCTATCTCTCTCTCTGACCAGTCTCTCTCTCTCTGAACAGTCTCTCGCTCTCTCTGTCCAGTCTCTCGCTCTCCCAAATCTCTCTCTTCCCAGTCTCCCTCTCTCCCCACTAATTCCTCTCTCACCCATTATCTCTCTCTCCCCGTCCCTCGCTCTCCCCAGTCTCTCTCTACCCGAGTTTTTCTCTACCCAATTCTCTCCCTCTCCTCCAATCACTATCCCCCACGTCTCTCTTGTCCAGTGCCTCTCTCTCCACAGTCTCTCTCTCCCCCACCTCACTGTCTCTCTCCCCAGTCACGAACTGTCTCTCCACGTCTCTCTAACTCTCTCTCTCCCCAGTGTCTCTCTCTCTCGTTGCCCAGACTCTCTCTCTCTCTCCAGTCTGTCTCTCTCTCCCACACCTCAGTCTCTCACTCCCCATTCAGGAACTATATCGCCCCGTCTCTCTACCTCTCTCTCTCTCCTCCAGTCTCTCTCCCCACGTCTATCTTGTCCAGTGCCTTTCTCCACAGTCTTTCTCCCCCAGCCCAGTCTCCCTCTCCCCAGTCATGAACTCTCTTCCCCAGTCTCTCTCTCTCTCTTTGCCCAACCTCTCTCACTCACCAGTCAATCTCTCTCCCAGTCTCTCTCTCTCGCTCCCCAGTTGCTCTTGCTCTCCCCAGTCCCTGTCTCCCCATTAACACTCTCTCCTCAGTCTCTCTCTGTCGCTCCAACCCCATTCTCTCTCTCCTACCCCAGTATCTCTCCCCGTCTCCCTCTCACTCCCCAGTCTCTCTCTCTCTCGCCATTCTCTCTATCTCTCTCTCCCCAGTCACTCCCCTCGTCTTTATCTCCCAGTCCCACTCCCAGTTTCACTCTCGTTCTCCAGTTTATCTCCCTCTCCCCGTCTCTCTCTCTTCCCCGTCTCTCTCTCGCTCTTCAGATTGTCTCTCTCCCCGTCTCTCTACCAGTCGCTCTCTCGCTCGCCAGTTTCTATCTCTATCCCCGTTTCACTCCCTCTCCCTAGTCTCTCTCGCTCTTTCCCATTTTCCCTCTCTCCCCAGTCTCTCTCTCCCCGTCTGTCTTTCTCTCCAGTCTCTCTCTAACCCCCATCCTCTCTCCCTCTCCCCCATTCTCTCTCCCCGTCTCTCACCCCGGTCTCTCTCTCTCAACAATCTCTCTTGCCGTCTCTCTCTCCCCAGTCCCTCTCTTTCCACACTCTCTCATTCTCTCCCTCTCTTTCTCTCTCCCTCAGTCTCTCTCTCTCTCTCCCTCAGTCTCTCTGTCTACCCATTTTCTCTCACACCAGTTCCTCTTGCCGTGTATCTGTCTCTCCAGTCTCTCTCCCTATCTCTCTCTCTCCACCAGTCTCTCTCTGTCCCCACTCTCTCACTCTTCCCCTCTCTCTCCCAGTCTCTATATGTCTCTCCCCCAATCTCTCTCTCTCTCCCCCAGTCTCTCTCTGTCCCCACTCTGTCACTCTTCCCCTCTCTCTCCCAGTCTCTATATCTCTCTCCCCCAATCTCTCTCTCCCCAGTCTCTCTCTCACCCCCTCTCTCTCCCTCCCCCACTCTCTCTCTCACCCGTCTCTATCTCACCCACTTTCTCTCTTGATCTCACCCACTCTCCTTCTCACCCATTATATTTCTCTCTCCCCCAGTCTTTCTCTCATCCTCTCTCTCTCTCTCTCTCTCTCAATCTCTCTCACCCACTCTCTCTCTCCCTTTCACTCCTTCCTCCCTCTTCCTCCCTCAGGCTCAGGCACGTAGCGGGTTCAGTGCGCAGTTTATATATCCATCTGCCACGACTCCCCGCGCAGTGTCAGCATTCGACAGCCGTTCACATTCTCAGTGGCTCTGGCCTGTAGCGAGTTTCAGCTCGCAGGCGCGGAACCCCGCTCCTGCGGGACGAACGAACGAGTCTGTGGAACACGATTGAAAAGACCGCCTGCAGGTCCTTCTTCATCTGGAGAGGAAATGTCTGTTGTATAAATGTACCAGCCTATACTGAAGGTGCTGCATTATGGTTGGGTTCGGTCCCAGTCACTGTTTGCCCTCCACTACCTTGCCAATTTGTAATTCTGAGCTGTGAGCCTATACTGAAGGTGCTACGTTATGGTGGGGTTCGGCCCCAGTCCCTGTTTGCCCTCCAGTATTTGCCAAGTGGTAATGCTGAACTGCAAGACTATACAGCGAGCTGCCAGCATTTCAACCATGTGGAGCAGCACAGCCGCCGTCCCTGACTGATTCTGTCTGGAAAACCTTAGCCAATGGCAGCACAGCAACAACAACTTGCATTTACATAGCGCCTTGAACTTAGTAAAACGTCCCAAGCGCTTCACAAGAGCGTAATCAGTCAAACTTTGAAACTGAGGCAATGAAGGAGACATTACAACCGGTGACCAAAATCTTGGTCAAAGATTTTAGGGCCATGGCAACTGAAGGCACGGCCGTCAATGGTGGAGAGAAGGGAGCGGGAGTTGCACAAGTGGAAAAAGTTGGAGGAGTGCAGAGTTCATAGAATCCTGGAATGATACAGCACAGAAGGAGGCCATTCGGTCCATGATGCCTGTGCCAGTTCTTTGAAAGAGCTTTTCAATTGAGTGCCAATCCCTTGCTCTTTCCCCATAGGTTTAGCCCTGCGATTTTTTTCCCAATTCAATATTTACCCAATTCCCTTTGGAAAGTTACTATTGAATCTGCTTCCACCGACCTTCCAGGCAGTGCCTTCCAGGTCATAACAACTTGCTGCGTTATTTTTCTTTCACCAATTACCTTAAATCTGTGTCCTTTGGTTACCGACCTTCCAGCCACTGGAGAGAGCTTTTCCTTATTAAGAGGGTTGTAGGGCTGGAGGAGGTCACAGAGATAGGGATGGATGAGGACATGGAGGGATTTGAACAAGAGGGCGAGAATTTTAAAGGCTGAAGCCACCAGCCGTCTCTCTCAATACAGAATGTGAATCACTAGTAACAGGAAAGAAGGTACTTTAACTCCTAAAGGTGCAGAAAGGTGAGACATTGTCCCTCTAAATATAACAAACTGATACATAATGAGGGGAAATGAATCTGTGTATATTAACAAACAGCGACCTGGAAAGAGTGAAATTAATGACAATTAAACACTTAGTCCACATGGCACTGATGTGTCTGAAACTCATAACAGGAACTCCAGGAAAACACAATTGTGACAAATGTTAAACTGTTTGCTTGACAAAAGAAATCTTGAATTAATTTTCAAAAGATAAATAATTTAGCACGGACTCAACTGAGTGGCCGACTCAAGCACCGCGATTGGTTGCAGAACGCCGTGCACCCTTGACCCACCGGCCTCTGAGCTCTCTTCCTGTTGTTTCCAAAGGCCATCCTTCACCACTCGCAAACATTACGTTGCCGGATGTGGTTCACGGGCTCACTGGAAGAACATAAATGAGTCCTCCAATCTGAGTTGGAAAATACAATTACAGAAACAAGATTCAATTTATTAACTAAACTATTTCAAATCAAATCAAATGAATTGTTTAATTAATATCTGCCTTTTGTGCCAAGTGGGAAACAAGTGAAGTCTGGGCTGTGCAGGAGTGTTTGAGCTCGGTTATACTGCGGGTTCCAGGCTCTCTGCTCCAAGTGCGCTTCTTTCAGCTCACGGTCTCATTCACGCATCCAACTGAGTGGATTAACCGCTCCCTTTAAATCCATCACAGAAATATCAGCATTCGGTGTTAAGTTGTGATAAACTTTAAAAAAAACCTGAATAAGCTTCAGTGGGAATATTGTGTTCAATTCTGGGCAACACATTTTAGGAAGGATGTCACGGAAAGGGTGCAGAGGAGGTTTATTGGAATGGTAACAGTGATGAGGGACTTCAGTTCTATGGAGAGACTGGAGAATCTGGAGTTTTTCACCTCAGAGCAGAAAAGACTGAGAGGAAATTTGATTGAGGTGTTCAAAATCATGAATCGTTTTGATAGAGTGATTAAGCATAATCTGTTTCCAGTGGCAGAATGGTCAGTGAGCAGAGGACACAGATTTAAAGTGATTGGGAAAAGAACCAGAGGAAACGTTTTCTTTACACAGCGAGTTGTTGTGATCTGAAATGCACTGCCTGAAAGGGCACTGGAAGCATATTCAATAGTAACTTTCAAAAGGGAATCGGATTATTTTTGAAGGGATATGATTTACAGGTCTATGCGGAAAGAGCAGGGGTTAGGATTAATTGGTCAACACTTTCAAAGAGCCGGCACAGGCACGATGGGCCGAATGGCCTCCTTCTGTGCTGTACCATTTAATGAGTCTATGATGTTATGTTTGTCAGATGTTGCTGACAGAGTGGCAACAATAGATTGTTCACATCAGAAGCACGGAAAATATATTTTCAAAAGCGTAGGAGTACATTTTGCAACATATGCAAATTGGACTGAGGAGAGAGAGCGAGCTTGGATAGCGTTTGTGTAACCAGGACACGCGACACTGTGAGGCCCCTGACGAGATACCAATGTCCCAGACCCTGACTGCTGGTCACCCTCTAACACTGGGACAGTAAAGGGACTGCGATGGTCTCTGTATTTAAATTAAATGTCAATAATCAACAAGAGTGTGTATGTCGAAGGATTAGTGTAAGCTGTACACTGGCAAGAGATATTGATAGACCATTGACAATTAATGACACACTACTGATATTGGAGGGAATTCCACAGTGAATATTCACTTTATAACACTCTGTGCCCATGAACATCTGATTTCACTGAATTCCGACCTGACAAAGATAGATCAGAATATTTTCTAAATGGTAAGAAGCGTGGAATTGTTGAGTTGCCAAGAGATTCAGGTATCCATTTACATAAATCCTTCCCATATCAGAGACACATCCCATCATGTCATAGACAAATCCCTCCCAAATAAGTGTCAAATTCCACCTATATCAGATATACATCCCACCCATGTATATTTGAACATTAATGGGCACTGTGTGGTAGCGAGAGAATATTCACCGGATAAATCCACTCCATGTGTCAGCCACTTTCACTGATACCAGGCTTTTCATACCAAGATTTTTAAACTTGAATTCAAATTCTCAAACTTCCAAGGGTGGGATTTGATCTCTCGCTTTCTGGATCAATAGTCCAGTGACATAACCACTTGGGCAAACGTATCCTCAGTGATCTCATTCTTTTTGTAGCACCTGATTGCTCAGAGTTACTGTGTGAAAAGGGCTGACTGACTTTCAATCTCACTCCCAACCAGCTCATGTTCAAGGCCCGGTCCACGATAGTTTCATCAAAGTCCATTCTCCCCATATTGCCGAATCTGTGAATCCCCATGGGTTAATTCCAGCATACAAGGAAGTAACTCGCTGCCACATTGGACCCATTGTCACTTCTGAGTCTGCGTGACCTTTGCTTCCATTGTGGTCAACAGATTTGAATGTTGTACGCTTTGTGTTGCAGGCAAGACAATGTCAGCTTTCAAAAGGTGGGAGGGAGCGTGTTGTTTGTCACAGGTTGCTCAGAGACAGAACAGTCAACTAACCTGATCAGAAGCACGTATTAGATCTGCTGAAGCTCACAGCTGCTCTTTTCACAGCTGATGCAAAATAAAGGGAAGAGAGAAAGAGAGAGAATGTTTAGGGTCATAGAAACATGGATACTTAGGAACTGCAGGAGGCAATTCAACCCCTCAAGCCTGCTCCAGCATTCAATTAGGTCATGGTTGATCTGTACCAGAACTCCTTCTACCCCCTTGGTTACGTAACTTTAATAAGCTTACCGCAACAAAATCAATCAATATCTGTTTTCAAACGTTTAATTTACCTCCCCAGCCTCAACAGCTTTATGGGGGATAAAGTTCCAGATGTCCACTACAATTTATGTGATGAAGTGCTTCCTGATATCACCACTGAAGCCCAGCTCTGATTTTAAGAGTATGCCCCTTGTTCTGAACTCCGCCACCCTCCCCCCGCCCCCCAACACAAGTGGAAAGAGTTGATCTCTAGTTACCCTATCATCTCCTTTAATCATCTTAAACACTACAATAATTCACTCCTTCATATTCTATAGTCAAGGGAACACAAGTATAGTCTATTTAACCTGTCCTCATAATTTAGTCCTTTTAGCCACGGTATCATTCTGGTGAATCTGCGCTGCACCCGCTCCAAGGCCAATATATCCTTCCTGAGATGCGGTGCCCAGAATTGAACACAGTACTCCAGATTATGTCGTACTGGGAGAGTGTCTGAGTAACCAGGACGTGGGACACTGCGAGGCCCTGACCGAATGTCAATGCCCCAGACACTGACTGCTGCTCATCACCAGCACTCGTAGAATAAAAGGACTGCGATGGTCTCTGTACTTAAATTGAAAGCCAAGCATCACCAGGGCTGGGTCTTTAATGGGCACTGAGTGTTAGCGGGATAATATTTTCAGTGAAGAGGAGATTTATTAGAATGGTATCAGGAATGGGGGACTTCAGTTCTGTGGAGAGACTGGAGAAGCTGGGGTTGTTCTCCTTAGAGCAGTGAAGAGTAAGAGAAGATTTGATTGAGGTGTTCAAAACCATGAATAGTTTTGAAACAGTGAATCAGTATAAGCTCTTTCAAGTGGCAGAAGGGTCAGTAACCAGAGGACACAGATTTAAGGTGATTGGCAAAAGAACCAGAGGCGATTTAAGGATTTTTTTTTTACACAGCGAGTTGTCGTGATCTGGAATGCACTGCCTGGAAGGGCACTGGAAGCAGATTCAATAGTAACTTTAAAAAGGGATTTGGAAACATTTCTGACGGGATATGATTTACAGATCTATGGGGAAATTGCAGGGGATTGGAATTAATTGGACAGCTCAGATGATGCTGACAGACTGAGAACAATAGATTGTTCACATCAGGAGCACGGACAAGATAGTTTGAAGGGCACAGGAGAACATTTAGCAACATATGCAAACTAGAGTGAGGAGAGAGAGCGAGCAACGAGAATGTTTGTGTAACCAGTACACGCGACACTGTGGGGCCGCAAAACAGATATTAGTGTCCCAGACCCTTGACTGCTGCTCACCCTCTAACACTGGGATAGTAAAGGGATTATGATTGTCTCTGTTTTATATTAAACTTGAAGAATCACCAAGAGTATGTATGTCAAAGGATCAGTGTAAGCTGTACACTGGAAAGAGATATTCATAGAGCATCGCACATTAATGACACACTTCTGATATGGGAGGGATTTACCCTGTGAATATTCTAACACTCTGTGCACATTCGGACCTCAGAAAGATAGATCAGGGTATTTTCTAAATGGTAAGAAGCTAGGAACTGTGGCGTAGACAAGAGATTCAGGCATCCATTTACATAAATCCTTCCCATATCAGAGATACATCTCTGCAGATAAACACGTGGTTGCAGGGATGGTGTAGCGGGGAGGGTTTCAGTTATGTGGATAATTGGAGCACATTCTGGGGAAGGTGGGACCTGTACAAACAGGACAGTTTGCACCTGAACCAGAGGGGCACCAATATCCTGGGAGGGAAATTTGCTACGGCTCTTCGGGGGGGTTTAAACTAATTTGTCAGGGGGATGGGAAAAAGGGCTGTAGTCCAGGAGCCAGTGGTGAGTGTAGGGAGGTACTGAGGAGGGTATCAACGTCGCAGGAATGTACCGGCAGACAGGAAGATGGCTTGAAGTGTGTCTACTTCAATGCAAGGAGCATCCGGAATAAGGTAGGAAAACTTGGAGCGTGGAATGGTACTTGGGACTACGATGTGGTGGCCATTACGTAGACATGGTTAGAACAGGGGCAGGAATGGTTGTTGGAAGTTCCGGGGTATAGATGTTTCAGTAAGAGTAGGGAAGTTGGTAAGCAAGGTGGAGGAGTAGCATTGTTAATCAAGGATAGTTTAACAGCGGCAGAAAGGCAGTTCGAGGGGGATCTGCCGTCTGAGGTAATATGGGCTGAAGTGAGAAATAGGAAAGGAGCGGTCACGTTGTTAGGAGTTTTCTACAGGCCCCCTAATAGTAATAGAGATGTGGAGGAAGAAATTGCAAAGCAGATTATGAATAGGTGTGGAGGTCACAGAGTAGTTGTCATGGGTGACTTCAACTTTCCAAATATTGATTGGAACCTTTATAGGTCAAACAGTTCGGATGGGATAGTTTTTGCACAGTGTGTGCAGGAGGATTTCCTGAAACAATATGTGGATAGGCCGACAAGAGCTGGGGCCACGTTGGATTTGGTACTGGGTAATGAACCGGGCCAAGTGTTTGAGTTGTATGTGGGAGAGCACTTTGGAGATAGTGACCACAATTCGGTACCTTTCACTATTGCAATGAAGAGGGACAGGGCCATACGGCAGGGCAGGGTTTATAATTGGGGGAGGGGTAATTATGATGCGATTAGGCAATAATTAGGGAGTATAAGATGGGAACAGAAACTATCAGGGAAAGGCACAAACGAAAAGTGGAGCTTTTTCATGGAGCAGTTACTGCGTGTCCTTGATAGGTATGTCCCTGTCAGGCAGGGAGGAAATGGCCGAGTGAGAGAACCATGGTTCACAAAAGAGGTTGAATGTCTAGTCAAGAGGAAAAAGGAAGCGTATGTAAGGATGAGAAAACAAGGTTCAGTTGGGTCGATTGAGGGGTACAAGGTAGCAAGGAATGAGCTAAAAAAAGAGCTTAGGAGAGCTAGGAGGGGGCATGAGAAGTCCTTGGCGGGTCGGATCAAGAAAAACCCCAAGGCCTTTTACTCTTATGTGAGAAATAAAAGAATGACCAGGGTGAGGGTAGGGCCGGTCAAGGACAGTAGTGGGAACTTGTGCATGGAGTCAGAAGAAATAGGAGAGGTGATGAATGAATACTTTTCGTCAGTGTTCACCGAGGAGAGGGGCCATGTTCTTGAGGATGAGAGTGTGATAAAGGTGGATAGGCTGGAGGTGGTAGATGTTCTGAGGGAAGATGTTTTAGCAATTTTGAAGAACCTGAGGGTCGATAAGTCCCCTGGGCCAGATGGGATATATCCTAGGATTCTTTGGGAGGCAAGGGAGGAGATTGCAGAGCCTCTGGCTTTGATCTTTGGGTCCTCACTGTCCACGGGAAAGCTGCCAGAGGACTGGAGAGTGGCGAATGTTGTTCCTCTCTTCAAGAAAGGAAATAGGAATGACCCTGGTAATTATAGGCCGGTTAGTCTTACTTCGGTGGTTGGTAAGATAATGGGAAAGTTCCTGAGGGATAGGATTTACGACCATTTGGAAAGGGGAAACTTAATCAGGGATAGTCAACACGGATTCGTGAAGCGTAAGTCTTGCCTAACAAATTTGATTGAATTCTTTGAGGAGGTAACTAAGTGTGTAGATGAAGGTAGAGCAGTTGATGTCGTATACATGGATTTTAGGAAGGCGTTTGATAAGGTTCCCCATGGTCGGCTCATGAAGAAAGTAAGGAGTTGTGGGATAGAGGGAAATTTGGCCGATTGGATAAGTAACTGGCTATCTCGTAGAATGCAGAGGGTGGTGGTGGATGGAACATTTTCGGACTGGAGACGAGTTACCAGCGGTGTGCCACAGGGGTCGGTGCTGGGTCCTCTGCTGTTTGTGATTTTTATCAATGACTTGGAGGAGGGGACTGAAGGGTGGATCAGTAAATTTGCTGATGACACCAAGATTGGTGGAGCAGTGGATGAGGTGGAGGGCTGTTGTCGGCTGCAAAGAGACATTGATAGGATGCAGAGCTGGGCCGAAAAATGGCAGATAAGTGCGAGGTGATTCATTTTGGTAGGGCAAATTTGAATAAGGATTACAGGGTCAACGGCAGGGTTCTGAGGAACGTGGAGGAGCAGTGGGATCTGGGGGTTCATATCCACAGATCTCTGAAGGTTGCCACTCAAGTGGACAGAGCAGTAAAGAAGGCCTATGGTGTGTTGGCGTTTATTAACAGAGGGTTTGAGTTTAAGAACCGTGAGGTTATGTTGCAACTGTACAGGACCTTGGTGAGACCACATTTGGAATATTGTGTGCAGTTCTGGTCACCTCACTATAGGAAGGACGTGGAAGCATTGGAAAGAGTGCAGAGGAGATTTACCAGGATGCTGCCTGGTTTCGGGGGGAGGTCTTATGAGGAAAGATTGAGGGAGTTGGGGCTTTTCTCTTTAGAGCGGAGGAGGATGAGAGGCGACTTAATAGAGGTTTATAAGATGATGAGGGGGATAGATAGAGTGGATGTTCAGAGACTATTTCCAAGGTAGAGGCAGCTGTTACAAGGGGGCTTAACTATAAGGTGCATGGGGGGAGATATAGAAGGGATGTCCGAGGTAGATTCTTTACTCAGAGAGTGGTTGGGGTGTGGAATGGACTGCCTGCTGTGATAGTGGAGTCGGACACTTTAGGAACTTTCAAGCGGTTATTGGATAAGCACATGGAGCACACCAGAGTGATAGGGAGTGTGATAGCTTGATCTTGGTCTCGGACAATGCTCGGCACAACATCGAGGGCCGAAGGGCCTGTACTGTGCTGTACTGTTCTATGTTTCTATGTCTATGTTTCTATCCCTCCCATATCAGAGACAAATACCTCCCAAATCAGTGTCAAATTCCACCTATATCAGATACACATCCCACGCATGAATATTTGAGCATTAATGGACACTGTGTGCAAGCGAGAGAATATTCACAGGATAAATCCACTCCATGTGTCCGCTAATTTCACTGATACGAAGCTTTTCATAACCAGATTTTTAAACTTGAATTTAAATTCTCAAACTATCAGGGTGGGATGTGAACTCTAGTTCTCTGAATCAATATTCCAGTGATATAAACACTAGACTACCGTCGCCTGAGTAATCTCAATCTTTTTGTAGCACCTGATTGCTTTGTGTTACAGATTTAAAAGGACTGACTGACTTTCCTTCTCACTCTCAAACAGCTCATGTTCAAAGCCTGATCACTGATAGGTTCATCAATCGCCATTTTGAGCCATGTTGACGAATCTGTGAATCCCTGTGAGTTAATTCCAGCATACAAAGAATATGCTCGATGCCACACTGAGTCTGCGTGAACTTTGCTTCCAATGTGGTTAACAGATTTGAATGTTGTACGCTGTGTGTTGCAGGCAAGACAATTTCAGCCTTCAAAAGGTGGGAGGGAGCGTGTTGTTTGTCAGAGGATGCTCAGAGACAGAAAAATAAACTATCGAAATCAGAAGCACGGGTAAGATCTGCTGAAGCTCACAGCTGCTCATTTCACAACAAATGCAAACTAGAGTGAAGAGAGACCGAGAGAGAATTTTTAGCGGCATAGAAACATGGAAGCATAGGAACAGGAAGAGGCAAATAAGCCCCTCAAGCCTGCTCCAGCATTCAATCAGATTTTGTCTGATCTGTACCTTATTTCCATCTACCCGCCTTAGTTTCGTAAACTTAATACCCTTCCCCAGCAAAAATATATCAATCTCAGTTTTCAAACTTTTAATTGATCCCCGGCCTCAACAACGTTTTGGGGGAGAGAGTGTTCCAGATTTGCAATAACCTTTGGTGGAAGAAGTGTTTCCTGACATCACCACTGAACAGCCTAGCTCTAATTTGAAGATTATGCCCGTTGTTCTGGACTCCCCCCTCCAGAGGAAATAGTTTATCTCAATCTAACCTGTCAATTCCTTTAATCATCTGAAACACTACAATAGTTCACTCCTTAATCTTCTATACTCAAGGGAATACAAGCCTAGTCTATGCACCCTGTCCTCATAATTTAACCCTTTTGACCCCGTATCATTCTGGTGAATCGGCGCTGCACTCCCTCCAAGGCCAATATATCCTTCCTGAGGTGCGGGGCCCAGAATTGAACACAGTTACTTCAGATGGGGTCTTACTGGGAGAGTGTTTGTGTAACCAGGACAGGGGACACTGTGAGGCCACTGACTGCTGCTCACCCACTGTCATGGGTACAGTAAAGGGACTGCGATGGTCTCTGTATTGTAATTAAATGTCAAGCATCAGCAAGGCTGGAACTTTAATGGGCACTGAGTGTTAGCGAGAGAATATTTACAGGTAGAATCCCTCCCGTGTCAGTAATGTGTCTGTATTGAAGTGATGCTGAGAGGGAATTTTTTCGTAATGAAATCAGGCAGAAGCAGAATGGTGCCATGGATGAGGGACTTCAGTTATGTGGAGAGACTGGAGAAGCTGGGATTTGTCTGCTTAGAGCAAAGAGGATTACTGGAGATTTGATAGAGGAGTTCAAAATCAAGTATGGTTTTGATAGAGTGAATAAGGAGAAACTTATTCCACTGGCTGAAGGGTCGGTAACCAGAGGAAACAGATTTAAGGTGATTGGAAAAAGAACCAGAGGCGACATGAGGAAATATGTTTTATACACAGCGAGTTGTTGTGATCTGGAATGCACTGCCTGAAATGGCACAAGAAATACGTTCAATATAACTTTCAAAAGGGAATTGGATACATTTCTGACGGGGTATGATTTACAGGTCTATGGGGAAAGAGCAGGGGAGTGGAATTAATTGGACAGCTCTTTCAAAGAGTCGGCACAGGCATGATGGGCCGAATGACCTCCTTCTGTGCTGTACCATTCTATGATTCTATGATGTAATGTTTGTCAGATGATGCTGACAGACTGTGCAATAGATTGTTCACATCAGAAGCACGGAAAATATATTTTAAAGAGCACAGGGGATCATTCAGCAACATAGGAAAACTAGAGTGAGCAGAGAGAGCGAGCTGGGAGAGTGTTTGTGTAGCCAGGACACGCGACACTTGTAGGTCCCTGAACAGATGTCAATGTCCCAGACCCTGACTGCTGCTCACTCACTAACACTGGGACAGTAAAGGGACTGCGATGTTCTCTGTATAAATTAAATGTCAAGAATCACCAAGAGTGTGTATGTCGAAGGATTAATGTAAGTTGTAAACTAGACAGAGATATTGATAGACCATCGCCCATTAATGATACATTACTGATATTGGAGGGATTTACCTTGTGAATATTCTGTTTCGAACACTCAGTGCCCATGAACGTTTGAGTCCATCCACTTCACACCTGAGAAAGATAGATCAGAGTATTTTCTAAATGGTGCGAATCTAGGAACTGTGGAGGAGCCAAGTGATTCAGGGATCCATGTACATAAATCCTTCCCATATCAGAGACAAATCTCAGACATATCAGTGACAAATCCCTCCCAAATCAGTGTCAAATCCAACCTATATAAGAGTCAAATCCCACCCATGTATATTTGAACATTAATGAATACTGACTGTTAGCGAGAGAATATTCACAGGATAAATCCATTGCATGTGCAGCCACTTTCACTGATACCAGGCTTTTCGTACCCAGTTTTTTTAAACTTGAATTCAAATTCTCAAACATCCGGGTTGGAATTTGTACTCTTGTTCTCTGGATCAATAGTCCAGTGAAATAGCCACTATGCTACCGTACCCTGAGTGATCTCAATCATTTTGTAGCAGCTGAATGCTCAGTGATAGAGTGTGCGTTAAAAGGGCTGACTGACTTTCAATCTCACTACCAAGCAGCTCATGATAAGACCTGGTCCCCGGTAGATTCACCAATCTCCATTTTCCCCATATTGCCGAATCTGTGAATCCCCATGGGTTAATTCCAGCATACAAGGAAGTTACTCGCTGCCAATCTGAACCCATTGTCAGTTCTGAGTCCGCCTGATCTTTCCATCCCATGTGACTAACAGATTTGAATGTTGTACGCTGTGTGCAGCTGGCAAAACAATGTCAGCCTTCAAAAGGTGGGAGCTTGTTGTTTGTCAGAGGCTGCTCAGAGTCTGAGAAGAATGAACTGTCCAGATCAAAAGCACGAATAAGATCTGCTGAAGCTCACAGCTGCTCATTTCACAACAAATGCATATTAGAGTGAGGAGAGACAGAGAGAGAATTTTTAGGGTCTGAGAAACATGGAAGCATAGGAACAGGAAGAGGCAATTCAGCCCTTAAAGCCTGCTCCAGCATTCAATCAGATCTTGAATGATCTGTTCTTTAATTCCATCTACCCGCCTTAGTTCCGTAAACTTAATACCCTTACCCAGCAAAAATATATCAACCTCAGTTTTCAAACTTTAAATTGACCCCCAGCCTCAACAGCGTTTTGAGGGAGGGTTTTCCAGATTTCCACTACTCTTTGTGTGAAGAAGTGCTTCCTGACATCACCACTGAACAGCCTAGCTCAAATTTTAAGATTATGCTCTTTGTTCTGGACTCGCCCCACCAGAGGAAATCGTTTCTCTCTATCTACCCTATCAATTCCTTTGATCATCTTAAACACGACAATTAGTTACTCCTTAATCTTCTATACTCAAGGGAATACAAGCCTAGTCTATGCAACTGTCCTCAGAACTGAACTCTTTCATCCCCGGTATCATTCTGTTGAATCTGTGCTGAACGCCCTCCAAGGCCAATAGCTCCTTCCTGAGGTGCGGTGCCCAGAATTGGACACAGTCACTCCAGATTATGGCGTACTGGGAGAGTGTTTGTTTAACCAGGACATGGGAAACTGAGAGGCCCCGGATGTCAATGTCCCAGACACTGACTGCTGCCCCCCCGTTAACATTGGGCCTGTAAATGGACTGTGATGGTCTCTGTATTGAAATTGAAATTCAAGCATCTCCAGGGCTGGAACTTTAATGGGCACTGAATGTTTGCGGGAGAATATTTACAGGTTGAATCTCTCCCGTGTCAGTAATGCGTCAGTGCTGAGGTGATGCTGAGAGGGCAGATTTTGGTAATATAAACAGGCAGAATCAGAATGATCCAGAGAGGCTAATGGAAGGGGATCCATCTTTGTTTTCTTTACACATCAGAGGTTAAGACAATGTCAGCCTGTAAACAGTGGGAGTTTGTTGTGATGTGATACATTTTGTTAGGATACATGAGGAGATGCAATGTGAACGAAATGGTACAATTTTAAAGGGGGTGCAGGAACAGAGAGACCTGCGGCTGTGTGTACACAGATCTTGGAAGGACAAGTTGAGAAGGCTGCTAAAAAACCATTCGGGATCCTGAACTTTATTGTCTCAGCACAGAGTACAAAAGCGAGGAAGTTATCGCTAAACCTTATTAAAACACATGTTAGGCCTCAGCTGGAGTATTGTGTTCAATTCTGTGCTTCACATTTTAGGCAGGTTGTCAATGCCATGGAGAGGGTGCAGAGGAGATTTATTAGAATGGTAACAGGAATGAGGGACTTCAGTTCTGTAGAGAGACTGGAGAAGCTAGGTTTGTTCTACTTAGAGCAAGGAAGATTAAGAGCAGATTTGATTGAGGTGATCAAAACCATGAATCGTTTTGATAGAGTAAATAAAGATAGGCTGCTCCAGTGGCAGAAGGCTTAGTGACCAGAGGACATAGATTTAAGTGGATTTGCAAAAGAACCAGATGCGATACGAGGAAACATTTTTATTTACACAGTGAGTTGTTGTGATCTGGAATGCACTTGCTGAAAGAGCACTGGAAGTCGGTTCAATAATAACTTCCAAAAGGCAATTGGATAATTCTTTGACGGGATGTGATTTACAGGACTGTGGGGAAAGAGCAGGTGAATGGGGTTAATTGGACAGCTCTTTCAAAGAACCGGCACAGGCACGATGGGCCGAATATTCTCCTTCTGTGCTGTATCATTCTAGGTTTTTATGATGTAATGTTTGCCAGATGATGCTGACAGACAGAGAACAATAGGTTCTTCACATCAGAAGCAAGGACAATATTTTTTTTAAAGGTCACAGGAGTACATTTAGGAACATATGCAAACTAGAGTGAGGAGAGAGAGCGAGCGGGGAGAGTGTATGTATAAACAGGACATACGACACTGTGAGGCCCCTGACCAGAAGGCAATGACTCAGACCCTGACTGCTGCTCACCTACTAACACTGTGACAGTAAAGGGACTGCGATGGTCTCTGTATTTAAATTAAATATCAAGAATCACCAAGAGTGTGTATGTCAAAGGATTAATGTAAGCTGTACACTCGACAGAGATATTGATAGACAATCGCCCATTAATGATACATTACTGATATGGGAGGGATTTAGAACCAGAGGCGACATAAGCAAACATTTTCTTACACAGCGAGTTGTTGTGATCTGCAATGCGTTGCCTGAAGGGGCGGTGGAAGCAGGTTCAATAGTAACTTTCAAAAGGGAATTTTTGAAGGGGCATGATTTACAAGTCTATGGGGAAACAGCAGGGGAGTGGTATTAATTGGACAGCTCATTCAAAGTGTCGACACAGACACGATGGGTCGAATGGCCTCATTCTGTGCTGTACCATTCTATGATTCTAAGATGTAATGTTTGTCAGATGATGCTGACAGACTGAGAACATTACATTGTTCATATCAGGAACACGGAAAAGATCTTTTAAAGGGCACAGGAGTACATTTAGCAACATATGCAAACTAGCGTGAGGAGAGCGAGCGAGCTCGGAGAGTGTTTGTGTAAACAGGACACGCGAAACTGTGAGGCCGCTTATCAGATATCAATATCCCAGAACTTGACTGCTGCTCACCCCCGAACACTGGGACAGTAAAGGGACTGCGATGGTCTCTGTATTTAAATTGAATGTCAAGAATCACCAAGAGTGCGTATCTCGAAGTATTAGTGAAATCTCTACAATGGAGTGTGTTACTGATAGACCATTGCCCATTACTGACACATTACTGATATGGGAGGGATTTACTCTGTGAAATTCTCTCTTTAACACTCAGTGCCCATTTATCCTTATATCAGTAGGAGGGGAATTTCTAGAATCTATTATTAAGGACCTGGTAACAGGACACTTGGAAACTCACAATAAGATTCGGCTGAGTCAACACAGTTTCATGAAAGGGAAATTATGTTTGACAAATATATTTATAAATATATAGGTTTTTCAGGGTGTAAGTAGCAGGGTAGATAAGGGGGAACCCAATGGCTGTAGAATGCTTGGATTTTATAATTTTATAAGCTTGAATGAGATCACCTCTCATTATTCTCAACTCCAGAGATTATAGGCCCATTCGACTTACACTCTCATCATCGCACAAACCTCTCATCCCAGGACTCTATCTGTTGAAGTAGGGATAAACAGGACAATTTCGGGATGACTGGATGTAACTAGTGGAGTGCCGCAAGGATCAGTGCTTTGGCCTCAGCTATTTACAATCTATATCAATGACATAGATGAGGGGGCATTGTGTAATGTGTCCATGTTTGCTGACGATACAAAATTGGGAAAGGAAGCTGTGAGGACTACACAAGGAGGCTGCAAAGGGATATAGACTGTTAAGTGATTGAGAAAGAAGGTGGCACATGGAGCATAATGTGGGCAAGTGTGAAATTATCAAGTTTGATTGGAAGAATGGGAAGACAGAATATTGTTTCAAAGGTGAGAGACTAGTAAATGCTGGTATTCAGAGGGATTTAGTGCTCTTTCTACACGAATCACAGAAAGTTAACATGCAGGTACAGAAAGCAATTAGGAAGGCAAATGGTATGTTAGCCTTTATTGCAAGAGGGTTGGAGTATAAGAGTAAGGAAGCCTTGCTGCAATTATAGAGGGCAATGGTGAGACCACACCTGGAGTATGGTGTGCAGTTTTGATCTCTTTATCTAAGGAAGGATATACTTTCCTTAGAGGGGCTACACCGAATGCTCTCTAGATTGATTCCTGGGAAGAGAGGACTGTCCTATGAGCAGAATTTAAGACGAATGAGCCTATATTCTCTGGAGATTAGAAGAATGAGAGGTGATCTCAATGAGACGTATGCAATTGTTAAAGGGCTTGAAAGGGTAAATGCTGAAAGGCTGTTTTTTCCCAGGCTGGCCTGTCGAGAACTAGGGGTCATAGGCTCAGGATAAGAGGTCGCCCGTGTAGGACTGTGACGAGGAGAATTGTCTTCACTGAGAGGGTTGTGAATCTTTGTAATTCTCTACCCCAGAGAGCTGTGGTGCTCAGTCGAGGAGTATATTCAAGGCTGAGATCGATTGTTATTTTGGCACTAGGTTGAACCAAGGTATATGGGGACAGGGCGGGAAGGTGGAGTTGTGGTAGAAGATCAGTCATGTTCTTATTGAAAGTCGGAGCAGGCTCGAATTGCCGAATAGCCTACTCCTGCTCCTATTTATCATGTTTTTATGCCAATTAAAGTTCCAATAAACACAGACCATTCCCCAATACTGACCATAACATGCCCAGACCCTCTGCAGTTCCAACCTACCTACGCCCTTCATGCTGGGCAGCTCAAGACAAGTTATGTTAAAGGAGCAAAGCCCAGCTGGTTACCATGGGCGCAGGAGAGATGTTTACCTATTTGTTTTGCTCAGATCCTTTCGCTAAAAGTATTTACTTTGCATGGATTGTGCCATATTATAGAACATTACTAAACCAGATTATGTCAGCCAAACAGCGCTGCCCTCAGTCACACGTGTCTCTGATGTGGGAGGTGTTGCTGTCACTGAGTCCGACACCGCTCACAGCAGATTGTCTCTGAGACTGGAAGGGTGCTGGTGATCTGAACTCACTGCATCTTACACAGCGACACCTTATTTGGAGACTCAGGTAAGCCGTCTTGTATGAATGGATTTTAGAACAAGCTCAGAAGTTTCTCACTTGCTTCGTAGGGACTCAGGGGTGTTTTTACCGCTTGTCCTGTCCCAATACAGGGCTCAGTAAAGACCTGTGTCAGAATATTAGAAGGGGATCTGTACCGGGAGACTGGAAAGAGAGTCAAGCAATTGGTGTTTATCAAGGACATGTAAGGAGGTGGAGCTCACCCATTATAATTAGATATAGCCACTGATTCCCTGTCCAGATCCCTGTTTAAACTTTCCTCTGATCCCCCATCCCCTTAACTCTCCCTAATACAAATTCCATGTTTTTACTTCCAGAATATCAGCCGGTGAGATGAGGAGTCTGCTGCTGGTTCTCGGTTACCTGAGTAAGTAATTGTCATTATAAACAAATTGCAACGTGTTTATTGAATGTCTTTACGTAGCAAAACCTCCCAAGGCACTTCTCTTTCGTGATTTTGATTAGGACAGTTTCAGGGCTGTGGCAGGGGCGGAAACCTGATTGGAGAGGTTCAAACATGGAGTTTAAATTGAAATTCTTACATTCCTATTATTTATACTATTAATTGTTTTTATTCGTTCATGGTATGTGGGCGTCGCTGGCAAGGGCAGCATTTATTGCCCATCCCTAATTGCCTTTGAGAAGGTGGTGGTGAGCAATCTTCTTGAATCGGTCCAGTCCGTGTGGTGAAGGTACTCCCACAGTCTTGTTAGGGAGTGAGCACAAGGATTTTGACCCAGCGACGATGAAGGAACGGATGATCAGATTTAAAACTTATGCATTTGTGATAGGTATTCGATCATTACTGTGCGCAGTTTTGTTCTCCATATTACAAAAATAGATGTAGAGGTACTGCAGAGGGTGTGAAAAGGATTTACAAGATGATATCAGAACTGAGATGTTCTCAGTTTCAGTAAAGACTGAACTGGTTGAAGCAGTTTTCACTAGAAAAGAGAAGGCTGGGGGAGGACCTGATAGAGGTCATTAAAATTATGAAAGTAAGCGTATGGAGGATGTTTTCACTTACGGGCGAGGCGAGATCTAGGGGACCATCCATAGAAGATAGTCACTAAAAATCCAACAGGGAATTCAGGATAAACGTCTTTACCCAGATAGTGCTGAGAATGCAGAACTCTCTATAAGATGATAAAGTTGAGGTGTATGGCATAGATTATAGATAAGCACATGAGGGAGAAAGGAATATAAGGACATGTTGATAGCGTTAGATGAAGAATGGTGGGAGGAGTCTCTTAGTGGCGAATAAACAACGTTAGGAACAGTTGGGCGAAATGGCCTGTTTCTGTGCTGTAAAAGCTTCGTAATTCGATGCTAATATTATACATATTATACATTTAATTACTGATCAGATGTTAAACATGTGTAGTTGTAATAGATCTTTAAAACATGCATTATTGATTGATATTTATGATAGATTGGCAATAGATCTAGAATATTTGCATGATTGATTGATATCATTTATTAAGGATGTGAAATTGATCTTTAATATTTGAATTGTTGATTGATATTATTTATTAAGGATTTTTAATTGATCTTTAATATTTACATTATTGATATTATTTATTATGGATTTGTAATAGATCTTTAATATTTGAATTGTTGATTGATATTATTTATTATGGATTTCTAATTGACCTTTAACATTTGCATTATTTTATGAAACTATTTTTAAGGATTCTGATTAGATCTTTAATATTTGAATTATGGAATGATATAATTTATTAATGATTTATAATAGATCTTTAATATTTGAATTATGTAATTATATTATTTTTAAGGATTTGCGATAGATCTTTAATATTTGAATTATTGATTGATATTATTTATTAAGGATGTGTAATTGATCTTTAATATTTGAATTATTGATTGATATTATTTATTAAAGATTTGTAATAGATCTTTAATATTTGAATTATTAATTGATGTTATATATTAAGGATTTGTAATAGATCCTTAATATTTGCATTATTGGTTGATGAAAACTATTCAGGAATTGTAATAGATCTTTGCTATTTGAATTATTGATAGATATTATTTGTTTAGGATTTGTAATAGATCTTTAATATTTGCATTATTGATTGATATTATATATTATGCATTTGCAATAGATCTTTAATATGTACATTATTGATTGATATTATTTAATACGGATTTATAATAGATCTTTAATATTTACATTATTGATTCATGTTATTTATTAAGGATTTGTAATAAATCATTCATATTTGCATTATTGATTGATGATAATTATTACAGGTTTTTAATAGAACTTTAATATTTGCATTATTGATTGATGCTATTTATTAAGGATTTGTAATGGATCTTTAATATTTGCAATATTGATCAATACTATTATATTATTGATTTGTAATATATCTTTAGTATTTGCATTATTGATTATTATTATTATTAAGGGTGTGTAAAATATCTTCAATATTTTCATGATTGATTGATTTTATTGATTATGAATTTGTAATAGATCTTTAATATTTGCATTATTGAGTGATGTTATTTATTATGGATTGTTATACAACATTAATATTAGCATTATTGATTGATATTATTAATTATGGATATATAATAGATCTTTAATATTTCCTTTATTGACTGACGTTATTTATTAAGCTTTTGAAATAGATCTTTAATATTTGCATTATTAATTGATATTATTTATTAACGATTTGTATTAGATGTTGACTATTTGCATTATTGATATTATTTAGTATGGATGTGTAATAGATAATTAATATTTGCAATAATGATTGATATTATTTATGTAGGATTTGTAATTGCTCTTTAATATTTGATTATTGATTGATATTATTGATTAACGTTTTGTAATAGATCTTTAATATTTGCAAGATTGATTTATATTATTCATTACGCATTTGTAATTGTTCTTAAATATTTCCTTATTGATTGATATTTATTATGGATTTGAAATAGATCTTTAATTTTTATGTAAGTGATGTTATTTATCATGGATTTGTAATAGATATTTAATATTTGCATTATTGATTGATGTTATTTGTAAGGATTTGCAATAGTTCCTTATTTGAATTATTGATTGATGTTATTTATTAAGGATTTATAATATATCTTTAATATTTGCATGTTTGATTGATATTATTTATTAATGATTTGTAATAGATCTTTAATATTTGCATTATTCATTGATGTTATTTATTAAGTATTTGTAATAGTTCCATAATATTTGAATCATAGACAGATGATAATTATTAAGGAATTGCAATAGATCTTTAATATTTGCATTATTGATCGATATTATTTTGTAAGGATTTGTAATAGATCTTTAATATTTGCATTAATGATCCAAGTTATATATTCAGAATTGGTAATAAATGATTATTATTTGCATTATTAATTGATATTATTTATTAAGGATTTGTAATAGATCTTTAACATTTGGATTATTGATCGATATTATTTATTAAGGATTTATAATAGATCTTTAATATTTGCATTATTAATTGATATTATTTATTATGGATTTGCAATAGATCTTTAATAATTGCATTATTGATTGATATTATTTGTTAAGGATTTGTAATAGATCTTTAGTATTTGTATTTTGAGGGATATTATTTGTTAAGGATTTGCAATAGATATTTAATATTTGCATTATTGATAAATATTATTTTATTTAGATTTGTAATAGATCTTTAATATTTGCATTATCGATCGATATTTTTTTGTAAGGATTTGTAATAGATTATTTAATATTTGCATTAATGATCCAAGATATTGATTAAGCATTTGTAATAGATCTTTGATATTTGCATTATTTGTTGATGTTATTTATTAAGGAATTGTAATAGATCTTTAAAATTTGCATTATTGATCCATATTATTTATTAAGGATTTGTAATAGATCTTTAATATTTGCATTATTGAGTGATGTTATGTATTAAGGATTTGCAATAAATCTTTAATATTTTTGTTAGTGATTGATATTACTTATTATGGATTTGTAATAGATCTTAAACATTTACATGATTGATCTATATTATTTATTAACTGTTGTAATAGTTCTTCAATATTTGAATTATTGATTAATGTTATTTATTAAGGATCTGCAATAAATCTTTAATATTTGTATTATTGATCCATATTATTTTTTAAGGATTTGTAATAGATCTTTAATATTTGCATCATTGATTTATCTTATTTATTAAGGATTTGTAATCGATCTTTAATATTTGCATTACTATTGATGTTATTTATTAAGGATTTGTAAAATCTCTTTAATATTTACATTATTGATCGATGTTATTATGGATTTGTAATAGACCTTTAGTGTTTGTATTTTTGATTGATATTATTTATTCAGGCTTTCCCAACTCCCAACTCTCTTACAACTGCACTATGAAATTCCGTATGTCCAATCTCTAGCCCTCCATTCACCACGACATTTCTACAGTGACTGAGCTGCTCAATCACACCCTCACCACCACCTTTGATGCCCAAGTCCCGACTAAAACAATTACCCTCTCTCACCGTGGCTGTTCGCACTGTTACGGCTCTCAACCTCGCTCCCTTAAGTCCAAGGGAAGCAGACTTGAACGGATATGGTGGACATTTAATTCAGCCATTCTCCGCCAGATCTAGCTGGTCCACCTAATGCTTTATCAGATCCTGCTCTCGTCTGCCAAAATTGCTCATTTTTCCAGAATCATTCTGGAATGCAAAGATAAACCCCGGCTCCTATTCTCTTCTGCTAACCGTCTTATTAAACCACTTTCCCCTCCACCCTCATCCCCGATAACAAGTGTGAGGAGCTCATGGATTTCTTTGTCTCTAAGATTGAGACTATCCTTTCGACTGCCTCTGCCACTTCCCTTCCTTCCCCTAGCCCACCACGCCAAACTTCTTCGATGGTTCCCCCTGCCCTAGGACTGAACACACATATTTGGCCAGTTTCTCTCCGATCTCCCCTCATGACCTCTCTGCGCTCATCTTGTCCAAGAGACACACCTCCTGGTCCCTCGACCCTATTCCCACCAAACTGCTAACCAACGAACTACCTTTTCTGGCTCCCATTTTAGCTGATATTGTTAACGGTTCTCTCTCCTCAGGTACTGCACCCCTCTCTCTCAAATCTGCAGTCATCACCCCTCCCCTGAAAAAAACAAACCTTGATCCCTCTGTCCTTGCAAACTACCGCCCCAACTCCAAATTCCCTTTCCTCTCCAAAGCCCTTGAGCGTGTTGTCGCCTCCCAAATCCTTGCCCATCTTTCTCACAATTCCATGTTTCACTCCCTCCAATCAGGATCCGCCCTTGCCACAATACCGAAACGGCTCTCATCAAAGTCACAAATGACATCCTTTGTGAATGTGACAAATGTAATATAATTGTGATAACTGAGACATGGATCCAGGGTGACCAAGACTGGGAGCTGAATATCCAAGGATATTCGATATTTAGGAAGGACAGGCAAAAATAAAAAGGTGGTGGGGTGACGTTGTTAATAAAGGATGAAATCAGAGCAATAGTGAGAAAGGATATTGGCACAGAAAATCAAGATGTAGAATCTGTCGGGGTGGAGCTAGGAAGCACCAAGTGGCAGAAAATTTTGGTGGGAGTTGTCTTTCGGCCTCCAAACTGTCGGAGTAACATAGGGGAAGTCATCAAATAGGAAGTTAGATATGCATGTAACAAGGGTACTACAGTAATCATGGGTGACTTTAATCTATATATATAGACTGGCTAAACCAAATTGGCAATAATAATGTGAAGGATGAAGTCCTGGAGTGTGTACACATTTTCTTTAGACACGTACATTGAGGAGCCAACGAAGGAACAGGCCTCCTAGATTGGGTATTGGGCAATGAGATGGGTTTAATTAATAATCTTGTTGTGCGGGGTCCTTCAGAGAAGAGTGACCATAACATGATAGAATTTTTCATTAAGATGAAAAGTGAAGAAGTCCAATCCGAAACGAGGGTCCTATATATAATCAAAGGAAACTCTGAAGGTATGAGAAGTAAGTTGGCTATGATAGATTGGGGAGCTTCATTAAAAGGCATGATGGTGGAGAGGACCAAGAGATTGATTAAGAGGTGAAAAAAGAATCTGAGAGTGAACTTGCAAGTAACATAAAAGCGGTTTGTAAAAGCTTCTACAGGTATGTAAAAATAAAAAAGATTAGTGAAGACAAATGTAGGTCCCTTACAGTCAGAAACTGGATAATTTATAATGGGGAACAAGGAAATGGCTGAGCAATTAAACAAACACTTTGTTTCTTTCTTCATGAAGGAGGTCACAAATAACTATCCAGAAATGCTAGGGAACCGAGGGTCTAGTGAGAAGGAGGAATTAAAGGAAATTATTAAGAGCAAAAAAATAGTGCTGGAGAAATTAATGGGACTAAAGCCGATAAATCCCCAGGGCCTGATGATCTGCATCCCAGAGTATTAAAAGAGGTAGCCATGGAAATCGCGGATGCATTGGTTGTCATGTTCCAAAATTCTAGAGATTATGGAACAGTTCCTGCAGATTGGAGGGTTGCAAATATAACCCCACTATTTAAAAAGGTGCGAGAGAGAAAACAGGGAACTACAGATCAGTTAGACTAACATCAGTAGTAGGGAAAATGCTAGAGTCTATGATAAAGAATGTGATAACAGGACACTTAGAAAATATCAATGGGATTAGAAAAAGTCAACATGGATTTATGAAAGGGAAATGCTGTTTGAAAAACCTACTGGAGAGTTTTGTGAATGTAACTGGTAGAATAGATAAGGGAGAATCACTGGATGTGGTGTATTTGGATTTTCAGAAGACCTTTGATAAAGTTCCACATAAAAGGTTAGCGTGCAAAACTAAAGCACATGGGTTTAGGAATAATATACTAGCATGGATTGAAACTTGATTAGCAGACAGGAAACAGAGAGTAGGAATAAATGGATCTTTTTCGGGCTGGCAGGCGGTGACTGGTGTGGTCACGCACGGATCAGTGCTTGTCCCCAGCTATTCACAATATAGATCAATGATTTGGATGAGGGCACCAGGTGTAATATTTCCAAGTTAACTGACGACACGAAACTTTGTGGAATGGTGAGTTGTGAGGAGGAAGCAAAGAGGCTTCAGGGCGAAGTAGACAAGTTGAGTGAATGGGCTAATACGTGGCAGATGCAATATAACGTGCATAAATATGAAGTTATACACATCGGCAGGAAAAACAGAAAGGCAGAGTATCATTTAAATGTTGATAGGTTGGGAAATGTTGATCTGCAGAGGGACCTGGGTGTCCTTGTACACCTGTCACTGAAAGCATACATCCAGGTGCAGCAAGCAGTTAGGAAGGCAAATGGTATGTTGGCCTTCAAAGTAAGATGATTTGAGAACAGGAGCAAGGATGTCTTACTGCAGTTAAAGAGGGCCTTGGTGAGACCACACCTGGAGTACTATGCGCAGTTTTGGTCTCCTTACCTAAGAAAGGATACTCTTGCCATAGAGGGAATGCAGCCAAGGTTCACCAGACTGAATACTGGGATGGCAGGACTGACGTACGAGGAGAGACTGGGGCGACTCGGACTGTATTCACTAGAGTATAGAAGAATGAGAGGGGAACTCAATGAAACGTATAAAATTTTGACAGGACTAAAAAGACTGGATGCAGGGAGGATGTTTCTCCTTGCTGCTGGCTCTCGAAAGGGGGGTCACAGTCTCAGGATACGGAGAAGGACAGTTAGGACTGAGATTGAGCAGAATTATTTTTACTCAGATGATGGTGAACCTGTGGAATTCTCCACCACAGAAGGCTGTGGAGGCAAAGTCACTGAATATATTTAAGAAGGAGATAGATGGATTTCTAGACACAAAAGGCATCAAGGGGTCTGGGTTGGGATCAGTACTATATATTGAGATAGAGGATCAGCCATAATCATATTGAATGATAGAGCAGGCTCGAAGGGCCGAATGGCCTACTCCTGCTCCTATTTTTCTACGATTCTAAACTATCCCTCCTCGTCATTCTTGACCTGTCTACAGCCTTTGGCACGGTTGACCACTCCATCCTTCTCCAACACCTCTCCACCATCGTCCAGCTGTGTGGGACTGCACTCACCTGGTTCAATTCTTGACTATCTAAGATCAACCAGAGAATCACATGCAATGGCTTCTCTTCCCGCTCCCGCATTGTTACCTCTGGTGCACCCACAAGGATCTATCCTTGGTTCCTCCTATTTCTCATCTACATGTTGCCCCTGGGCGATGTCATCCGAAAGCACAACGTCAGTTTCCACATGTACACTGACGACACCCAGCTGAAACTCACTACTTCTTCTCTCGACACTCCACGCTCTCTAAATTGTCAGACTGCTTGACTGACATACAATTCTGGATGAGCCACAATGTTCTCCAATTAAATATTGGGAAGACCGAAGCCATTGCTTTTGGTCACCGCCACAAGCTCCGTTACCTAGCCACATGTCTCCATCCCTCTCCCGAACATCTGTCTGAGGCTGAACCACACTTTTGCAACCTTGGTGTCAGATTGACCCTGAAATGAGCTTCCGACCACATATCTGCAGCATAACAATGACCGCCTACTTCCACCTCCGTAACGTCGCCCGTCTCTGCCCTTGCCTCAGCTCATCCGCTGCTGAAACCCTCATCCATGCATTTGTTACCTCTAGACTTGACAATTCCAAGGCACTCCTGGCTGGCCTCCCAAATTCCACCCTACGTAAACTTGAGGTCATGCAAAACTCGGCTGCCCGTGTCCTAACTGGCATCAAGTCCAGTTCGCCCATCTCCCCTGTGTTCGCTGACCTACATTGGCTCCAAGTTAAGCAGCGCCTCGATTTCAAAATTCTCATCCTTGTTTTCAAATGCTTCCTTGGCCTCGCCCCTTCCTATCTCTGTAAACTCCTTCAGCCCCAAAACCCCCCGAGATATCTGTGCTCCTCTAATTCTGGCTGCTTGAGCCTCCCTGATTATAATCGCTCAACATGCATTATATTGCCTAGGCTCCAAGCTCTGGAATTTCCTGCCTAAATCTCTCCGCCTCGCTACCTCGCTTTCCTCCTTTAAGACGCTGCTTAAAAAATACCTCTTTGACCAAGCTTTTGGTCACCTGCCCTAGTTTATCCTTATGTGGCTCGGTGTCAAATGTTTTTGTCTTAAAAATACTCCTGTGCAGCGCCTTGGGACGTTACACTACATTATAGGCGCTATATAAATACAAGTTGTTGTTATTATTAACGATTTGTAATAGATATTTAATATTTGCATTATTGATTGACATTATTTATTATGGATTTGAAACAGAACTTTTATGTTTGCATTATTGATTGATATTATTTATTCTCCTCCTTCCTTGGCTCTGTTTTCACCACAAGATAATTGAGATGTTTTTCTATGTATTAAGATGTCCTGAAATCATTGCACTTTATTTGCACAAATATTGCAAATATTAATTATATTTGCAAACTTCTTTCTAATATTTAGCGAGCTGTCTTTGTTTTTTAAATGCAATACTGATATTTATGTATTTGTAAATTTAAATTATCATCGACATTATAATGTGTGTTTATATTTCCCATTGTCATTTATTTGTAATCTTTCCATTCAGTTCTTGTATTTATCATAACATTTATATTTCATTTTCACGAGTTCGGCCCCAGTCGGAGAATTGTATCCAATTCTGGGCACCGCATTTCAGGAAGGATGTGAAGGCTTTGGAGAGGGTAAAGAAGAGATTTACTAGAATGGTTCCAGGGATGAGGGATTACAGTTACGTGGATAGACTGGAGAAGCTGGCGTTGTTCTCCTTAGAGCAGAGAAGGCTAAGAGGAGATTTGACAGAGGTGCTCAAAATCATGAAGGATTTAGATAAAGAAAATAAAGAGAAACTGTTTCCACTGTCTGAAGTGTCGACAACAAGTGGGCACAGATTTAAGGTGATTTTTAAAATAATCAGAGGCGACATGAGATAAAGCTTTTTTTACATAACGAGTGGTTAGGATTTGGAAAGCACTGACTGTTAGGATGCTGGAAACAAGTTCAGAAGTAGCCTTCAAAAGAGAATTGTATAAATAATTGAAGGATAAAAATTGGTGGGAAATGAGGAAAGGGCGGTGAAATGGGACTAACTGGATTGAATTTCGGAAGAGCTGGCGCAGACCGAATGGCAGATTGGCCTCCTTCACTGCTGTCCTATTCCATGATTCTATGTTATTCATATACTCAGTAATTCTATCAGAATATTTATCGTACAAGTTGTATAATGTTATCAAAATACCGTTGATATTCAGCTTCTAATGTATTTACATTATCAGTATTAATATATTCAATGTTCATATATATATATATATATATATATATGCTTATTGATTTATCAATCAAGAAACAACAACAGAAAGTTATTTTAATCTAATTTCACACCAGGACTGAGATACCCCATGATATCTCTCACTGACCATCGAGTATCCCTCAACATCTGCACTCAGTGTTCACCTGGGGTCTGAGATACCCCATGATATCTCTCGCTGACCATCGAGTATCCCTCACCATCTGCACTCAGTGTTCACCTGGGGACTGAGATACCCTGTGATATCACTCACTGACCATCCAGTGTCCCTCACCATCTGCACTGTGTTCACCTGAGGACTGAGATAACCCATGATATCTCTCACTGACCATCGACTGTCCCTCGCCATCTGCACTGAGTGTTCACCTAGGGAGTGAGATACCCCATGATATCTCTCACCGACCATCGTGTTTCCCTCACCATCTGCACTCTGTGTTCACCAGCTCAGTCGGCAGGTGCAGGAGGAGGGTCCCAAATGTTGGAGGTGCCCGCGGGAGCTTCAGACTGAAACTTACCCGGGCACACGGCGTTCTGTAGCCGGGCCATATCAGTTAATATGGAACAGAGATATCAGTCTGTGAGGAGGGAGGGACAGAGTGAGAGCGAGCCGGACATCCTGAGTCTCTGTGTTAATAGAATTAAAACAGACACCAAATTTTAGGGGCACAGAACAAATGCTGGTTTACACAATAGCTGAATTACAGCTTTAAATTTGCAGCATTTCTATTGGACGAAGTGAAGCTGAGGTTTCTGCTGCTTTCTGTTGTCTGAGAGCAAAGGGTGAATCTTGAACAGGGAGGACTGTCTGTGAGCAGAGAGTTAGAGGGAGGCTGAGCTGGGAGACAGATGGAAATCTGGTTTAGAGAAGGAGGAAAGTTTCCATTTTTCATTTGGTGGATTTTCTAACAGGAAGGAGAGTGAGACTGAGGTTATTGGTGCTTCGGGGGGTACAAGCCGCTGTGTAATATTAACTGTACTTTATATTAACATGAAACATCATTCTGTCACTCGGTCACAGACTCCGCACTCTCTGACCCGTGTGAAGATCCCACAGTCCTGGAGGACACCTGGAGGAGCACGGACTGTATTAAGACTGAGTGCGTCGTTCATGAGAAGTGGAAATGTGATAAAGATCTTGTTCAAGGATGGTACCGATTTAAAAGGTAACGTGAGGGGGAAATTACAGATAAACTAGTCGGTAAGCGAAGTGTAAATGTCAAAAACAGATGGATGTGTGAGTGTTGGAATGGGAACTGCAGAGAGACCGGGATCCTCAGCCAGAAAAATAGGGCAGGTAGCTCATACAGGGGAAGGGAAAGAACCGCACTCTGCAGAGAGAAACAGGGAATTAAGGGTGATACCCGGGACAGAGGGGAATATAGAACAGCGACAGGGAGTAAAGGGAGATACCCGGGATAGAGGGAAATATAGAACAGGGACAGAGAGTAAAGGGGGATACCCGGGATAGAGGGGAATATAGAACGTGAACAGAGAGTAAAGGGGGATACCCGGGATAGAGTTAATTACAGAACAGGAACAGAGAGTAAAGAGAGGTACGCAAGATATAGCAACATAGAAAAATAAGTGCATGAGTAGGCCATTCGGCCCTTCGAGCCTGCTACGCCATTCAATATGATCATGGCTGATCCTCTATCTCAATACTATCGCCCCGCTCACTCCTCATACCCCTTTTGCCTTTTGTGTCTCGAAATCTATCTATCTCTTTCTTAAAGATAGAGGGAATTATAGAACACGGCAGAGTGTAAAGGTAGATTCCGAGATAGAGAAGAATACAGAACGGGGACATAGAGCAAAGGGAGATACCCGGGAGAGAGAGAAATATAGAACGGCGACAGAGAGTAAAGAGACATACCCGGGATACAGGGGAATATAGAACGGGGACAGAGAGTAAAGGGATATAACCGGGATAGAGAGGAATATAGAACGGAGACAGAGAGTAAAGGGAGATACCCGGGATAGAGGGGAATATAGAACGGGGACAGAGAGTAAACAGAGATACCCGGGATAGAGGGGAATATAGAACTTGGACAGAGAGTAAAGGGAGATACCCGGGATAGAGAGGAATATAGAACTTGGACAGAGAGTAAAGGGAGATACCCGGTATAGAGAGGAATATAGAACGGGGACAGAGAGTAAAGGGAGATACCCGGCATAGAGAGGAATATAGAACGGGGACGGAGAGTAAAGGATGGGCCCCATTTTCCGGTACTCTCTGCGGGTCCCAGTCTTTCATAGAATGGCAACATCATGGAAGAATACATTCGGCCCGTCGAGCCCGTGCCAGCTCTCTGCAAGATTACATCAGCCAGTTCCACTCCCCGCCCTTTTGCCATAGACCTGCAATTACTTTTCCTTCGGGTACTTATCCAATGCCCTTCTGAAAGCTTTGATTGAGCCCGCCATCACCATCCTTTCGGGCATTGCATTCCAGAAATTAACCACTCGCTGAACAAAAAAGTTTTTCCTATGTCGCCTTTGGTTCTTCTGTCAATCACCTTAAATCTGGGACCTCTGGTTCTCGAACCTTCTGTCAATGGGAACCGTTTCTCTCTTTTGAATCTGTATAGACCCCTCACGATTTTGAACACCTCTATCAAATCTCGTCTCTGCTCTACGAAGAACAACCCCAGCTTCTCCAGTCTATCCGCGTAACTGAAGTCCCTTATCCGTGAAAACATTCTTGTAAATCTTTTCTGCACCCTCCCTAAGGCTTTGATTTTCTTGCTAAAGTGCGGTGCCCAGAATTGGACACAATATTACAGTTGAGGCCGAACCAGTGTTTTAGACAGGTTCATCATAATATCCACGTTTTTTACTCTATACCTCTATTCATGAAGCTTTTGCAATCTGTCCTGCCACCTCCAACGACTTGTGCACATATACCCCGTGGTCTCTCTGTTCATGCACGCACTTTAGGATTGTGTCCTTTAGTTTATATTTCATCTCCCCATTATTTCTACCAGAATGTATTAATTCGCACTTTTCAGCATTAAATTTAATCTGCCACGCGTCCGCCCATTCCATCAGCCTGTCCATGTCCTCTTGAATTCTATCACTATCCTCCTCACTGTTCACTATACTTCCAAGTTTGTGGCATGTGGAAATTTTGAAATTGTGCCCTGTACAACCACATCCAAGTCATTAATATATATCAAGAAAAGCTGTGGTCCTAGAACTCACCCCTGGGGAAAACCACTGTATGCCTTCCTCAAGTCCGACAAACAGCTGTTCACCACACTTCTCTGTTTCCTGTAACTTAGCCAATTTTGTATCCATGCTGCCACTCTCCATTTTAATCCATGTGCTTCAACTTGGCTGGCAAGCCTATTATATGGCTCTTTGTCGAACGTCTTATGGAAATCCATGTACACCAAGTCTAAAGCATTCCCCTCATCAACCCTCTCTGTTACCTCATCAGAAAACTGGATCAAGTTGGCTCAGCACGATTTGCCTTTAAGAAATGCTTGTTAGCTTTCCTTAATTAATCCACACTTGTCCAAGTGGCTGTTAATTTTTTCCCTAATTATGATTTCTCAAATATTGCCCACTTCCAAAGTTAAACTGACTCGCCTGTAGTTGCTGGGGTTATCTTAACCCCCTTTTTTAACAAGGTTGTAACATTTGACATTTTCCATTCTTCTGGCAACACCACCGTTTCTAAGGAGGATTAGAAGATTATGGTCAGTACATCCACGATTTCTTACTTCACTTCCCGCAGCATCCTAGGATGCATTCCATCTGGTCCTGAACACTTATCTACCTTAAGTGCAGCCAACCTTTCTAGTAGCTCCTCTTTATCAATTATTATCCAATCGACTATCTCCTCTACCTCCTCCTTCACTACGTCTATGGCAGCATCCTCTTCCTTGGTGAAGACAGATGCTAAGTACTCCTTTAACACCTCAGCCATATCCTATGCCTCCATGAGTACGGCCATTTTTGTTCCCTAATCGGCCCCACCCATCCTCTTACAAACTGTTTAATATTTATATGGCTATAGAATACCTTCGGATTACCTTTTATGTTAGCTGCCATTCTATTCTCATAACCTCGCTTTGCCCTTCTTATTTTCTTCTTCACTTCTCTTCTGAACTTTCTATATTTAGCCTGATTCTCAGATGTATTCTCGATCTGACATCTGTCATACGCGCTCTTCTACTGCTTCATCTTACGCTCTATCTCTTTCGTCATCTCGGGAGGTCTGGCTTTAGAGACCCTAACTTTCCCATTAGTGTGAATGTACCTCGACTGTACCTGAAATATTTCCTCAATTAAGGCATCCATTGTTCGATTACATTTTTGCCTGCCAATCTTTGATTCCAATTTACCCAGGCCAAATCCGCTCTCAACCCGCTGAAATTGTCATTCCTCCACTTAAGTATTTTTACTCTCGAAGGATCCTTGTCCATTTCCATAGCTAATCTAATCCTTATGATAATATAATCACTGTTCCCTAAATATTCACGTACTGACACTAGCTCCACATGACATTCCTCATTCCCCACGACCAGATCCAGCAATGCCTCCTTCCTCGTTGTGCTGGAAGCATACTGATCAAGAAAGATTTCCTGAACACACTCCAGAAATTCTTCCCCCTCTCTGCCCTTTACACTATTACTATCATAGTTCATATTTGGAGAGGTGAAGTCCCCCATTATCACTGCTCTATATTTCTTGCATCTCTCTGTAATTTCTCTGCAAGTTTGCTCCTCCATTTTTTTTCTCGCTATTTGGTGGTCTATAAAGTACACAAGTAGTGTAATTGCACCTCTATTTTATCTTAACTCCAGACATTTGATTCTGTCCTTGACCCCTCCAGGGCATCTTCTCTCTCCAGAACTGTAACATTCTCCTTAACTAATACTGCCACACCACCTCCTATTTTTCCTTCCCTATCTTTCCTGAACAGCTTATATCCAGGAATATTTAATACCCAATCCTGCTCTTTTTTGAGCCAGGTCTCCCTTATGGACACATACATCCATGTGGTTATTTGCGCCTGCAACTTGTTTACTATGCTTCGTGCGTTCACATGCATACACTGTAAACCTGTCTTAGACCATCCTGTGCTCTCTCTTAGTCTGACGCCACCTAATACCTTACTATTTCTTATTGAGTGCTATCCGCCTCGCACAATACTTTGTACGCGTTATTTCTCATTTCTAATGCTACATCCTGGTGATCATCCCCCTGTCAACTTAGTTTAAACCCTCCCCAATAGTATTAGTAAATCTCCCCGCGAGGATATTGTTAATGGCTCTGTTGAAGCGCAACCCGTCTGGCCTGTACAGGTCCCACCTGCCCCAGAAGAGGCCTCAATGCCCCAGTAGTCTGAAGCCTCCCCTCCTGCACCATCTCTCCAGCCATGCATTAATTTGGTCTATCCTCCTATTTCTAAACTCACTCGCGCTGGGAACCGGGAGTAATCCAGAGATTACTACCTTTGAGGTCCTGTTTTAAATATATTTCCTAGCTCCCTAAAATCTGCCTGCAGGACCTCATCCCTCTTTCAACCTATTCCGTTGGTAAAGATATGGACCATGACCTCTGTCTTTAAACCTTCCACCATCAGACTGTTCTGCAGTCGCCCTGTGACATGCTTAATCCTGGCACCAGGGAGATAACATAACATCCTGCAGTCACATCTGCGGCCGCAGAAACAATTGTCTGCTCCACGAATTCGAAACCCCTACCACTATTGCTTTCCCTATCTCCCTCCACCCCCAAGAAATGAGACAACAGTGATGCCGTGGACTTGGCTCCGGCTGTAATCCCCAGTGGGTCCATCGGCCTCACCACTACTCAGAACAGAATACTGTTTGATGGGCGAGATGATCTCAGGGGACTCCTGCACTACCTGCCTGGTCCTCCTCTTCTGTCTGGCGGTCCCCCATTCCCTCTCTGCCTGTGCACTCCTTATCTGCGGGGTGACCACCTCCTGAAACGTGCTATGCTCGTATCCCTCAGCCTCGCGGATGCACCGCAGTGATGCCAGCGGCAACTCAAGCTCCGAAACCCGGAGGCGAGCTCCTCCGGCTGATGTCGCCTACTGCACACGTGGTTGTGCAGGACACGGGAAATTTCCTGGATGTCCCACATGGCGCAGGATGCGCAATCCACGGGACTGAGCTGCCATGCCTCTATTTATTTGACTATTACTTAACTTTCCTAATTCTACAGGGGTACCTAATTGAAGTTATTAATATATGCTATTATCATTAACTAATTTAATAGAGTATTAAATTTTACTAATGTAACGTAGTATTAGCAGTTACTAATTTAATGTAGTATTAACAGTCACTAATTTAATACAGTATTAACAGTTGCTAATTTAATATAGTATTAACTGTTACAAATTTAATGCAGTATTAACAGTGACTAATTTAATATAATATTAACAGTTGCTAATTTAATATAATATTAACAGTTACAGATTTAATGCAGCATTAACTGTCACTAATTTACTATATTATTAACAGTTACTAATTTAATATAGGATTAACAGTTACTAATTTAATATAGTACTAACAGTTACTAATTTAATGTAGTATTAACAGTCATAAATTAAATATAGACTTAACAGTTACTAATTTAATGTAGTATTAACTGTCAACAATTTAATACAATATTAACAGTTGCTAATTTAATGTAGTATTAACAGTTACTAATCTCTAAGCTCCTGCTTTAACCAAAACCAGCTATTTAACCCCAGCCCCTAACTTGAAGAGCAGAAACAAGGTGTGACCTTTACCAACAAGTCAGTTCCCAGTCTTTCTGTCAGTTAATAAGAGACATCAGTTCAGGGGCTGACTCTGTGATTGTTGTTCCAGTTCTGGTGGATGGGAGATTCCCGAGACTGAGGTCCAAAAGGATCGGTGTTCCACAAAGCACCCAGGCTGGATAAAGGGTAATTTCAGACTTTATAATCTCAGATTTACATTCACTGTCCAGCACTGTTCACCTCGGTTACATTCTTCAATATTTACAAACCTCGCTTCAGGTTCTCATCCCACCGTGGGACAGGGAGAAGTGGAGAGGACAGTCTGTTTTAGCGGGAAAGAAGATCCCTGCGATGAAACCCTGGAGATAAAGATCAAAAACTGCACCAGTTACTTCGTTTATGAGTTGAAGCCGACACCCAAGAGTGACATGGCTTATTGCACAGGTACAAGGTGGGGGGGGGCGGTTCAAAGGTCGGGAAGTCGGGGGGTGGGCGGCAAAGGTGCGGGGAGTGGGCAGAGGTCATGAACACGGGGCGGGGGGAATGGTCAAGAACTCGGTGGGACAAAGGTCATGAACTCGGTGGGTGGCAAAGGTCAGGAATTAGGGGGTCAAAGTTCAGGAACACGGGGGGTGGCGGGGCAAAGGTCAGGAACTCGGTGGGGGGACAAAGGTCAGGAACTGGGGGTAAGTACAGGAACTCGGAGGGGGCAAAGTTCAGGAACTCGCGGGACAACGGTCAGGAACTAGGAGGTGGGCAAATATCAGGAATTGTGGGGTAAAGTTCAAGACCTCGGGGGAGGGCAAATGTCAGGAAATTGGGGGGCAAATGCCAAGAACTCTGAGGGTACAAAAGTCAGGATCTCGGCGGAGGCAAATATCAGGAACTCGAGGGAGTGAAGGTCAGGGACTGTGGGGTGCAAATGTCCGGAACTCGGGGACATAGGTCAGGAACTCTGTGGGACAAATGTCAAGAACTCGGGGCGGATGAGAGAAGGTCAGGAATTCTGGGGGCGGGGGGCGGTGGGAGTGGAGTGTTGGCCAATATATCCTTCTTGAGTTGTTCTGCTCAGAATAGAACACATAATTCCAGATGGGGTCTTACTGGGAGAGTGTTTGTGTAACCTGGACGTGGGACACTGCGAGTGCCCTGATGGGATGTCAATATCCCAGAATCTGACTGCTGCTCACCCGCTAACACTGGGGCAGTAAAGGGACTGCGATGGTATCTGTATTTAAACTGAAAGTCAAGCATCACCAAGGCTGGAACTTTAATGGAGACTGAGTGTTAGTGAGAGAATATTTACAGGTTGAAGCCCTTCCGTGTCAGTAATGTGTCAGTATTGAGCTGATGCTAAAAGGACATGTTATGTTCTCGAATTTGGCAGAAGCAAAATGGTGCCATTGATGAGGGACTTCAGTTATGTGGAGAGACTGGAGAAGCTGGGATTTGTCTGCATAGATCAGAGAGGATTATGGGAGATTTGGTTGATGTGTTCAAAATCGTGACTGGTTTTAATAGAGTGAATAAGGATAATCTGTTTCCAGTGGCTGAAGGGTCGGTAACCAGAGGACTCAGAAATAATGTGATTGGAATAAGAACATGAGAAAAAATTTCCTTCCGCTAACTACAACCCCAATTCCCTTAGCAACCTCGTATGCAAGCCATCTGGACCAGGCGACTTGTTCACTCTAAGCATACCCAGCCTCTTAGTACCTCCTGTCTATCAATTTTCACTCCTTCCATTGCTTCTAACGTTTCCACTTCTACCGACATTTTGTCAGCACAAACCTCCTTAGTAAACACCGATACAAATAACTCATTGTGTATTCTCGGCTTGCCCTGCGCCTCTAAGCATAAATCACCCTCTTTGTCTTTAATATGCCCCACCCCGCCTCTTACTACCCGCTTTCTATTTTCATGCTGGTGGAACATTTTTGGGTTCCCTTTTATGTTCATCGCATTCTACTCTCATATTCACTATTTGCCAATCTTATTTTCATCTTCACATCCTCTCTCAAAGCTGTGAGGAGGACGCAGGAGGCTGCAAAGTGATATAGACCGGTTAAGTGATTGAGCAAGTAGGTAGCCGATGGAGCATAATGTGGGGAAATGTTAAATTATCCACTTTGATAGGAAGAATGGAAAAAGAGCACATTTTTTAAAGCTGCGAATTTAATAAATGTTGGTATTCAGAGCGATTTAGGAGGTCCTTGTACACTAATCACTGAATGTTAACTCGCAGGTACAGCAAGCAATTTGGAGGAAAAATGGTATGTTACCCTTTATTGCAAGGGGGATGGAGTATCAGACTAAGCAATTCGTGCAGCAATTATATAGGACTCTGGGGAGACCACACCTGTACTGTGCACAGTTTTGGTGTCCTTATCTGAAGATGGAAATAAGTGCCTCAGAGGGAGTGCAACGAATGTTCTCTAGATTGATTCCGGTGAATAAAGTGTTGAGCTATGAGGAGCAATCACGTCGAATGGGTCCATATTCTCTAATTTTTAGAAGAATGAGAGGTGATCTCATTGAAACGTATAACATTCTTAAAGGGTAGATGCTGAGAGGCTGTTCTTCCCTGGCTGGAGAGTCTTAAGTTGGTGTCATAGTCTCAGGATAAGGCCTCAGCCAATTAGGACTGTGATGAGGAAAAATATCTTTCTCAGAGGGTTGTGAATCTTTGGAATTCTCCGCACCAGAGGATTGTGGATCCTCAGTCGATTATTTTATATATTGAAGACTGAGATTGATAGATATTTTGGCACGAATGGAACCAAGGTATATGGGTTATGGCGGGAAGGTGGCGCTGAGGTAGAAGATCAGCAATGATCTTATTGCGAAGCAAACTCGAGGGGTCGAATGGCCTACTCCTGCTCCTATTTCTTATGTTCTTACGCCCATTAAAGTTACAATGAATACAGACCATTCTCCAATATTGACCATAACCTGCTCAGAGCCTCCCCAGTTCCAATCTCCCTACATCCTTCATGCTGGGAAGCTGAAGACAAGTTAGGTTAAAGCAGCAAAGCCCAGCTGGTTACCATTGGCCCAGGAGTGTTGTTTACTTATTTCTTTATCTCAGATCATTTCTTTAAAAGTCTTTAATTTTGACAAATTTAAAATAGACTGGAAAAGCTGGGGTCATTCTCCTGAGAGCAGAGAAATCTGAGAGGAGATTTGGTAGAGGTGATCAACATCATGATGGGTTTATATAGAGAAAATATGGAAACTGTTTCCACTGGCTGAAGGTTCGATAACAAGAGGGCGCAGATTTAAGGTGATTGGGAAAATAACCAGAGGCGACACGAGATAAAGCTTTTTTATGCAACGTGTGTTTAGGATTTGGAAAGCACTGCCTGATAGGGTATTAGAAACAGATTCAGTAGCAGCCTTCAAAAGGGAATTGGATAAATAATTGCAGGAGAACAAATGCTGGGATATGGAAAAGAGCGGGGAGTGGGACTAACTGGATTGATCTTCGAAAGAGCTAGCGCAGACTCCATGGGCGGAATAGCCTCATCCAGTGCTTTACTATTCTATGATTCTATGATATTCATATAATCATTAATTCTATCAGAATATTGATCATACAATTTGTACAATATACTGTTAAAATAACTTTGATATTCAGCCTCCAATTTATTATATATTTATTATTAATATATCAATACTCATATATATATATATATATTTATATATAGTTTTTCAATGAAAACCTGCAATAGAAAGTAATTCTTAATCTAATTTCACCCCAGGACTGAGATACCCCATGATATCTCTCACTGACCATCGAGTTTCCCTCACCATTTGCGCTCAGTGTTCACCTGGGGACTGAGATACCCCATGATATCTCTTACTGACCATCCAGTGACACTCACCATCTGCACTCAGTTCACCAGCTCAGTCTGCAGGTGCAGGAGGAGGAGACCAAATTTTGGATGTGCCAGCGGGAGCTGCAGACTGAAACTTACCCTGGCACACGGCGCTCTGTAGCTGGTACATAACAGTTAATGTAGAACAGAGAGATCAGTCTGTGAGGAGAGAGGGGGAGTGTGAGAGTGATCCGGACATCCTGAGTCTCTGTGTTAATCGAAGTAAAACGGAGCCCAACTTTTAGGGACACAGAACAGTGCCTGGTTAACACAATAGCTAAATTCCTGCTTTACATTTCCAGCTTTTCTATTGAACGAAGTGAAGCTGAGGACTTTGCTGCTTTCTGTTACCTGAGAGATAAGGGTTGATCTAGAATAGGGAGAACTGTCAGTGAACAGAGAGTTAGAGGGGAGGCTGGGCTGGGAGAGAGATGGAAATAAAGTTGAGAGAGGGAGGAAAGTTTCCAGTTTTCATTTGAGGATTATCTAACAGTGCGGAGAGTGTGACAAAGGTTATTGGTGCTTCGGGGTGTACAAGCCGCTGTGTAATATTAACTCTACTTTATAATAACATGAAACATCATTCTGTCACTCAGTCGCAGGCTCCGCACCCACTGAACCGTGTGTAAATCACACAGTCCTGGACCAGCCCTGGAGGAGCACGGACTGTAGTTGGACTCAGTGCGTCGGCCATGAGAAGTGGAAATGTGATGAGGAACTTGTTCATGGATGGTACAGATTTAAAAGGTAACGTGAGGGGGAAATTACAGATAAAATAGTCGATGAGCGAGGAGCAAATGTCCAAAATAGATTACAGTGTGAGTGTTGGAATGGGAACTGCAGAGAGACCGTGATCCTCAGTCAGAAAAATAGGGAAGGTAGTTCATACAGGGGAAGGGGCACAACCGGACACTGCAGAGAGAAACAGGGAGTAAAGGGATATACCCCAGATAGAGGGGAATATAGCACAGGGACAGAGAGTAAAGGGAGATACCCGGGATATTGGGGAATATAGAACGGAGACAGAGAGTAAATGGAGATACCCGGGATAGAGAGGAATGTAGAACGTGGACAGAGAGTAAATGGAGACACCCGGGATAGAGGGGAATATAGAACGGGGTTAGAGAGTAAAAGGAGATACCCAGGATAGAGGGGGATATAGAACGGGGTTTGAGAGCAAAGGGAGATACCCGGAATAGAGGGGAATATAGAACGGGGTCAGTGAGTAGAGGGAGATACCCAGGATAGAGGGGAATATAGAATGGGGTCAGAGAATAAAGGGAGATACCCGGGATAGAGGGGAATATAGAATGGGGACAGAGAGTAAAGGGAGATACCCGGGATAGAGGGGAATATAGAATGGGGACAGAGAAAAAAAGGGAGATACCCGGGATAGAGGGGGATATAGAACGGTGACAGAGAGTAAAGGGAGATACCCGGGATAGAGGGGAATATAGAACGGGGTTAGAGAGTAAAGGGAGATACCCGGGATAGAGGGGAATATAGAACGGGGACAGAGAGCAAAGGGAGATATCCGGGATAGAGGGGAATATAGAACGGGGTTAGAGAGTAAAGGGAGATACCCGGGATAGAGGGAAATATAGAACGGGGACAGAGAGTAAAGGGAGATACCCGGGATAGAGGGGAATATAGAACGGGGTTAGAGAGTAAAGGGAGATACCCGGGATAGAGGGAAATATAGAACGGGGACAGAGAGTAAAGGGAGCTACGAGGGATAGAGAGGAATATAGAACGGGGACAGAGAGTAAAGGGAGATACCCGGGATAGAGAGGAAAATAGAACGGGGACAGAGAGTAAAGGGAGATACCCGGGATAGAGGGGAATATAGAACGGGGACAGAGAGTAAACAATGGGCCCCGGTTTCCGGTACTCTCTGCCTTTCATAGATACATAGTATTGTTACAGCACGGAAGAACGCCATTCGGCCCGTGGAACGCGTGCCAGCTCTCTGCAAGAGCACTTCAGTTATTTCCACTCCCCTGCCCTTTCCCCGTAGCCCTGCAAATATTTTTTCTACGGGTACTCACTCCACTCCCTTCTGAACGCCGTTATTACTTATGACTCCCCCACCCTTTCAGGCAGTGCATTCCAGAACTTAACAACTCGCTGATTAAAAAATATTTTCCTCTGTTGCCTTTGTTTCTTCTTCCAATTATCTTAAATCTGTGTCTTCTGTTTCTCGAACCTTCTGCCTTTGGGGACCGTTTCTCTCTGTCTAATTTGTCCAGACCCCTCATGATTTTGAACACCTCTGTCAAAACTCCTCTCAATCTTCTCTGCTCTAAGGAGAACAACCCCAGCTTCTCCAGTCTATCCTCGAAACTGAAATATTTTATCCCTGGAATCATTCTTGTAACTCTGTTCTGCACCCTCTCTAAGGCATTCATTTTCATCGTAAAGTACGGTGCCCAGAATTGGACACAATACTCCAGTTGTGGCCAAATCAGTGTTTTAGACAGCTTCATCACAATATCCAAACTTTTTACTCTATACCTCTATTCATGAAGCTTTTTCAATCTGTCTTGCCACCTTCAACGACTTGTGCACATATAAGCCTTGGTGTCACTGTTCATGCACCCACTTTAAGATTGTACCCTTTAGTTTCGATTTCATCTCCCCATTATTTCTACAAGAATGTATTACTTCGCACTTTTCTGCATTGAATTTCATCTGCCACGTGTCCGCCCATTCCGCCAGCCTGTCTATGTCCTCTTGAATTCTATCACTATGCTCCTCACTGTTAACAATACTTCCAAGTTTGTGGCATGTTCACATTTTGAAATTGTGCTCTGTACACCCACATCCAGGTCATTAAAATATATCAAGAAAAGCAGGGGTCCTAGAACTGACCCCTGGGTAAAACCACTGTATATCTTCCTCTTGTCCGACAAACTTCTGTTCACCACTACTCTCTGTATCCTGTCAATTAGCCAATTTCGTATCCATGCTGCCACTGTCCCTTTTATTCAATGGGCTTCAGCTTTGCTGGCAAGCCTGCTGTACGGCTCTTTGTCGAACGCCTTTTGGAAATGTATGTACACCACGTCTAACGCATTGCCCACATTAACCCTCTCTGTTACCTCATCAGAAAACTGGATCAAGTTGGTTCAGTACGATTTGCCTTTAATAAATGCGTCTTAGCTTTGATAATTAATCCACACTTGTCCAAGTGACTGTTAATTTTTCTCCTAATTACTGTTTCTAAAGGCTTCCCCACTACCGGGGTTAAACTGACAGGCCTGTAGTTGCTGGGAATATCGTAACACCATTTTTTGAACAAGGTTGTAACATTTGCATTGCTCCGGTATTCTGGAACCACCCCCATTTCTAAGGAGGATTGGAAGATTATGGCCAGTACCTCCGCGATTTCTTACTTCACTTCCCGCAGCATTCAAGGATGCATCCCATCTGCACCTGGTCACTTACCTACTTTCGAGTAACTCCTCTTTATCAATTTTTATCCCATCCAGTATCTCCTCTATCTCCTCGTTCACTACATCAATGGCAGCATCCTCTTCCTTGGTGAAGACAGATGCAAAGTACTCATTTAGCACCTCAGCCATATCCTATGCCTCCATGCGTAGGTCCTCTTTTTGGTTCCTAATCGGCACCACCGTCCTCTTACTACCTGTTTATATGTCTATAGAATACTTTTGGATTGCCTTTTATGTTAGCTGCCATTCTATTTTCATACTATACTTTGCCCTCCCTATTTTCTTCTTCACTTCTCTTCTGAACTTTCTATATTTAGCATGATTATCAGATGTATTCTCGACCTGACATCTGTCATACGCGCTCTTCTACTGCTTCATCTTACTCTCTATCTCTTTCGTCATCCAGGGAGGACTGGCTTTAGTTACACTACATTTCTCCCTAGTGTGAATGTACCTCGACTGTACCTGAAACATTTCCTCATTAAATGTAGCCCATTTTTCCATTGCCTGCCAATCTTTGATTTCAATTTATCCAGGCCAAATTCATTCTCATCCCACTGAATTTGGCCTTCCTCCACTTTATTATTTTTACTCTAGATTGATCCTTGCCCTTTTTCATACCTAATCTAACCCTTATGATACTACGTCACTGGTCCCTAAACATTCACATGCTGGCACTTGCTCCACTTGACCTACCTCATTCCCCAGAACCAGATCCAGAAATGCCTCCTTCCTCGTTGGGCTGGAAGCATACTGATCAAGAAAGATTTCCTGAACACACCCAGACATTCTTCCCCCTCTCTTCCCTTTACACTATTACTATCCCAGTCTATATTCGGATAGTTGAGGTACCCCATTCTCACTACTCTATAGTTCTTGCATCTCTCTGTAATGTCTCTGCAAGTTTGCTTCTCCATATTTGTCCCATTATTTTGTGGTCTATAAAGTACCCACGTAATGTAATGCCCCCTCTATTTTTATCTTAACTCCAGACATTTGATTCTGTCCTTGACATCCTCTTACTACCTGTTTTTATGTCTATAGAATACTTTTGGATTACCTTTTAAGTTAGCTGCCATTCTGTTCTCATATCCTGCTTTGCCCTTCATATTTTCTTCTTCACTTCTCTTCTGAACTTTTTATATTCAGCATGATTATCAGATGTATTCTCGATCTGACATCTGTCATACGCGCTCTTCTAATGCTTCATCTTATAATTTATCTCTTTCGTCATCCAGGGAGGTTTGGCTTTAGTTACCATACATTTCCCCCTAGTGTGAATGTAACTCGACTGTAACTGAAAGATTTCCTCATGATATGCAGCCCATTGTTCCATTACACTTTTGCCTGCCAATCTTTGATTCCAATTTATCCAGGCCAAATTCGTTCTCATCCAACTGAAATTGGCCTTCCCCCACTTAAGTAGTTTTACTCTACATTGATCCTTGTACTTTTCCTGAGCTAATCTAAACCTTATGATCCTATGTCACTGCTCCATAAATATTCACGTACTGTCACTTGCTCCACTTGACCTAACTCAGTCCCCAGAAGCTAACCTAGCAATGCCTGCTTCCTCGTTGGGCTGGAAGCATACTGATCAAGAAAGATTTCCTGAACACACTCCTGAAATTCGTCCCCCTCTCTGCCCTTTGCACAATTACTATCCCCGTCTATATTAGGATAGTTGAGCTACCCCATTCTCACTACTCTATAGTTCTTGCATCTCTCTGTAATTTCTCTGCAAGTTTGCTTCTCCATATTTTTACCACTATTTGGTGACCTATAAAATGCCCAGAAGTGCAATGGCTCCTCTATTTTATCTTAAATCCAGACATTTGATTCTGACTTCGACCCCTCCAGGACATTCCCTCTCTCCAGCATTGTAACATTCTCCTTAACCAATACTGCCACACCACCTCCTATCATTCCTTCCCTATCTTTCCTGAACACCTTATATCCAGGAATATGTAATGCACAATCCTGCTCTTTTTTGAGCTAGGTCTCCGTTATTGCCATGACATCATATTCCCCGGTGACTATTTGTGCCTGAAGCTCACACACCTTGATTACTGTGCTTCGTGCGTTCACATGCATAAACTGTAAACCTGACTTATACCATCCTGTGTTCTCTCCAAGCCTGATGCCAACTAATACCTTGCTATTTCTTATTTAGTGCTATCCGTCTCTCACAATCCATTGTGGCCGTTATTTCTCCTTTTTAATGCTACATCATGGTGCCCATACCCCTCTCAACTTAGTTTAAACCTTCCCCAATAACAGGAGAAAATCTCCCCGCGAGGATATTGATAATGGCTCTGTTGAGGAGCAACCCGCCTGGCCTGTACAGGACCCACCTGCCACAGAAGAGGCCCCAATGCCCCAAGAGTCTGAAGCCTTCCCTCCTGCACCATCTCTCCAGCCACGCATTCATCTGCTCTATCCTTCTATTGCTATACTCACTCGCGCATGGAACCGGGAGTAATCCAGAGATTACTACCTTTGAGGTCCTGCTTTTTAATCTCTTTACTAGCTCCCTAAAATCCGCCAGTAGTACCTCATCCTTCTTTCAACCTATTCCGTTGATAATGATATGGAGCATGACCTCTGGCTGTTCACCCTCCACCATCAGAATGTTCTGCAGCCGCTCTGTGACATGCTTAAACCTGGCACCAGCGAGATAACATACCATCCTGGAGTCACATCTGCGGCCGCAGAAACAATTGTCTGCTCCACTAAATCGAAACCCCTACCACTATTGCTTTCCCTATTTCCGTCCACCCAACTCAAATGAGACAACCGTGATGCCGAGGACTTGTCTCCGGCTGTAATCCGCAGTGGAACCATCGCCCTCACCACTACTCAGAACAGAATACTGGTTGGTGAGCGAGATGCTCTCAGGGGACTCCTGCACTACCTGCCTGGTCCTCCTCTTCTGTCTGACGGTCACCCATTCCCTCTCTGCCTGTGCACTCCATATCTGCGGGGTGACCACCTCCTGAAACGTGCTATGCTCGTATCCCTCAGCCTCGCGGATGCACCGCAGTGACGCCAGCGTCTGCTCAAGCTCCGAAACCCGGAGGCGAGCTCCTCCAGCTGATCACACATGCTGCACACGTGGTTGAGCAGAACACGGGAAACGTCCTGGATTTCCCACATGGCACAGGATGCGCAATCCTTGGGACTGAGATGACATGCCTCTTTTTATCTGACTATTACCTAACTTTACTAACACTACAGGGGTACCTAATTGAAGTTATTATTATATGTTATTAACACTTACTAAGTTAATAGAGTATTAACTGTCACTAATTTAAGATATTATTAACAGTTAGTAATTTAATATAGTATTAACAGTTACTCATTTAATGCAGTATTAATAGTTACTAATTTAATGTAGTATTAATAGTCACTAATTAAATATAGTATTAGCAGTAACTAATTTAATGTAGTATTCGCAGTCACTAATTAAATATAGTATTAAAGTTACTAATTTTTTGTAGTATTAACAGTGAGTAATTTAATATAGAATCAACAGTTACTAATGTAAGATAGTTTTAACAGTTACTAATATGATGTAGTATTATCAGTTACTAATTTAATATAATATTAACAGTTACTAATTTAATGTAATATTAACAGTTACTAATCTCCAAGCTACTGCTTTAACGCTAACCAGCTATTTAACCCCGGCCTCTAACTTGCAGAGCAGAAACATGGTGTGACCTTTCCCAACCAGTCAGTTCCCAGTCTTTCTGTCAGTTAATAAGAGCCATCAGTTCAGGGGCTGACTATGTGATTTTTGTTCCAGTTCTGGTGGATGGAAGATTCCCGAGACTGAGGTCCCAAAGGATCGCTGCTCCACAAAGCACCCAGGCTGGTTAAAGGGTAATTTCAGACTTTATAATCTCAGATTTACATTCACTGTCCAGCACTGTTCACCTCGGTACATTCTTCAATATTTATAAACCTCGTTTCAGATTCTCATCCCACCGTGGGACAGGGAGAAATGACGGGGACAATTTGTTTTACCAAGGTTGGAAAACCCTGCGATGAGAACCTGGAGATAAAGATCAAAAACTGCACCAGTTACTTCGTTTATGAGTTGAAGCCGACACCCAAGAGTAAATCTGCTTATTGCACAGGTACATTTGGGGGGCGGGGGCAAAGGTCAGGAACTCGGGGGGGCGGTGCAAAGGCCAGGAAATCGGGGAGGGGGCAGAGGTCAGGAACACGGCGGAGGGCAGAAAGGTCAGGAATTCGTTGGACAAAGGTGATGAACTTTGTGGGGCACAGGTCAGGAAAACGGGGGGTGGGCACTGGTCAGGAAATCGGAGGACAAAAAGTTCAGGAACTCGGTGGGACAAAGGTCATGAACTCGGTGGGTGGCAAAGGTCAGGAACTCGGGGGGGGGCAAAGGTCAGGAAATCGGGGGTTTGGCATAGGTCAGGAACACGAGGGGGGGCAAAAAGGTCAGGAACTCAGTTGGACAAAGGTCATGAACTCGGTGGGTGGCAAAGGTCAGGAACTCGGGGGGGAAGTACAGGAACTCGGGGGGCAAAGTTCAGGAACTCGCGGGACAAAGGTCAGGAACTAGGAGCTGGGCAAATGTCAGGAATTGGGGGGCAAAAGTCAAGACCTCGGGGGAGAGCAAATGTCAGAAAATTGGGGGCCAAAAGCCAAGAACTGGGAGGGTACAAAAGTCAGGATCTCTGCGGAGGCAAATGTCCGGAACTCGGGGGCATAGGTCAGGAACTCTGTGGGACAAATGTCAGGAACTCGGGGCGGGGCAGAGAAGGTCAGGAAATCTGGGGGGGTGGGGGTGGAGTGTTCGCCAATATATCCTTCCTGAGGTGCTCTGCTCAGAATTGAACACAGAATTCCAGATGGGGTCTTACTGGGAGAGCGTTTCTGTAACCAGGACGTGGGACACTGCGAGTGCCCTGATGGGATGTCAATGTCCCAGAATCTAACTGCTTCACTCACCCGCTAACACGGGGACAGTAAAGGGACTGCGATGGTCTCTGTATTTAAACTGAAAGTCAAGCATCACCAAGGCTGGTCTTTAATGGAGACTGAGTGTTAGTGAGAGAATATTTACAGGTTGAATCCCTTCCGAACAGTCATGTGTCAATGTTGAAGTGATGCTTAAAGGTCATTTATAAGTAATGGAATTGGACAGAAGCAGAATGGTGCCATGGATGAGGGACTTCAGTTATGTGGAGAGACTGGAGAAGTTGGGATTTGTCTGCATAGACCAGAGAGGTTTATGGGAGATTTGGTTGAGGTGTTCAAAATCGTGACTGGTTTTAATAGAGAGAATAAGGAGAATCTGTTTCCACTGGCTGAAGGGTCGTTAACCACAATACACAAATATAATGTGATTGGAATACGAACTTGAGGAAACATTTCCTCCGCTAACTCCTCCGCCAATTCTCTTAGCAACGTGAGTTACAAGCCATTTGGCCCAGGCGACTTGTGCACTCCAAGCATGGCAAGCCTCTCTAGTAACTCATGTCTGTCAATTTTCGCCCCTTCAATTCTTTCTACCGTTTCCACTTCTACCGATATTTTGTCAGCATGCACCTCCTTAGTAAACACCGATACAAAGTACTCATTGACTATTCTCGCCTTGCCCTGCGCCTCTAAGTATATATTACCTTCTTTGTCTCTAATAGGCCCCACCCCGCCTCTTACCACTCGCTTACTGTTTACATGCTGGTAGAACATTTTTGGGTTCCCTATTATGTTCACCGCCATTTTACTCTCATAATCACTCTTTGCCAATCTTATTTTTACCTTCACTTCCCCTCTCAACTTATTCTAAGCTGTGAGGAGGTCGCAGGGGGCTGCAAAGGGATATAGACCGGTTAAGTAATTGAGCAAGTACGTGGCAGATGGAGCATAATGTGGGGAAATGTGAAATTATCCACTTGGATAGGAAGAATGGTAAAAAAACACATTTTTTAAAGATGAGAACATAATAAATGTTGGTATTCAGAGGGATTTAGGAGGTCCTTGTACACGAATCACCGAAAGTTAACTTGAATGTACAACAAGCAATTAGATGGGGAAATGGTATGTTACCCTTTATTGCAAGGGGGATGGAGTATAAGAGTAAGGAATTCTTGCAGCAATTATGGCTCTGGTGAGACCACACCTGTACTGTGCACAGTTTTGGTCTCCTTATCTAAGGAAGGATACAATTGCCTCAGAGCGGGTGCAACGATTGTTCTCTGGATTGATTCCGATGAAGAAAGTGTTGTCCTATGAGGAGAAATCACGTCGAAAGGGGCCATATTCTCCAATGTTTAGAAGAATGAGAGGTGATCTCATTGAAACGTATGAAATTCTTAAAGGTCTTGACAGGATAGATGCTGAGAGGCTGTTTTCCTGGCTGGAGAGTCTTCAATTGGGGTCATAGGCTCAGGATAACGGTTCGGCCATTTAGGACTGAGATGAGGAGAATTGTCTTCACTCGGATGGCTGTGAATCTTTGGCATTCTCTACACCAGAGGGTTGTGGATCCTCAGTCGATGAGTATATTTAAGCCTGAGATTGATAGATATTTGGGCACCATGGAAACAAGGTATATGGGAATAGGGCGGGAAGGTGGCGTTGAAGTAGATGATCAGCCATGATCTTATTGCGGAGCAGCATCGAGGGGCCGAATGGCCAACTCCTGCTCCTATTTCTTATGTCCTTATGCACATTAAAGTTCCAATATACACAGACCATTCCCCAATATTGAACATATCATGCTCAGACCAATCACCTTTACAAGTTCCAATCTCCCTACACCCTTCATGCTGGGCAGCTGAAGACAAGTTATGTTACAGCAGCAAAGCCCAGCTGGTTTCCATGGGCCCATGAGAGAGGTTTACTTATTTGTTTATCTCAGATCATTTCAGTAAAAGTCTTTAATTTTTACTATTTTAAAATAGACTGGAAAAGCTGGGATTGTTCTCCTGAGAGCAGAGAAGGCTAAGAAGAGTTTTGATAGAGGTGTTCAAAATCATGAATGGATTAGATGGAGAAAATAAAGAGAAACTGTTTCCACTGGCTGAAGGATCGTTAACAAGATGATTGACCTTCTTTCATCACAACCATCTTCCTTTGTGCTGGGTATGACTCCAGCCAGTGGACAGTTTTCCCCCCGATTTCCATTGACATCAGTTTTACTAGGGATCCTTCTAGCCACACTCGATCAATGCTGCCTTGATGTCCAGGGCAGTCACTCTTCCATCACCTCTGGAATTCAGCTTCTTTGTTCATGTTTGGACAAAGGCTGTGATGTTGTCGGGAGCAGAGAGGTCTTGGCGGAACCCAAACTGGGCATCAGTGAGCAGGTTGTTGGTGAGTAAGTGCCGCTTGATAGCCCTGTTGATGACAACTTCCATCACTTTGCTGATGATTGACAGCAGACTGATGGGGCGGTAATTGGCTGGTTAAAGATTTGTTCTGCTTTTTGTGGACAGGACATACCTAGACAGTTTTGCACATTGTCGGATAGATGCCAGTGTTGTAGCTGTATGGAGCAGCTTGGCTAGAGGCGCGGCTTGTTCTGGAGCACATGTCTTCAGCACGATTGCCGAGATGTTGTCAGGTCCCATAGCCTTTGCTATATCCAACGCGCTGAGCCGTTTCTTGATATCACGTGGAGTGAATCGAATTGGCTGAAAACTGGGTTCTATAATGGTGGGGACCTCAGGAGGAGGCCGATATGGATCAGCAACTCGGCACTTCTGGCTGAACATGGTTGAAAACGCTTCAGTCTTTTCTTTTGCATTCACGTGCTGGGCTCCACCATCATTAAGGATGAGGATATTCAAGAAGCCTCCTCCTCCCGTTAGTTGTTTAATGGTCCACCACCATTCACGACAGGATGTGGCAGGACTGCAGAGCTTTGATCTGATCCGTTAATTGTGGGATCGCTTACCCCTGTCTGTAGCATGTTGCTTGATCCTTTTAGCATGCATAGAGTCCTGTGTTGCAGCTTCCCCAGTTTGGCACCTCATTTTTAGGTGTGCCTGTTCCTGCTCCTGGCATGCTCTTCTACACTCCTTATTGAACCAGGGTTGGTCCCCTGGCTTGATGGTAATGGTAGAGTGAGGGATATGCCGGTCCATGAGGTTACAGATTGGGTTGGAATTCAATTCTGCTACTGCTGATGGCCCACAACGCCTCATGGATGCCCAGTTTTGAGCTGCTAGATCATTTCAGAATCTATCCCATTTAGCATGGTGGTAGTGCCACACAACACGATGGAGGGTGTCCTCAGTGTGAAGACGGTACTTCGTCTCCACAATGACTGCGGTTTTCAATGCTACAAATACTGCCATGGAAAGTTGCATCTGTGACAGGTAGATTGGTGAGGACGTGTTCAAGTAGGTTTTTCCCTTGTGTTGGTTCTCTCACCACCTGTCGTAGGCCCAGACTGGCAGTTATGTCCTTCAGGACGTGGTCAGCTCGTTCAATAGTGGTGCTACTGAGCCATTCTTGGTGATGGACATTGAAGTCTCCCACCCAGAGTACATTCTGCGCCCTTGCTATACTCAGTGCTTCTTCAAGTGGTGTTCAACATGGCGGAATACTGATTCATCAGGGCGGTAGGTAGTAATCAGCAGAAGGTTGCCTTGCCCATACTTGACCTGAAGCCATGAGACATCATGGGGTACGCGGTCAATGTTGAGGACTCCTAGGCCCACTCCTTTCCGACAGTATACCACGGTGCCGCCACCCCTGGTGGGTCTGCCCTTCCGGTGGGACATGACATAACTAAGGATGGTGATGGAGGAGCTTGGGACACTGACTGAAAGGTATGATTCTGTGAGTATGACTAAGTCAGGCTGTTGTTTGACTAGTCTGTGGGACAGCTCTCCCAATTTTGGCACAATCCCCAGATGTTGGTGAGGAGGACTTTGCAGGGTTGATTTGGCTGGGAGCGCCATGTCCGTAGCCGGTGCCGAGGTCGATGCCGGGTGGTCGGTCCCGTATCTTTCTTATTATTTTATATTAACATTAAACATCTTTCTTTCACTCAGTCGAAGACTCCGCACTCACTGACCCGTGTGAACATCACGCAGTCCTGGAGCAGCCCTGGAGGAGCACGGACTGTAGTGGGACTCAGTGCTATCACGAAGCGAAGTGTGATTGGGATGTTGCCTACGGATGGTACAGATTTAAAAGGTATCGTGAGGGGGAAATTACCGATAAACTAGTCGAGAAGCGAGGAGTAAATGTACAAAAGCGAAAACATGTTGAGAGTAGGAATGGGAACTGCAGAGAGACCAAGATCATCAGTCAGAGCAATGCAACAGGGAGTGGATACAGGGAAAGGAGAACAACCGGGCTCGACAGAGAGAAAGAGGGATTGCAGGGAGATACCCGGGAAAGAGGGGAATATAGAACGGGGACAGAGAGTAAAGGATGGGCCTTAGTTACCGTTACTCTCTGTGGATCTTTCATAGAATCATAGAATGGTTACAGTACGGAAGAATGTCATTCGGCTTGCCGAGCCCGTGCCAGCTCTCTGCAAGAGCACTTCAGTTAGTTGCATCCCCCCGCCCTTTTCCCGTAGGCCTGATTTTTTTTTCTTTCAGGTGCTCATCCAACTCCCTTCTGAAAGCCGTGATTGACTCTGCCTCCACCAAAGTTTCAGGCATTGCATTCCAGATCCTAACCACTCGCTGATTATTTTTTTTCCTATGTCGCCTTTGGTTCTGTTGCCAATCACCTTAAATCTGTGTCATCTGGATCTCTACCCTTTCTGCCAATGGGAACCGTTTCTCTCTATCTACTCTGTCCAGACCCCTCATGATTTTGAAAGCCTCTTTCAAATCTTATCTCAATCTTCTCTGCTCTAAGGAGAACAACCCCAGCTTCTCCAGTCTATCCACGTAACTGAAGTCCCTCATCCCTGGAAACATTTTCGTAAATCTTTTCTGCACCCTCTCTAAGACCTTCACATCCTTCCTAATGTACAGTGCCCTGAATTGGACACAATACTTCATTTGAGGCCGAACCAGTGTTTTATTTAAGTTCAAAATAATGTCCATGCTTTGTATTCTATACCTCTATTTATGAAACAAAGTATTCCGTAAGCTTTTTCAATCTGTCCTGCCAACTTAAACGATTTGAGCACATGTATCCCTCGGTCTCCCTTTAGGATTTTACCCTTTAGTTTATATTTCCTCTACACTTTTTTCTACCAAACTGTATCACTTCGCAGTTTTCTGCATTAAATTTAATCTGCAACGTGTCTGCCCATTCCACCAGCCTGTCTAAGTCCTCTTGAAGACTGTTACTATCCTCCTAACTCTTCACTCTAGTTCCAAGTTTTGTATCATGTGCAAATTTTGAAATTGTGCCCTGTACACCCACATCCAATTCGATAATATATACATAGGAAAACAGTGGTACTAGAACCGACCCCTGGGGAACACCACTGTATACCTTCCTGCAGTCCGACAAACAAACTTTCACCACTACTCTCTGATTCCTGTCACTTAGCCAATGTTGTATCCATGCTGCCATTGTCCTTTTTATTCCATGGGGTTCAACTTTGCTGGCAAGACTATGACGTGTCACATTGTTGATAGCATTTTGGAATCCATTTACACCACGTCAACCGCATTGCCCTCAGCAACACTCTCTGTTACCTCATCAAAAAAATGATCAGGTTAGTTGAACACGATTTGCCTTTAAACAATCCGTGCTGGCCTTCCTTAATTAATCCACACTTGTTCAAGTGACTGTTAAGTTTGACCCTGATTATTATTTCTAAATGCTTCCCCAATACAGATTGGCCTGCAGTTGCTGAATTTATCTTTACTCACTTTTTGGACAAGGGTGTAACTTTTGCAATTCTCCAGTCCTCTGGAACCACCCCCGTTTCTAACGAGTATTGGAAGATTTTGGCCTGAACCTCTGTGATTTCTTCCTCCACTGCCCTCAGCGTCCTAGGATGCATCCCATCTGGTCCTGGTGACTTACCTACATTAAGTACCGCCAGCCTTTCTAGTACCTTCTCATTATCTATTTTTATCCCATCCTGTATGTCCTCCAGCTCCTCCTTCACTATGTCTGTGGCAGCATTTTGTTCCTTGGTGAAGACAGTTGCAAACTGCACATTTCTCACCGGAAGCATGCCCTCTACCTCCATGCGAAGGTCTCCTTTTTGGGCTCTAATGGGATCCAGGGCAATTTGGCATATTGGATCCAAAATTGGCTTAGTGGCAGGAGGCAGAGGGTGATGGTCGAAGGTTGTTTTTGAGACTGGAAGCCTGTGTCCAGTAGTGTACCGCAGGGATCGGTGCTGGATCCCTTGCTGTTTGTAGTGTACATTAATGATTTTGATATGAATGTAGGAGGTGTGATCCGTATGTTCGCAGAAGAGAGGAAACATTTTGGAGTGGTACAGAGCGAGGAGGGAAGCCTTAGGCTACAGGATAATATAGACGGGTTGGTCAGATGGGCAGAACAGTGGCAAATGGAATTTAACCCTGAAAAGTGTGAGGTGATGCATTTTGGGAGCACTAACAAGGCAAGGGAATATTCAATGAATGGTAGAACCCTAGGATGGACAGAGAATCAGAGGGACCTTGGTGTGCATGTACATAGATCCCTGAAGGCAGCAGGAGAGATGATGATGTGGTTAAGAAGGCATATGGGATACCTGCCTTCTTTAGCCGAGACATATAATATACGAGCAGGGTGGTTGTGATGGAGATGTACAAAACGCTAATTAGGCCAAAGCTGGAATACTGTATGCAATTCTGGTCGCCATACTATAGGAAGGATGTGATTGCATTGGAGAGGGTGCAAAGGAGATTCACCAGGATGTTACCTGGGTTGGAGCGTTTCAACTATGAAGAGAAACTGGACAGGCTGGGGTTGTTTTCCTTAGAGCAGAGAAGGCTGAGGGGAGACCTGATTGAGGAGTACAAAATTATGAGAGGCTTTTATAGAGTAGATAGAAAGAAAATGTTCCCCTTAGTAGATGGGTCATTAACCAGGGGTCATAGTTTCAAGGTAAGGAGCAGGAGGTTTAGAGGGGACTTGAGGGAAAAAAAGTTCCCCCAAAGGGTGGTTGGAATCTGGAACTCACTGCCTGAAAGGGTGGTAGAGGCTGGAAACCTCACAACATTCAAGAAGCATTTAGATGAGCATTTGAAACGCCATAGCACACAAGGCTACGGACCAAGTGCTGGAAAATGGGATTAGAATAGACAGGGCTTGATGGCCGGCGCGGACACGATGGGCCGAAGGGCCTCTTTCTATTTTGTTTCACTCTATGACTCTATGGGGTAAAATTCAGTTGGTTGCGCCTCCCGTTAGCGCCTTAAGAGGGCGCTAATGGGGCGCAAAGCCGCTAACGCCCGGGCGCAGCGATGTTTGCGCCGCTCGAGAACTTAACTTGAGATTGTGCGGCGGCGCTAAAACTTACCGCTGCAACCACCTGCGCGCGCAGATTGTGACGTCATTCCATGGTGCAACGCCCTTGTGGCGCCCCGGAGCGGAAATTGAGTGGCGCCCCCTGACATACCGCCTGGCGCATCCAACGACCAGAAGACTGGAACGCTATCAATCGCTGTGGGGCTGGGGGGGGGGGGGCGCTATTTAAAGGGGGCCTCTTCCTGTCTTTTATTGTTGGTGGCATTTTTGAACTGCGCATTCTGAGAGAGAGAGGGAGAGACTTCTGGAGAGATTCAACGTTGTGGGAAGGAGTTTTGGGCACTGAGCAGCACTTTGCAGGTTCATTTTGATTTGCCATTCCTTGTATCGATTTAACAGAGACTGTGGGAGCTGCACTCTGAGCTCTTTGCCTGGTACTCTCCATTGTTCTTTCCAGCACATTTGATGTGCAAGTCTCTCCAGGCCGAGATTCAAGGCTGCAATGAACAGGATGTGGATGGAAAGCAAGATTAACCATCCCCTTTAAGAACTGGCCCGTGCCATTGTGTGTGTGTTCCATTGCTGACTGACATTACATGAGCTTCGCCAGCGCTCTGAGTTAGCGCCTCACTCCTTGGCCTTTGTGCCTTAAGACAGGTGTGCAGCGCCTGCTTTAGCGCTCCACTCACCTCCCGGGGCGGTAAAAGTGAAGTTTCCAGTCAGTGCCGATAATTAGCACCAGGCGCTAATATTTGCGTCCAGACGATATTTGCGCCCCAAATGGGGCGCGACCTAATTTCTACCCCTATGACTCTAATTGGCCACAAGCCTCCTCTTCCTACCCGTTTACTGTTTATATACCTATAGAAGACTTTTGGATTACCTCGTATGTTAGCTGCCATTCTATTCGAATACCCTCTCTTTGCCCCTCTTATTTTCTTTTTCACTTCTCCTCTGAACTTTCTATATTTAGCCTGATTCACAGATGTATTCTCCACCTCACACCTGTCATACGCGCTGTTTTTCTGCTTCATCTTATGCTCTATCTCTTTCATCATCCAGGGAGATCTGACGTTATTTGCCCTACCTTTCCCCCTAGTGGAAATGTACCTCGACTGTACCCGAAATATTTACTCTTTAAAGGCAGCCCATTGCTCAATTTCAGTTTTGCATGACAATGTTTGATTCCAGTTTACCTGGGTCAGATCCGTTTGCATCCCACTGAAATTGGACTTCCTCCAAATAACTATGTTTACTCTAGATTGTTCCCAGCCCTATTCCATAGCTAATCTAAACTTTATGATACTATGATCACTGTTCCCTAAATGTTCTCCTAATTGCACTTGCTCCACTTGACCTACTTCATTCCCCAAAACCAGATCCAGCAATGCCTCCTTCCTCGTTGCGCCAGAAAGATACTGATCAAGAAAGTACTCCTGAACACACTTCAGAAATTCTTCCCCCTCTCTGCCCTTTAGAATATGACTATCCCAGACTATATTGTTGAACTCTTCCATTAAAATTTATCTATAGTTCTTGCATCTCACTGTAATTTCTGTGCAAAATTGGCTCCACCATATTTTTACCAATAGTTGGTGGCCTATAGAATACACTATTATTTCCCATCTCAAGCTATATAGATTCCGTCCTTGACCCCTGCAGGACATGTCTCTCTCTGCAGCACTGTAACATTCTCCTTCACCACCTGTTATCTTTCCTTCCATATCTTTACTGAACATCTTATAACCAGAAGTAATTAATACCCAATCCTGCCCTTGTTTGAGCCAGGTCTCCATTAATGCCACAACATCATGTTCCCATATGGCTATTTGCGCCTGCAGCTCAACAAAATGTTTAATATGCTTTGTGCGTTCAAATACATACACTGTAAACCTGTCGTAGACCATACTGTGATCTCTCTTAGTCTGACGCAACTAATACCTTACTGTTTCTTACTTTAGCACTATGCATCACTCGCAACCATTTGTCCCCTTTGTTTCTCCTTTTGAATGCTACATCCTTGTGCCCATCCCCCTGACAACTTAGTTTAAACCCTCCCCAACAGCAATAGCAAAACTCCCCGCGATGAGATTGGTACCGGTTCTGTGGAAGTGCAACCCGTCCGGCCTGTACAGGTCCCACCTCCCCCAGAACAGGCCCCAATGCCCTAGGAATCTGAAAGCCTCCCTCCTGCACCATCTCTCCAGCCACGCATTCATCTGCTCTATCCTCCTATTTCTATACTCACTCGCGCGCGGCACCGGTAGTAATCCAGAGATTACTACCTTTGTGGTCCTGCTTTTCAATCTCGTTCCTCGCTCCCTAAAATCTGCCTGCAGGACCTCATCCCTCTTTCTGCCTATGTTGTCGGTACCGATATGGACCACGAGCTCTGGTTGTTCACCCAGCCCCCCCCCCCCCCCAGAATGATCTGCAGCCGCTCAGTGACATCCTTAACACTGGAACCAGCGACACAACATAACATCCTGGACACAAATCTGCGGTCGCAGAAACACCTGTCTGCCCCACTAACTCGAAGCCCCTACCACTATTGCTTTCCCTATCTTCCTCCGCCCACCCCTGTACAGCTGAGAAACCCGTGGTGTCACGGAATTGGCCCTGGCTGTTGTCCTCAGAGGACCCATTGACCTCTCCAGTACTCAGAACACAGAAGCACACAGGGGACTCCTGTACTACCTGATTAGTCCTGCTCTTCTGTCTGTGTGTCACTCATTCCCAGTCTGCCTGCGCACTCCTTAGCTGCGGGGTGACCAGATGCTGAAATGTGCTATCCACGTAGCTGTCACCCTGGCGGATGCACCGCAGTGACGGCAGCGGCTGCTCAAGATCCGAAACCCGGAGCGCGAGCTCTTACAGTTGACGGCACATCCTGAACACGTTTGTACAGGACATGGGAAGCGTCCTGAATTTCGCACATGGCACAGGATGCGCATTCCACGGGATTGAGCTGCCCTGCCATGCCTCTATTTATTGGACTATTAACTAACTTTACATAAATTTTATACTAAGTAGTACTTAATTAAAGTTAGTGATATAGTATGTTGTTAACAGTTACTAGTTTAACATCGTATTAAAAGTTACTAATTTAATGTAGTATTAACAGTTACTAAATTTGTATAGTAGTAAGAACATAAGAGTAGAAGAAATACGAGCAGGATTAGGCCATTCGGCCCTTCGAGCCTGTACCGCCATTCAATGAGATCCTGGCTAATCTTCTGCCTCAACTCCATTAATTGGCCCTATCGCCATATCCCTTGATGCCCTTAATAGTCAGAAATATACCCAATTACTGAGCTTCCACAGCCCTCTGGGATAGAGAATTCCAAATATTCACCACACTCTGTGTGAAGACATTTCTTCTCATCTCAGTCCTGAAAGAACTACCCTTTATCCTGAGGCTGTGGCCCCTGGTTCTAGACTTCCCAGCTAAGGGCAACATTCTCCCAGCATCCATCCTATCAAGCCCTGGAAAAATGTTGTATGCTTCAATCAGATCCCCTCTCATTCTTCTGAATTCAAGAGAATATAGGCCTAGTTTACTCAATCTCGTCTCATACGACAGTCCCGCCATCCCAGGAATCAATGTCGTGAACCTTCATTGCAGTCAGTCTATGGCAAGTATATCCTTCCTTAGTTAAGGCGACCAAAATTGTACACAGTACTCCAGGTGTGGTCTCACCAAGGCCCTATATAATTGGAGTAAGACTTCTTTACTCCTGTACACAAATCCTCTTGTAATGAAGGCCAGCATACCATTTGCAATCCTAATGGGTTGCTGCACTTGCACATTCACTTTCAGTGACTCATGTACAAGGACACCCAGCACCCTTTGAGCATCTGCATTCCCCAATCTTTCAACATTTAGGAAATACTCTGCCTTTCTGTTTTTTTTCTACCAAAGTGGCTGACTTCACATTTATCCACATTATATTCCATCTGCCATGTTCTCGCCCACTCACTGAGCCTGTCGAGATCCCCGTGAAGCCTCTTCACATCCTCTTCGCAACTGACACTACCACCTAGCTTTGTATCATCAGCAAATTTGGAAACGTTACATTTAGTCCTCTCATTCAAATCATTGCTTTAGATTGTGAATAGCTGGGGCCCAAGCATCGATCCTTGCGGTACCCCAATAGTTACAGTCTGTCATTCTGAAAATGAACCGTTTAGTCCTACTCTTTGTTTTCTGTCTGTTAACCAACTCTCAATCCATGTTAGTATATTACCCCCAATTCCATGTGCCCTAATTTTGGTTCACCAACCTATTGTGTGGGACCTTATCGAAGGCCTTCTGAAATTCCAGATACACCACATCTACCGGTTCCCCTTTGTCTACTCCATTAGTTACATCCTCAAAGAACTCCAATACTTTTATCAAACAGGATTTCCCTTTCATAAATCCATGCTGACTCCGCTGAATCTTACTGCTATTTTCTCAGTGCCCAGTTATTGGATCCTTTATAATTGATTCCAGCATTTTCCCAAATACTGATGTGAGGCTAACAGGTCTGTCGTTCCCCGTTTTCTCTCTCCCTCCTTTCTTAAATAGTAGGGTTACATTGGCTATCCTCCAATCTGCATGAATCGTTCCAGAATCCATAGAATTTTGGAAGATGACAAACAATGCGTGCTCTATTCCAATGACCACCTCTCTCAAAACCCGAGGATATAGGTCATCCGGTCCTTGGGATTTATCTACTTTTAGACCTTTTAAGTTTGCCTGTACTGTTTTTTTCCTAATATTAATTTCTTTAACTTCCTCATTCTCGTCACACCCAAGGTTTTCTCGTATTTCTGGGAGGTTTTTTGTGTCTTCCTCCGTGAAGACAGAAACAAAGTATTTATTTAATTTCTCTGCCATTTCCTCATCCCCCAATATAAATTCTCCCATCTCTCACTGTAAATGACTACATGTACGTGGCCAGTCTTTTCCTTTTCAAATACCTATAGAAGCTTTCACAATCCGTATTTATATTTTTCGTTAGTTTGTGCTCATATTCCATTTTCCCCTTCTTTACCAATTTCTTGGTTCCCCTTTGCTGATTTCTAAAACGATCTCAATCCTCAGGCTGACCGCTTTTTCTGGCAACTTTATAACTTTCCACTTTGAATTAATACTAGCTTTAAGTTATTTTGTTAGCCATGGTTGGATCACATTTCCTTTTGGGATTTTATGCCCTAGATGAATATATGTTTGTTGCAAATTATGCATTATATCCTTGAATGTTATCCATTGTATGTCCACCTTCATACCTTTTAGTGGAATCTCCCAATCTACCATGGCCAACTTGTCCCTCATACATTTTGTAGTTTCCTCTGTTTAGATTGAAGAACTTAGGTTCAGATTGGACTACATCACTCTCAAACTTAATATAAAATCAATCATATTATGTTCACTTGTTCCGAAAGGCCCCTTTACCACAAGATTATTGATTAGCCCTTTCTCATTACACAGTACCAGATACAGAATAGCCTGTTCCCTGGTTGGTTCCTCCACATACTGATCCAGGAAACCATCTCGCATGCATTCCAAGAATTCGTCATCCACACCACCAGTGGTAATTTGATTTGCCCAGTCAATTTGTAGATTAAAGTCCCCCATGATTACCGTATTGCCCTTGTTACATGCACTTCTAATCTCTTGATTGATACAGTGCCCTACATTACCATTACTGTTTGGTGGCCTATACACAACTCCCATCAATGTTTTCCGCCCTTTGCAGTTTCTTAGCTTCACCCAAACTGATTCCAGTTCTATATCACGATCTGCCAAGCCAAGATCGTTTATCTCTACCTACCGCTCGCATCCCTTATTAACAGCGATACGCCACCTCCTTTTCCTTTTTGTCATATTAATAGTTACTAATCTCCAAACTCCAACTTTAACCCTAACCAGCTATTTAACCCCGGCCCCTAACTTGAAGAGTAAAAACACGGTGTGAGCTTTACCAACCAATCAGTTCCCAGTCTTCCTCTCAGTTAATAAGAGCCATCAGTTCAGGGGCTGACTCTGTGATTGTTGTTCCAGTTCTGGTGGATGGGAAATTCCCGAGACTCAGGTTCCAGGCGATCACTGCTCTACACATGTCTCAGGCTGGTTAAACGGTAATTTCAGACTTTATAATCTCAGATTTACATTCACTGTCCAGCACTTTTCCCATCGGTTACATTCACATATATTTACAAACATCATTTCAGGTGCTCATCCCACCGTGGGACAGGGAGAAGTGGCGAGGCAAGTTTGTTTTAACGGGGCTGGAAAACCCTGTCACTGGACCCAGATGATAAAGATCAAAAACTGCACCAGTTACTTCGTTTATGAGTTGAAGCCGGCACCCGGGTGTAGCTCTGCTTATTGCACAGGTACATGGGTGGGGCAAAGGTCAGGAACTCCGGTGGGGAGAGAGAGAGAAGACCAGGAACTCGGAAGCGGGGGCGAGAGAAGGTCAGGAACTCAAGGCGGATAGAGTAGGTCAGGGACTCGGGGCGGGGTTCGGGAGAGAAGGTGAGGAACTCGAGGAGGGGGAGAGATAGAAGGTCAGGAACTCGTCGGGGGAGAGAGAAGGTCAGGAACTCGTGGGGAGGAGAGAGAAGATCAGGATCGCGGGGTGGGGGTGGGTGGAGAGAAGTTAAGGAACTCGGAGGGGGGAGAGAAGGTCAAGCCATCGGGGGGTGGGGGGAGAGAAGGTCAAGATCTCGAGGGGGGGTGAGAGAATGTCAGGACCTCGGGGAGGGGGAGAGAAAAGGGCAGGATCTCGGAGGGGGGGAGTGAAGGTCAAGACCTCGCGGGGGTAGAGGAGAGAAGGTCAAGACCTCGGGGTGGGGGGGGGGAGAGAGAAAGCCAAAAGCTCGGGGTGGGTGGGAGAGAAGGTCAAGACCTCGGGGGGGGGGGGGGGGCGGGGGAGAGAAAAGGTCAGGATCTCGGAGGGAGAGAGAAAAGGTCAGGAACTCGGGGGGGGGGGGAGAGAAGGTCAGGAACTCGGGGGGAGAGAGAAGGACAGGAACTCGGGAGAGAGAGATTGTCAGGAATTCGGGGAGAGAGAATATCAGGAACTCGGGGGAAGAGAAGACCAGGAACACGGGGGAAGAGAAAGAATGTCAGGAATTCGGTGGAGAGAGAGAGAATGTCAGGAATTCGGGGAGAGAGAGAGAATGTCAGGAATCTGGGGGGCGGGGGGGAGAGAGAAGGTCAGGACATCGGGGGCGGAGAGAATGTCACGTATTCGGGGGGGAAAGAAGTTCAGGAACTCTGGGGGGGAGAGCAGGTCAGGAACTCGAGGGGGGGAAAGATTGTCAGGAACTCGGGGGGGGGAGAGAGATTGTCAGGAACTCGTGGGGGTTGAAAAGGTCAGTAACTCGGGCGGGGGAGAAGGTCAGGAACTCGGGGAGGGAGAAAAGGGACGAAACTCGGAGGGAGAATGTCATGATTTCGGTGGGTGGGAGATTGTCATGAACTTTGGGGAGGCGATTACCATGAACTGGGAGGGGGATGCATGTTAGGAACTCGGCGGGGGGGGAAGATCAAGATCACGGGGTGTGGAGAATAGCTGAATAAATCGGGGGTTAGGGGGTGAAGGTCAGACACTCGAGGTGTGTGGAGAAGCTAAGAATTTCGGTGAGGGCAGAGAATGTCAGAAACTCGTGTGGGAGAAGGTCAGGAACTCTGGGGAAAGAGAAGGTCAGGAACTCATGGGGGGAGGGGAGAGAACCTCAGAATCTCGGGAAGTTGAGAGAATGTTAGGAACTTGTGTGTGGGAGACAGTCAGGAACACGGCTGGGGGGAGAATTTCAGGAACTGGGGGCTGTGCGGAGAAGACCAGGAACTCGGTGGAGTTTGCTTGAAGATCAGTAACTTGAGGTAAGAAGGTCAGGAAGTCGAGTGGTGGGAGTACGAAAACATCAGGAACTCGCGGGGCGGGAGGGGGGGTGTCGCGTTGAGAAGGTCAGAAAGTCGGTGGCGAGACGTTGTTGAAAGAAGGTCAGGAAATCGGGTGCAGGGGAGAGAAAGTCAAGAAATCGGTGGGTGGGAGAAAGTCAGATACCAGGGGTGTGAGAAGGACAGGAAATCGTTGTCGGGGTGAGGGTGAGAAGATAGGAATTCGGGTAGGGGGTCGCGTTGCTAAGGTCAGGAAGTCGTTGGGGAGGAGCTGGTGAGAGAAGGTCAAGATCTCGCGTGGTGTGAGAGAGAGTCAGGAACTCAGTGGAGGGAGAAAGTCAGGTACCAGGGGTGTGAGAAGGACAGGAACTCGGTGGCGGAAGGAGTTGAAAGAAGATCAGGAATTTGGGTGGAGGGGAGAGAAGGTAATAATATCGGGGGCTGGAGAGCTATTCAGGAACTCGGTGGGTTGGGTTTTGGGGGAGATGGCCAGGAACTCGGGAGGTTGGGAGAGATGGTCAGGAACTTGGGGATTGAAAATGTCAGGAACTCGGGGTTGGGGGAGTGAGAAGGTCAGCAACTCGGGAGGGGGGAATAACGTCAGAATCTTAGGGGCGGGAGAGAAGGTGAGGAATGTGGGGGTGTAGGTAGAGAGTGAAAGTCACGAACTAGGGTGGGCGTGAGAGACGGTCAGGACCCCGTGGTGGCGGAAAGAAAATCAGGAACTTGTTGAGGGGATGTTGGGGAGAGAAGGTCATGAACTTGGTTATAGTTAAAAGGTCAAGTACGCGGGGTGAGGCGAGAGAAGGTCAGGAACTCGGGGGGTGAATGGAGGTCAGGAACCATAATGGGGTTGGCTGTTTGGTGTAGAAGTTCATGAACTCGGGGGCTGGGTTGTATTGTGGTGTTTGATTGAATGTCTGGAACTCGGGGGGAGGGGTGGAGAAGCTCACGAACTTTGGCCAGGAGCTGTTGATAGAACGTCAGGTTGTCAGCAGGAGGGATGGAGGATAGAGTAGATGAGGACATCAGGGGTAGGGAGAGTAGGTCAGGAACCCGGGGGGCCAGAAGGTCAAGATGTCGAGGGTTGTGGGGAGAGAAGCTCAGGAACTCGGGTTGTGGGTGGGGGAGTGAGAAGATCAGGAACTCGGGGAAGAGAGAAGGTCAGGAATACGGGTGAGGAGATGAGATGGTCAGGAACTCGGGGTGGGGGGAAAGGAGGTCAGGAAATCGGCGTGGGGGGAAAGAAGGTCAGCAACTCGGCGTGGGAGGAAAGAAGGTCAGGAACTCGGCGTGGGGGGCAAGAAGGTCAGGAACTCGGCGTGGGGGGAAAGAAGGTCAGGAACTCGGCGTGGGGGGATAGAAGGTCAGGAACTCGGCGTTGGGGGGAAAGAAGGTCAGGAACTCGGCGTGGGGTGAAAATGTTAGGAACTCGGGGTGCGGGGAAAAGTTCTGGAATTCGGATGAGGAGGTGAGATGGTCAGGAACTCGGGCTGTGGGGAGAGAAGGTTAAGTTAACGGGGTGGGGGAGAGAAGGTCTAAAAATCAGGTGGTGTTGAAGGTCAGGAACACGGGGGAAAGAGAAGGTCAGGAACTCGGTGCGAGGTCGATAAGGTCAGGTGCTCGGGGTGGAGGGAGAGAAGATCCGTAAATCAGGTGGGGGGAGAATGTCAGGAACTCGGGGGGGAAGAGAAGATCAGGAACTCAGGTGGGAGAGAACTAAGGTCAGGAACACAGATGGGCGAAGAAGGTGCGGAAATCGGGGGATCGGGAGAGAAGCTCAGGAACTTCAGGATGGGGGAGAGAAGGTCAGGAACTCGGTGGGAGAGAAAACGTCAGGATCTCGCGGGATAGAGATCGTCAGGGACGCAGGTGGGAGGAGGGGGAGGTCAGCAACTGGCGGGGGACAGATGATCAGGAAATCGGGAGGGGGAGAGGCGGTCAGGAATTGGTGGGGGGGGGAGAGAATGTCGCAACTCGCGGGGGCGAGACTTTCAGGAACTCGTTGTGGGAGAGAAGGTCAGGAACTCGTGGGGGGCAGTAACTCGGGGGGTGGAGAGAAGGTCAGGAACTCATACCGGGGGAGAAGGTGATGTGCTCGTAGCGGGGAAGAAGATCAGGAACTCGGGTTGGGGGAGGAGGTAAGAAACTTTAACGGGCGGAGATCAAGAAATTGCACCGGGGGATAATGTCAGGAACTTGGTTGGAGGGAGGTCAGGAACTTGTGCGGCGTCAGTATGTCAGTAATTTGTGCGGTGGGAGCAGGAACATGTTTGCGGGTGGGAGAAGGTCTTAACCCAGGAGGGGGAGTCCTGTCGGTTGCATGTGCGCTCTTTTCTGTCTGGAGTAGGCAGTCTTGTCCTAAAAGGGGACCAATCAGCAATCAGGACTTGTCATCCAAGGGGAACAATTACAGCTTTGGGCGTTGCAAGTAAACACTTCCGTTTTGAAATGATCCACAAGGGTGACTCTGGGATATCCCGTTTCATCAATGGAAAAAAAAAATATTTTGTGCTCCGCCTTGTAAGGGGCATAACGAATAAAGGAAATGAAAAACAAAGTGCTCTTTTCACCAAAGCTATAGCGAGCTGATTCAGATGCTGTTCTCCGTGTCTATCAGACACTCTGTTCCCTGCGGTGCACACTGATCGCGATAGGCCCCCAGTGTAGCGCTAGTCACCGCACGCTCCCTCTCCAGGCTTCCTGGGTCATGGGGAATCTGATTGGATTATTATGCGTTTCATAAAGACTAGTGTCTGACATTCTCCAGACTCTAATACCAGCCTGATGATCTGTTCTGGTGTTCTCCACTCTGCACTCTCCCATGTCTCTCTTCCTTTATTACAGAGCCCAGGACAGTCTCAAATCAGGAGCCCGAGGAACAAGCGACTCGTGAATCCGCTGACCGTTCCTCCGTTAGCTTAGCAGGGACTATAAGCTCAGGTATCTGCTTGTGGGATCCATTCTAAACAGACTGTTCAACAACAACATCAACTTGTATTTATATAGCGACTTTAACGTAATAAAATGTCCCTATTTAAGTGCTGAAATCCGCATTCCCAGAGATTCATCCAGTCTCTTAATTAGGGGAGCGGGATGCCCTGACTGACGTGTGTTGGATGAAGGGATTGAGGGCCTTTGGATGCGGGGGAACGGTAGCACAGTGGTTATGTTACTGCACTAATAATCCCGAGGCCTGGAATAATGATCTGGAAAATATGAGATCAAATTCCACACAACATTTGGGGAATTTAATAAAATTCTGGACTTAAAAGCTAGACCATTAAAGTATCAGATTGTCATAAAAAAACATCGGGTTCACTAATGTCCTTTAGGGAAGGAAATCTGCCGTCCTTAACCGGTCTGGCCTATATGTGGCTCCAGACCCACAGCAAAGAGGTTGACGCTTAACTACCCTCTGAAATGGCCGAGCAAACCACACAGTTGTATTTAAGAAGGTCGCTCACCAACACCTTCTCAAGGGCAGTTAGGGTTGGCCAATAAATGCAGTCCTTGCCAGCGACACTCACATTCCGCGAACGAATAAAGAAAAAAACAGTGATTGAGGGACTTGGAATTCAGTGACTGTGGGGAGTGGGATTAGATGATTCTGGGCTATATAAAGACTGATGTCGGCCATTCTCCGGACTCTAGTACCAGCCAGGTGGCCTGTTCTCCACTCTGCACCCTCCTATGTCTCTGTTCCTTTCTTACAGATCCAGAGACATCACCAACTCAGGAACCCGAGGAACAATCGACTCGCAAGTCCGATGACCGTACATCCACTCTTCCAGTGGTGTCTACAGCCTCAGGTATCTACCTTGTGGGGTCCATTCAACAGACTGCTCACCCAATGAAACTGCAGCAGTCCTCAGTTCCTCAGATTGATCCAATCTCTTAGTGTGGGAAGTGGGATTTACTGTCTGACGTGAGTGGGATGATGAGACTGAGGGGGTGCGGATGTAGCGACTGAGGGAAGTGGAATGCAGTGACTGAGGGAGTGGGATGCAGTGAATGAGTAGAGTGTGATGTAGTGAATAAGGGGAGTGGGAGGAAGCGAATGAGGGGAATGTGATAAAGTGAATGAGTGGACTGGTATGTAATGAATGAGCGGAGTGTGATGCAGTGACTAAGGGGAATGGGATTGGATGATTCTTATATAAAGACTGGTGTCGGGCATTCTCCAAGTACCAGATTGATGACCTATTCGGGTGTTGTCAAAACTGCAAACTCCCATGTGTCTCTTCCTTTATTACAGTTCCAGAGACATCCCCAACTCAGGAACCCGAGGAACAATCCACTCGAGAATCCGCTGAACATTCATCTTCTCTCCCAGCAGGGTCTGCAACCTCAGGTATCTGCCTTGCGGCGTCCATTCTACACAGACTGTTCACTCAATGTAACTGCTGAAATCCTCAATCCCTCAGATTCAACCAGTATATTATTGAGGAGAGTGGGATGTAACGAAGGAGGGGTGAGGGATGAGCGGGCTGTGGGAATTGGGATGAGGAGCCCAAGCGGAGTTGGATGTAGTGACTGGGGGGAGTGGGATGCTGCAACTGAGGTGTGCGGGACCAGGAGCCTGAGGCGAGAGGGATGAGAATTCTGAGTGTAATGTGATGATGTGTCTAAGGAAAGAGGGATGCGGAGCCTGAGGAGAATGAGATGAGCAGACTGAGGGGTGGGTGGGACGGGTTGGGTTGTGTATTCTGAGGGGAGTTGGAGGAGGCGTCTTAGAGTCATTGAATGAGGAGTCTAAGAGTAGTGGGATGAGGAATGTGAAGGAAGAGAGATGAGGGTTCTGAGGCGAGTGGGATGAGAACGCTGAAGGGAGTGGGATGGGGAGACTGAATGGAGAGGGACGAGGTGGCTGAAGGTATTGGGTAGAAGAGAATGAGGCTAGTTGTATTTAGTGACAGAGTGGAGAGGGCTGAGGGGATTGAAGCGAGTGGAATTCAGTCACTGGGGGTATTGGGATGCAGTGATGGAGGGGAGTGGGATGCAGTGACTGAGGTGAGAAGGAGGCAATTGCTGAGGGGAGTGGCTTGCAGTGACTGAGGGGAGTGGGATGCAGTAACTGACTGGTGTGCGATGACTTGACTCAGATTTCTTGGATGTAGTAACTGAGGGGAGTTGGATGTAGTCACAGAGGGGAATAGGATTGGAGGTTTATGTATTGTATAAAGACTGGTGTCTGACATTTTCTGGGCTCTAGTACCAGCCTGATGACCTATTCTGCTGTTCTCCACTCTGCACTCTCCCATGTCTCTCTTCCTTCATTACAGATCCAGGGACATCCCCAACTCAGGAACCCGAGGAAAAATCGACTCGCGAATACGCTGACCGTACATCTTCTGTCTCAGCAGGCTCTGCAGGCTCAGGTATCTGCCTTGTGGGGTTCATTCTACACAGACTGTTCAATGAATGCAACTGCTTGAATCCTCAGTCCCTCAGATTCATCCAGTTTCTCATTGCGGGGAGCGGGATGCAATGAAGGAGGGTTGTTGGATGAGCGGACTGTGGGAACTGGGATGAGGAGTCGGGGGTGATTTGGATGGAGTGACTGAGGGAATTGGTAGGCAGTGTCTTCAGGGAGTGGGAGGCAGTGTCTGAGGGCAGTAGGATGTAGTGACTGAGGGGAGTGCGATATAGTGATTAGTGGAGTGGCATGCAGTGACTGAGGTAAGTGGTATGTAGTGACTGAGGGGCGTGGAATTAGTGACTAAAGGGAGTGGGATGAGGTGACTGAGGCGATTCGGATGTAGTGCCTGAAGGGAGTGGAATTAATGACTGAGGGGATTGGATTTAGTGACTGAGGGGGGTGCGATGTAGTGACTGAGGAGATGCGATGTAGTGATTGGGAGAATCGGATGTGATAGATCTTGGGAGTGATATGTAGACAATGAGGGAAGTGGTATGTAATAGCTGAGGGGAGTGGGATTAGGCGACTGAGGGGAGTTGGATGTAGTGACTCAAGGATGTGGGCTGTAGTGACTGAATGGAGTGTGATGCAGTGACTGAGGGGAGTACATTATAGTGACTTAAAGAGTTGGTTGTAGTGGATCAGGTAACTGGGGTTGGATGAACATGGGTTATTTAAAGTCTGGAGTCTGGCATTCTCCGGACCCTTGTATCAGCCTGATGATGTGTTCGGGTGTTCCCCACTCCTTCTCTCTCCCATGTTTCCCATCCTTCATTATAGATCCTGGGACAATCCCGACTCAGGAACCCGAGGAACAATCACCTGAAAAATCTACTGAGAAATCGTCTTCTATCCCAGCGGGGTCTACAGCCTCAGGTATCAGTCTGGTGGGGTTCCTTCAAACTGACACTTCAACTAATGAGACTCCTGAAATGCTCAGTCCCTGAGAATAACTCAGTTTCGAATGAGACCTTTCTCAAAGGATAGATTGCCCCGCACTATATCCAAGCTTCCTCGGATTTATCATTTGAGATCAGGGTGAGCATTCAGGGAAGGTGACAGAACCGGATGTGACTGAGAGAATCAGTGGTGAAGTCTGTGTCCTTTGGGGAAGTGGTACTACAGATGGAGCATGTGATACCAGGAGGGTTTGTTTCTGACACTGGGTGACTTTGGGGGCGTGGAATTCACAGCAGAGAAGCAGGCCATTCGGCCCATCTGATCCATGCTAGTGTTTATGCACCATACAAATCTCCTCCCACCCTACTTCAGCTCACCCAATCAGCACAGCCTCCTGGACCTTTCTCCCTCACGAGTTTATCTAGCTCCCCCTTAAATTAATCTATGATATTCGCTTCAACTACTCCTTGTAGTGAGTACCACATGCTCACCACTCTCTGGATAAAGGAGTTTCTTCTGAATTCCCTATATGATATATTAGTGACAATCTTATATTTATAGCCCCTAATTTTTGCTACCTCCACAATTGAAAACATCCTCACTAGGTCTAATCTCTCAAACCCTTCATGATTTTAAAGACATCTATCATGTCACCCCTCAGCCTTCTCTTGTCTAGAGAAAGTAAGCCCCAGCCTTTTCAATCTTCCTGATAGTTGAACCCTCCCAGTTCTGGGATCATCCTTGGAAACCTTGTTTTTGCACCTTCTCCAGTGTCTCGATATCCTTTTCATATTATGGTGACCTTAACTGTGCGCAGTTCTCCAAATGTGACCTAACGAAGGTATATGGAGTGTAGAACTGTGCCTCGTACTCCAAGTGTGATCTAAGCAAAGTATATGGAGACCAGAACAGTGCACATTGCTGCTGAAGTGTTCTAACAAAGCTATAAGGAGAGTAGAACTGTACATCCTACTTCAAGTATGGTGTAAACAACGTATATGGAGACCAGAAGAGTGCACATTGCTCCAAGTGTGGTCTAACCAAAGTATATGGAGACCAGAAATGTGCAGATTACACCAAGTGTGGGTTAAACAAGGTTCTTTATAAATTTAACATAACTTCCCTGCTTTCCAAATCAATTACACTAGAAATTAACCCCAGTGCTTTGTTTGAAATGTGATTTACAACACGTGGAATCAGAGCAGACATATTTGCCTTCGGCTAAACCTTGAAGTAAGATCCATTATTCCCCCATTCAAAAATCTGGGATAGCTGCACTTTAGGAAGGGACAGTTTCAAAATGAATGTCCCCAGACACAATCTGAGGGAATAATTCTACTGGAAACTGTTTGGTTATGACGGTTAACGAACTGAGATGTTATATTTTGTGCATATGGATTTTCACAAGGCATTTGATAAAGTGCCACACAAGAGCATTGTTATGATAGTTAATGCACGTTATGTTAACAGGAAACAGATTGGAGAATGGAAGGATCCCATGATTGAGTGCTTGTCACTATGTGTTCCACATGGCAGGATGGGTAATAGGTTGTCAGCTTTTTCCTACCACTCTCTTTCGCTGTCTCTCACTTCCTGGCTCTCTCTGACTGTCTGTCTTTTTCTCACTCCCTCTCTTTCTCTCTCTGTCTCTCTTGCTCATTCTTTGTCTCTCTCACTCACTGTCTCTCCGTCTCTGTCTCTATTTCTTTGTCTCTGTCTCTCTAGCTAATTCTCTCTCTCTCTCTTTCTGACCATTTCTTTGTCTCTCTCCCTCCGTCTCTCTCTCTGTCTTTTTCTGTCTCTCTCTGTCTCCCTCTCTTTCTCTGCCTAACCCTCTTTTTCTGTCTTTCTCTCAATCTGTGGCCCTTTCTCTCCGTCTTTATCTAACGTTATCAATCTTTCTTTCTCTCCGTCATTCTCTGTCTCACTGTGTGTCAGTCGCTATCTTTCTCCCTCTTTCTCACTCTCTCTTTTTACATCTCTCTCTCTGTCTTTCTTTCTCTCTCTATCCCCAGTCTCTCTCTCTCTCTCCATATATTTATCTTTTTCTCTCTCTATCTCTCTCTGAGTCTCTCACTCTCTCATTCTGCTTCTCTCTCTCTCTCTCTTTTCTCTCTCTGGCTCTCTGTCACTATCTTAACACTTTTTCTCTCTGTTTCCAACTCTCTCTCTCTGTCTCTATAACTCATTCTCACTCTGTCTGTCTCTCTCTATATATATATATATTTAGCTGTCTATTTCTATCTGTTGATCCTTCAGTCCTGAAATGTCTCTTGTCTCTGTGCCCATCAGTTCAATGCACGGCCGATGCTGTGCGAGACCCGGACCGAGCAGGAAGATCCACTCTTGATCCAGGGCTCTTTCTCCATCCTCCAGTTCTCATGTGGCTGATCTTTCATTACAGATTCGGGGAAGACGACAAAACCTGGAGCCAAGGGAGGGTCGACATCAGAAGCTGAGTGCAAACCGTCAGAGAAGGGACAATCAAGGCCAGGTATCAGTCGGTTTCTGGTAGGAACCATCAAATCAGAAGCTTGCAGGGTCCAAGCCCGGAAACATTCAGTCCCTGACTTCATCCTCTGACATTCAGTTGTTGAACCTCTCTCATACTTTGGGTCAGTCTTTACGAAGGAAGACACAAAAAACCTCCCTGGGATATCGGGAAAAATAGGGACATTTGCAAAGGAGGAACTGACGCAAATCAATATCTCTAAGGATATGGTGTTAAGGAAGCTAAAGGGATTGAAGGCGGACAAATCCCCAGGGCCTGATAACATGCATCCTAGGGTGCTGAAGGAGGTGGCCCTAGAGATAGCGGATGCACTAAGTATGATTTTTCAGAATTCATTAGACTCGGGAACAGTGCCCATGGATTGGAGGGTAGCTAACGTTACCCCACTATTCAAAAAGGGGGGTAGGGAAAAAGCAGGTAATTACAGACCTGTAAGCCTTACATCAGTTGTGGGCAAAATGCTGGAGTCCATCATTAAGGATGAAATAGCGGAGCACTTAGCAAATGGGGACAGGATAGGACAGAGTCAACATGGATTTACAAAGGGTAAATCGTGCTTGACTAATCTATTGGAATTTTTTGAGGGAGTAACTGGTAAAATAGATGGGGGAGAGCCAGTAGATGTGGTGTACCTGGACTTCCAAAAGGCCTTCGATAAGGTCCCACATAAAAGATTAGCAGGGAAAATTGAAGCTCATGGGATAAAGGGGAAAGTATTGACGTGGATAGAGAACTGGCTGTCAGATAGAAAACAGAGAGTTGGAATAAACGGCTCATTTTCTGAATGGGAGGCAGTAACAAGTGGGGTACCGCAGGGATCTGTCCTGGGTCCCCAGCTGTTCACAATTTACATTAATGACCTGGATCAGGGAGTCGGATGCAGCATTTCCAAATTTGCAGACGACACTAAACTCGGAGGCGGGGTGGGCTCAGAGGAGGAGACCAGGAAGCTCCAGAGCGATTTGGACAGACTGGGTGATTGGGCGGATAAATGGCAGATGCACTATAATGTGGACAAGTGCGAAGTTATCCACCTTGGGTGCAGGAACGGGAGGGCAAATTATTATTTAAATGGCAATAAATTGGGAGAGGGGGAAGTACAGAGAGACCTGGGTGTTCTTGTACACCAGTCACTGAAGGCGAGCATGCAGGTGCAACAGGCGGTCAAGAAGGCAAACGGTATGCTGGCCTTCATAGCAAAAGGGTTGGAATACAGGAACAGGGATACCTTGCTGCAGCTGTACAGGGCACTGGTGAGACCACACCTCGAGTACTGTGTACAGTTTTGGTCGCCTCATCTGAGGAAAGATGTTCTTGCCATGGAGGGGGTGCAGCGGCGATTCACCAGGCTGATACCAGGAATGGCGGGATTGACCTATGAGGAGAGACTATGTAGTTTAGGGATGTACACACTGGAGTTTAGAAGATTGAGAGGGGACCTCATAGAAGTGTATAAAATTCTGACAGGTCTAGACAGACTAGATGCAGAAGGAATGTTTCCCTTGGCGGGTGAGAACAGAACTAGAGGACATAATTTAAGGATAAGGGCTAAACCATTTAGGACAGAAATGAGGGGGAATTTCTTCACTCAGAGGGTGGTGAACCTGTGGAACTCATTGCCACAGAGGCAGTGTACGCCAGCTCATTAAATATATTTAAGAGGGAATTAGATATATTTCTACAGGCAAAAGGGGTTAAGGGTTACGGAGAGAAGGCGGGGACGGGATACTGAATTGGAGGATCAGCCATGATCTCATTAAATGGCGGAGCAGGCTCGAAGGGCCGGATGGCCTACTCCTGCTCCTATCTTCTATGTATCTATGTATATGTATGTAATATCCTGCTTTATAATCTGACTGCTCAGTCCCAGATCTCAGGGCAAGTCTCTTCCAATATTAACTACACAGAATAGAACAGGCCATTCGTCCCAAATGCATAATGCCAGTGTTTATACGCCACACGAGCCTCCTCCCACCTCTCTTCATCTAATCCCATCAACATATCCTACTATTCCTCTCTCCCTCATGTGTTTGTCTAGCTGCCCTTAAATGCATCTATGCTAATCACCTCAACCATTCCTTGTTAGCATGGTACACATTCTCACCACTCTCTGGGGAAAGAAGTTTCTCCTGAATTCCCTATTGTATTTATTAGTGACTATCTTATATTTATGGCCCCTAGTTTTGCACGCTCCCACAAATGGACATATTTTCTTTACATCTACCGTATCGAACCACCTTCAGAATTTTTAAGACATGTACCAGGTAACCCCTCATAATTCACTTTTCTCGAGAAAAGAGCCCAAATCTATTCAGTCTTTCTTTGAAACCCTTCCCCCTCCACTTTACTATCTTTCTATTGGCTCTCAGGTGTCCGGAGCCGGGGTGGGGGCCTCATTCATTGCCCCTCCCCAGTGCCCTTTGAATGTGGAGCTGTGGGGCTGCCTTCTCGAGCTGCTGTGGGGAATTGTGGTGGTCGGGTCAGGGGGGTGTTGTGAAAGCAGCGACTGGGCTGGAATTGTTCGCACAGTCCCACGTTCTCCGGTTCAGCTCCCAAAACAGAAGGTCCTCGGTTGGACAGGCACTTCGGGTTTGCCCCCCACTATGCCCCCTCCTTGTACCCGGTTGGTATGACTGCCTCCAAATCTGCCCGGGGGGTGGGGGAGGGGGGGGGTTTGGCGTTGCGACTGAAGACTTGTCCTCTTAATGTTCCAGGGGTGCTGAAATTGTCGGAGGAGGAGTGGGAGAAGGTCAGTGCCGAGGTCCAAGTGATGTACATCGGCAAAGACAAACTGGACACCCCCGCGAAAAAGGAAGCCTATCTCCGGCAGGTGAGGGATTTATTCTTCATTCATTCTCGGGGTGTAACCGGCATTGATTGAACAACAACAGTTGGCATTGATTGACCAACACCAGTTGCCATTGATTGAACAACACCAGTTGGCCTTGATTGATCAACACCCATTGGCATTGATTGACAAACACCTGTTGGCATTGATTGAGCAACACTAGTTGGCATTGATTGATCATCCCCAGATGGCATTGATTGACCATCCCTCGTTAGCATTGATAGACTATTCCCAGTTAGCATTGATTGACTATTCCCAGTTTGCATTGATAGACTATTCCCAGTTAGCATTGATTGACCATCACCAGTTCCGATTGACTGATCAGCCCCATTTGGACTGGTGTTAAGGGGAGGGGATTCCCCTGGTGTTAAGGGGATCGGAATAACCTGGATTTATGGGGAGGGAATCGCCTGGTGTTAAGTGGAGTGGAGTCACCTGGTGTTAAGGGAGGGGATTGCACCAGTGTTAAGGGGAGTTGATTGTCCTGTTGTTAAGGGGGAGGGGATTCCCTGGTGATAAGGTTAGGGGATTTCGCTGGTGTTAGGGACTCGGTGATGTTTCTTGAAAGCCTCTGTTGAGGTGCGGTTTTACTGCGACCCCTCTTTATCGTGCCCCACCGTGTGATTCTCGTCCATTCCCAGGTACAAGACATGCTGAAAGACCACCTCCCGTACAAGAAATACACGCTGCAGTTTCAAGGTGAAAAGGCGGATAAAGCTAGACAGAAGAAACGGAAATGACCCGGGAGAACCGGGATTGTCAGCGGGTGAATTTCAACCCGAATCTGGGCACATTGACAGGGTCCAGGAGCAGCGGGGGGGTGGGCGGCGGGGGGTTGAGCGGGTGGGGGTGAACGGGTGGCGTGAATGGGGTTTTGTGGGGGTTGGGTTGAATGTGGTCAGGGAGTGGGTTGGGGTGAGTGGGGGCAGGGGGTTGGTTGTGGTGGTGTAAGTGGGGTCAGGGGTGGTGTGGGGGTGGGGTGAGGGGTGTGGGGTTGTGTTTCGGGTGAGTGAAGGCAGGGAATGGGCTGAGTGGGAGTGGGGGATAGGGTGAGTGTTGTGGGGGTTGGGATGTGTATGGTGGGGTTTGGGGTGAGTGGGTTCAAGGGGTGAGGTGGAGGTGGAATGGGTGTGGTGAGAGGAGGGTTGGAATGAGTAGGGTCAGGCAGTGGGGTCAGTGAGGTCAGGGAATGTGGTCAGGAGGTGGGGTGAGTTGGGGTCAGGGTGTTGGCTGGGTTCGGTGTGTGGTGTAAGCTGAGTGGGGTGTGTGGAGAAGGGCGATGTGAGGGTGTTAGTGGGGTGAGGTTGTGGGCTGAGTGGGGTGTGTGATATGGGGTGTATCTCATTGAATTGCTCCTAATGGATAGTGTCCAGAAGCGGTGGGGTGTGGTGTTTAAAAGGGATTTAAAATGAGGGAAAGGGTGTCTAAAAGCAGTTTAATAAGGAGTTTAAAAGTTGTTTAAAAGGACTTTATTAAGGGGTTTGAAAGGTTTTTAACAGGAGTTTATTGTAGTGTTTAGAAGCTGTTTAAATGCAGTTTAATAAGAGGTTAAAAATGTTTTTTAAAGGAATTTATTTATAGGTTTAGAAGCTGTTTGAAAGGAGTTTAATAAGGTGTTTTTGAGGTTTTTAAAAGGAGTTTAATTAAGGAGTTTAGAAGATGATTAAAAGCAGTTTCATAATGGGTTTAAAGGTGTTTAAAAGTTGTTTAATGTAGGATTTAAAATGTGTTTAAAATGTTTTTAAGGAATTTTAAAGGTTTTTAATTTGGTTTTAATAAGTCTGTAAACGGGGTTTTGAAAATACTTTGTAAGGAACGGGTAAATCAGATTGCCCCGAGGTATGTTATTGTAATACTGGTGTTGGGGTTTCTTTGTATTGTAGTAATGTCAGCTTTGAGCCTTTGTTTGTTGAGTAGGGAAGTAAGATTATTCAGTGGGAATATCTTCACACAATGAGAAAAAGACGGCAATTCTAAGGTTGTAACCACGTGTTTGATGAGAGACGTTAATCGGAGACAGAGAAAGATAGAAAGAAAGACTTGTATCTATATCATGCTCAGGATGTCCAAAGCGCTTTACAGTCAATGAAGTACTTTTTTAAGAGTAGTCACAGTTGTAATGTAGGAAACACAGCAGCCCAATTTGCGCACAGCAAGCTCCCACCAACAGCGATGTGTAAATGACCAGATAAGAAGGGAGAGAAATATCCCACTCAAACGAACGGAGGCCTTGAAGCCTTACAACAACAACTTGCATTTATACAGCGCCTTTAACGTAGCAAAACGTCCCAAGGTGCTTCACAGGAGCCGAAATCTGATACAATTTGATACCGAGCCACATAAGGAGATATTAGGGACAGGTTTTACCAAACATCTTACAGGAGGAGAGGTGAAGATGTTTAGGGAGAGAATTGCAGAGCTTAGGGCCGAGGCATCTGAGGGCACGGCCGCCAATGGTGGAGTGGTTAAAATCAGAGTGTGTGCAAGAGGACAGAAATGGAGGAATGTAGCGATTTCGGAGGGGCTGGAAGAGGTTACAGAGATAGGGAGGAGTCGAGGGCATGGAAGGATTTTCAAACAAGGATGAGATTTGTTTTGAATCAAGCCGTTGCTGGACCGGGATCAGACTGAAATTAGAACCAGCCTGAGAAACATCAGAACCTGGAACCGGGTAATTAGGGAGGGTGAGTCAAGTAAAGGGAGTGAAGGGAAATGTCGGAACAAGGACATAATTTAAATCAGTGTTCACTGAAACATTATCCAGGACACCTCTTGATGTAACTTTAAAACAGCCAATTGTCATGTAGAAGGAGAAAGGAGAAGGTATAAAAAGTGGATTCTGGAACTGATACTTTGGATTCAGTTTTAAGATCTGATCAATCTGTAGAGCGAGCTCGGGATTGTAACACGTTTCAATTTTCAGGCTAAAACTCGCAAGGTTTTGTCGAATGCAGCGGCTGTTGTGTATAATTATTTTACGCTTAATAAATCTGTGACATCTGACATTCAGTGTTGTTAATGCTATTGATTAAATGAGTGAATTGTACGTAAGCACAGACGCATTTACCCCTCCTATAACATAGGCCAACACCTCACTCCAGTTGCTCCCTACCGCTCTGGGCCTACACCTGACTCCAGTCCCTCACTACCCGATCTGGGCCAACACTTGACTCCAGTCCCTCACTACCCGGTCTGGGCCTACAGAAGAATCCAATCGCTCACTACCTGGTCTGGCCCCACACCTGTCTCCAGTCTCTTACTATCCGGTCATGGGCCTAAACCTGACCCCAGTCGCTCTCTAACGGATCTAGACTTAAGCCAGACTCCTATCCCGATCTGTGTCTACACGAGACTCCATTCTCTCACTACCCGGTCTGGGCCTACACCCGACTCTAGTTACTCACTACAGAGTCTGGGACTACACTTGACCCTTGCTCCGACACCTCACTCCGGTCCCTTAATACCTTGTCTGACAATCCCCACGCCCCTCGCCCTCACTGCTCCACTACCCTCCCCCTCTCCGCTCCAATCGATTGTACCTCACCGCTCCACTCACTCCCTCTCACTGAGGCACACCCCTCCCATCACCGACACACTCCCCTCCCCCTCACCTATACTCCCCTCCCGCTCAGCGCCCCACTCAATGCCCATCTCCGCCACACTCCCCTACCCCTCACCGCCCAACTCCCCTACCCCTCACCGCCCGACTCCCCTCCCCTTCATCGCCCCACTCCCCTCCCCCTCACCAACCAATTTAGCTCCCCCTCACCGCCCCACTCCCCACATCACCTCAAAGTCAGACTCCCCTCCCCCTCAACCCTCAACTCCAATCCTCCTCAGCGCCCAAATCGCCTCCCGTCAACGCACCACTCCGCTCCCACTCACCGCCACATTCCCCTAACTCTCACAAACCCACTCCCCACCCCCTCACTCAACTCCCCTCTCCCCTCCACCTCACCGCCCAACTCACCGCCCCCTCACTGCCCCAATCCCCTCCCTCTCACGGTCCAACTCCCCACCCCCTCACCGCCCCATTTCCCTCCCTCTCACGGTCCAACTCCCCACCCCCTCACCGCCCCATTTCCCTTCCTCTCACGGTCCAACTCCCCTCCCGCTCACCGCCCCATTTCACTCCCCCTCACCGCCCCATTTCACTCCCCCTCACCGCCTCACTCACCCACCACATCAAAGCCACACCCCCCTCCCCCTCATCCCCCAACTAACTTCCCCCTCACTGCCTCACTCATCCACCACATCAAAGCCACACCCTCCTCCCCCTCATCCCCCAACTAACTTCCCCCTCACTGCCTCACTCACACAACACATCAAAGCCACACCTCACTCCCCCTCATCCCACAACTAACTTCCCACTCAAAGCCCAAATCGCCTCCCCCTCAGCGCACCACTCCACTCCTAATCACTGACACATTTCCCTCCACCTCACAATCCCGCTCCCCTACCCCCTCACTCCCCCAATCTGCTCCCCCTCCCCATCCGCGAACTGATCTCACCGCGTAGAATTCCCCGCCTACATGGCCGTCCACAGGCACGCCCGCCCACTCCCTCTCCGTGGTCACGGGCTCGTTTGACCCGCTATCCCAGAGTGCAGCGACTCTCTGAGCCGCCGAACCAATCGGGAATCCGCCCTTCCGCCCCGTGATGGACACTTGGGCGAACCAACGAAGCAGCTGCTGCAATCCTAGACCAATCACAGCGCGGCTGTGCTCCGCTCAGTAAAAGCCTCCCGCCGGCACTGTGATGGACAGCGGAGTGAACCAATGGCTAAGGGGCGCTGCCGCGCTCTGACCAATCGGAGCGCCGTCTTTCTATTCAAGACCATTGTTGCGTCATTCACCGCCCAGTGTCATTTCGTCATTCCCCGACAAGCGTCTGAAAGTCATTACCCGACAAGCGTCATGCCTCATTACGCTGTGATGGACTTAGGCGCTGCGGGTCGCTGCAACCAATGAGAAACCGGACGGGATTGTGCGCTCCTTAAAGCGGGAACGACCCCACTGAATTATGGTTGTGGCAATATATTTCACTAATGACAATTAAAGCGGGAACCAAACTGCAGAAAGTCAGTGGTTGAGACAGGAAGCAATCAGTGTGAGGGGAAGGGAGAAAAATGGAGGGGAAAGGGGGAAAGAAATGGGGGAAGGGGAAACAAAAAGGAAATGCGGTAAAATATCATAGCCCAGAAGGATGCCTTTCGGCCCATCTTGTCTGTGCCGGTTCTTTGGTAGAGCTACCCACTTAATCCTAATCCCCAGCTCTTGCCCCATAGATTTGCAAACGTTATCCCGTCAACTATTTATCCAATTCCGTTTTGAAAGTTATTATTGAATCTGCTACCACTGCCTTTTCAAGCAGTGCATTCCAGATCACAACAACTCACTGTGTAAAACAAAAGCTCCCTCATGTTGTTTCTGGTTCTTTTGCATATCACCTTAAATCTGCCACTTGAAACAGTTTCTCCTAATTTACTCCATCAAAAATCGTTCATAATTTTGAACACCTACATCAAATCTCCACTTAATCTTCTCTGCTCGAAGGAGAACAAACCCAGCTTCTCCCATCTCTCCACAGAACTGAAGTCCCTCATTCCTGGTACGATTCTAGTAAATCTCCTATAGAGTCATAGAGTTATACAGCACAGAAAGAGGCCCTTCGGCCCTTCGTGTCCGCACCGGCCTTCAAGCCCTGTCTAATCTAATCCCATTTTCCAGCACATGATCCGTAGCCTTGTATGCTATGGCGTTTCAAGTGCTCATCTAAATGCTTCTTGAATGTTGTGAGGGTTCCTGCCTCTACCACCCTTTCAGGCAGTGAATTCCAGATTCCAACCACCCTCTGGGTGAAAAGTTTATCCTCAAATCCCCTCTAAACCTCCTGCCCCTTTCCTTGAAACTATGCCCTCTGGTTATTGACCCTTCTACTAAGGGGAAAAGTTCATTTCTATCTACCCTATCTATGCCCCTCATAATGTTGTACACCTCAATCAGGTTCCCCCTCAGCCTTCTCTGCTCTAAGGAAAACAACCCCAGCTTGTCCAGTCTCTCTACATAGCTGCAGCGCTCCAGCCCAGATAAGACCTGGTAAAACTTCTCTGCACCCTCCCCAATGCAATCACATCCTTCCTGTAGTGTGGCGACCAGAACTGCACACAGTATTCCAGCTGTGGCCTAACTAGCGTTTTGTACAACTCCATCATTACCTCCTCGCTCTTATATTCAATGCCTCGGCTAATGAAGACAGGTATCCCATATGCCATTTTAACCACCTTATCTACCTGTCCTGCTGCCTTCTGGGATCTATGTACATGCACACCAAGGTCCCTCTGACCCTCTGTCCTTCCTAGGATCCTACCATTCATTGTGTATTCCCTTGCCTTGTTAGTCCTCCCAAAACGCATCACCTCACACTTTTTAGGGTTAAATTCCATTTGCCACTGTTCTGCCCATCTGACCAACCCATCTATATCGTCCTGTAGCCTGAGGCTTCCCTCCTCGCTATTTACCACTCCACCATTTTTCGTGGCTTGTTCACAGATGTGATTTCCAGTAAAAAAAAAGAAAAACGTTTATAATTTATGGTTTCCCATACAGACTGCATTTGACAGATTAGACCCCCTTTTACCACCCCTCATTGTCTTAGTTGTATCTTGCTATGTCTTTGATATAATACCTTCCTGACTGACCTGATTGTTTCTCTGCCGAGGTGTGATAAAAGGCAGTCAGAATGATTAACTGTAGTCGTCTGACATTGTACGCTACACAGGCATTGTTATCCATCTACATATGCTTTGCCGACTCGTATTCCTTCACTTCACCTACGAAGGAGCAGCAACTCCGAAAGCTTGTGATTTCAAATAAAACTGTTGGACTATAACCTGTTGTTGTGCGACTGCTCACTTTTGTCCACCCCAATCCAACACCGGCATCTCCGCATCATAGAATATAAGAGCAGGGAGGCTATGCTAGTAATGTATAAAACACTAATTAGGCCACAGCTAGATTATTGCGTACATTACAGGACATATATGATTTCACTGGAGAGGACACAGAGGAGATTTACGAGGATGTTGCCAGGACTGGGGAATTTCAGCTATGAAGGAAGGTTGGATAGAATGGGGTTGTTTTCTTTCGAGCAGAGGAGGCCGAGGGGATATTTAATTGAGGTGTTTAAAATTATGAGCGGCCTAGATAGAGTGGATAGGAAGGAACTGTTTCACCTTGCAGTGAGGTCAATAACAAGACAACATAGATTTTAAGTAATTGGTAGAAGGATTAGAGGGTAGTTGAGGGGACGTTTTTTCACCCAGAGGGTGGTGGGAACCTGGAACTCACTGCCTGAAAGGGTGGTGGAGACACATTTAAAGAAAGAAAGAAAGACTTGCATTTATATTGTGCTTTTCACGACCCCAGGACGTCAGAAAGCGCTTTGCAGCCAATGAAGAGGCGAGCGTGCTACCCACTGAGCCACAGCTGACATAAGTACCTTAAAGAGTTAAACGTGCTATACAATGCAAGTTGCTGTTGTTGTTCTCCTCTAGGGAGCTCTAGCTTTGAAGGCCCTTCCTTTCCTCCTCATGGGAATGTGTCTAGTCTGTACCCGAACCATCTCCTCATTGAAGGCCTCCCGTTGTTCATTTACTGTTTTGCCGACCAACCTTCGATTTCAATGCACCTGGGCCAGATCCCTTTATAACTTCCTGAAATTAGCCCTCCTCCAGTTAAGTATTGTTACGCTTGCTTGTTCCCCGTCCATTCCCATAACTATTCTAAAACTGATAATGTTATGATCACTGTTCTCATAATCCCCCCCCCCCCCCCGCACTGAAACATGCTTCACTTGCCCCACGTTATGCCCCAGAACTAGAACCAGCACTGAATCCTTCCTCGTTGGTCTGGTCAGGAAAGCTCTCTTGTACACATTTGAGGAATTCCTCCCCCTCTTTGCCCTTTACACTGTTACAATCCCAATCTGTATTAGGATCATTGAAGTCCCCCGTTATCACTGCTCTGTAGTTCTTGCATCTTTCAGTAATTTCCCTGCAAATTTGCACCTTTATCTCCTTCCCACTATTTGGTGGTCTATAGTGTACACCGAGAAGTGTAATATCTCCTCTACTGTTCCTTAATTCGAACCAAATAGATTCTGTCTTTGGCCCCTCAACTACCTCATCCCTTTCCAGTGCTGTAATAGTTAATTTCATCAATACTGTAACACACCCTCCTTTATTTTCTTCCCTGTGCTTCCTGATGACATTGTAGCCAGGAATATTAAGTTCCAAATCCTCCCCTTCTTTGAGCCAGGTCTCTGTTATTGCCACTATATCATTCGCATCTGGCGACTTGTGCCTGAAGCTCACCAACCTTATTTAACACTCGCTGTGCATTTACGTACATGCACGCCAAACCCATCTTCGACTGTCTCGCATTTGCTTCCAATCTGATCCCTCCTATTTCTGAACTATTTTTTCTCCAGTGCTTCTCAACTCTCCCAGTTCTCTGTGCACCTTGTTTCTCCTCCTTGAATGTTTAATGGTGGTGCCCATCTCCCAGACAAATTAGTTTAAACCCTCCCAACAGCGCAAGTGCGGAGAAGTAGGAAGGACAGGGGGGAGAAGGGGAAAGAAATGGGAGACGAGGGAAATAAATGGGGAAGTGGAAAAAACGCGGGGAAGCCGGTTTTAGGATTTCAGGTCCGCCGAGTGTGCGGGGAATGTGGGATCAGTGAATCTCACAGGAACTGACCTTATCCCGCAAAGGTGATCGCCAACATGTCCACCGCCGGCAACACCTTCCTGTTCGCCATCTTGGCAATACCCACCACATAGACATGTCAGAGTGAGAGTGAGAGAGAAAGAGACAGAAAAAGAGGAGTAAAGATTGAGGGAAAGAGGGGTTGAGATGAAGAGGGAGACAGAGACAGAGATGGACCAAGTGGAAAAGAGAGACATACAGAGTGAGAGAAATATAGGGTGAGAGGGAGAGAGACACAGAGGGAGGTGAAGAGAGAGACAGAGAGAGAGAGAGAGAGAGAAAGCTGGGAATGCTACATCCTGTTCCAGGAAAGAGGGACAGTGAGTGAAAGGGGGAACAGAAACACCTTATAAGAACATAAGAAATAGGAGCAGGAGTAGGCCATTCGGTCCCTCCAGCCTGCTTCACCATTATAGAAGGTCATGGCTGATGTTCGACCTCAACTCCACTCTCCTGCCCGATCCACATATTTTCCAGGACTTGCTGCTTGTGGGCACGGATCGCTTAATTATCTGATGAGTTGGAAATGGACCTGAGCACTGGGTAATCATCAGCAATCATCCCTACATCTGACCTTATGATGGAGGGAAGGTCATTGATGAAGCAGCTGAAGATGTTTGGGTCTAGGTCACTGCCCTGAGGAAATCCAGCAGCGATGTCCTGGGGCTGTGATGATTGGCCTCCAAAAACTACAACCATCTTCCTTAATGCTAGGCATGACTCAGGCCATTTTTGTAGGATTTGGAACCGAGGTGGAAAGGGGAGTGGGATTCACAGTGACTTATGAGAGCAGCTTAGGGCCGAGCTGGGTAATTGGGTGGAAGCCTGCAGGAGGGAAAGGCGAGTGGGTTGTTGAAGGAACGCCAGGGAATTTATTCCCCATCTGAGCCAAACTGGGGGCGAATCCGGTCCATTCGATTGGCATTGCTGGACGAACAAAGACAACGGTCCATCTAGTTCACCTTCTCCCATCCTGGGAGTCAAATGATACAGTGATAATCGAGATGTTGACTACTCACAGTAATCAATCTCGTTCAATTAGCCTACAACAGACCCAGACATGGACAGCTTTGGGAACCAAAGGTCCAAAGTCACCGGTTCCTCCCAAGCCACGCTACATTCAACACATGTCATGTCTCAAGTTACTCATACACTACCCGGGAGAGAAATCTCTTTAATGTGCAGGGAATATCTGCTTCCAAAATCTCTCTGGGGAGCCTGATCCATAGATTTACCTACTGTTCGCTACAATATCATGACCGCAGGTTCATTTTGTGGTAATATAATTACAAGGCTAACAGAATGTTGGCCTTTATCTCAAAGGGGGCTGGAATACAGAGGGCTGGGAGTTTATGCTACAGTTGTATGAAGCTCTGGTCAGGACTCATCTGGAGTAACTGTGTTCAGTACTGGGCACCGCACCTCAGGAAGGATATATTGGCCTTGGAGGGGGTGCAGATTCACCATAATTAAACCGGGGCTAAAAGTGTTAAATTATGAGGACGGGTTGCACAGACTAGACTTGTATTCCCTCAAGTGTAGAAGATTAAGGGATGATCTGATTGAGCTTTTTAAGATGATTGAAGGAGTTGATAGGGTAGAGAGAGCTAAACTATTTCCTCTGATGAAGGGAGTCCAGAACAAGGGGGCATAACCTCAAACATTAGAGCGAGGCCGTTCAGGGGTGATGTCAGGAATCACTTATTCACAAAAAAGGTCGTGAAAATCTGGAACTCCATCCCCCAAAAGAACTGTTGAGACTGGAGGTCAACTGTAAATGTCAAAACAGAGCGTTGTGTTGGTAAGGGTATTAAGGGATAGGGAACCAAGCCGGGTGAATGGAGTTAAGTTACAGATGAGCCATGATCTCATTGAATGTGGGAACAGGCTCGATGGGCTGAACCACCTACTCCTGATCCTATGTTCCTGAGGAACCTCTTGAGTCAGATGGATTTTCCAAGGTGTCCGCACTGAGCAGAATACAATGGAGCAGCACTAGGTGCTGGGAATGCGGGACAGATCCACCAGTTGTTGCAGCATCCCATCTGATCCCAGCCTTCACCAATCATCTAACAGAGAGCGTTCCTTACCGGAAAAACACAGGTTTATCATGATCAGATGATCAAGCCATTTCTCCAAGATCAATAAGCTTCTTGAAACGTTCAGATTAAGCGTTCATAGATTTATTGAGCATACAGATCATGCAATACCACTTAAAAATACACTAAAAAGATCGGGCTTTCAAACACACCCGGTCGTCAGGAAATCAAACGCATTGCAGTTCTGAGCTCAGTATTCAGGCCCTTCAAACCATTACAATCCATATCCTCATTATCGTCTGCACTTTTTTCATACCTTTCTAAGCTACAGGTTTTCTTCTCCAAATGTCCATCAATGGAAGGTACACAGCCCTGACCATTTCTGGCTCACGTGTGCAGTTTTCCACCTTTACACTACAGAATGGTGACCAATGGGTCATTTTACAACATTTCTAATTATTGACGTGAGTGAAGATGGAAACATCTCGCTTTCCACTTCCTCAGGAATAAAACTCCATGTAAGGAGAATCTCACAGGACCCGCCCCTTCTCAGTAACTTCAGTTAATAAAGCTGGTTTCCTTACTTTTTCCACTGGGCTCATGAGCTCGGTATAACTTATTTACTTCGTTACCTTATCAAGCATTTAGCATTTGTCACAGATAATTGCTATTCTTCCAAATAAAATCTTTACTTATAAGTCAATGTTTGATTCTGTAAAGTCCAAAACCAACTATTTCCCCCACTCTACTGAAACCCCAGTTAAAAAGTTGATATCTACCCAGAGGTTCCCCTTTTACCAGGACTATCTGTTGCCCTTGCACCTGTTATCAGTGCCGACAGCTCCCTGAAGCTTAGGAACCTCTACACAGGGGTGGGTCTTTAATGAAATTCCCTCATTAAGCAGGAGATCACTTCCTCCTGAAATGGGCCAGAGCTGTCGGGTCAGTCTTGGTTCAGCAGTCCAGTGGTCACTACTTAAAAATGGGATGGTATTTAACACAGCAAAGGCTATAAGCTCCCACACCCCTGCAGTATGAAGAGGAATCAATAGCGATATAAGAATAGCACACGTCTAGTTGGAGATTAATCCTTTGCTGACAGTTTCCTTGGGTTCAAGAAGGTGAAGGTGAGGCAGAGCCATAAGCGAGCGAGGCTGTGAAACACACGAAGATGGGATCACGGGCTCCCGGCGCTCGCTGACACGGTCGGTCGCCTTCATTCTTCCGGAGGGTGCGAAGCCGAGCACTGAACGTCATCCGGACTCAAATCGAACTCCTCGTTGGGACATTGATCCTTGAACATTTGCTTCACCTGCATCACAGAGAGGAGAAAGGGTAAGTGTTGGGGCAAGGATGGGGAGGGAAGCGAGATAGACAAAGAGAAAGATAGAGAGAGGCAGAAAGAGAGTGACAGTGTATGAGAGATAGAGAGACAGTGACAGAGCGAAAGGGAGAGTTAGACAGAGAGAGACAGTGACAGAAAGAGAGATAGACAGAGACAGACAGTGTATGAGAGAGAAAGTCAGCGAGAGATAAAGATAGACAGAGAGACAGTGACAGAGACAGATGTAAAGGGAGAGAAAGAGAGTGTTAGAAACAGAGATAAAGAGACATGAGTGAGAGAGAGACAGAGAGACATTGTAAGAGAGAAAGACAGAGACAGAGAGAGAAAGATAGACAGAGACAGTGAAAGAGAGAGCAAGATAGAGACACATGGAGAGAGCGAGAAAGAGAGAGTGTGTACGAAAGAGACAGAGAGAGACGGGGGAAAGAGAGAAAGACAGTGAGACATAGAATGGGAGAGAAACAGCGACATACAGAGAGAGAGGAAGAGACAGAGGGAGAGAGAGAGAGACAGACAGAGAAAATGAGCGACAAAGCGAAATGTTCCAACCCTCAGTAAGCCATTTAGCCCCTCGAGCCTGTTACACAGGAAAATGAGGAGGCCATTCAGCCCCTAGAGCCTGTTACACAAGAATAGGAGGAGGCCATTCAGCCGCTAAAGCCTGTTACACGGGAACAGGAGGAGGCCTTCCACAGCCTTCTATACAGAAACAGGAGGAGGCCAGTTTGCCTCTCGAGGCTAAAGGGTACAAGGGATATGGGGAAAAGGCAGTGAAAGGTACTGAATTTGGATGATCAGCCATAATCTAATTGAATGGCGGAGCAGGCCCGAAGGGCCGAATGGCCTATTCCTGCTCCTATCTTCCATGTTTCTTACACAAGACCAGGAGGAGGCCATTCAGCCCCTAGAGCCTGTTACACAAGAACAGGAGGAAGCCATTCAGCCCCTCTAGCCTATTACACAGGAACAGGAGGAAGCCATCCAGCCACTCCAGCCTATTACACAGGAACAGGAGCAGGCCATTCAGCCCCTCGAGCCTATTACACAGGAACAGGAGGAGGCCATTCAGCCCCTCGAGCTGCTCTTTACCACAGCTCCATGAATGGGGAGGTCTGGGTGACAGGATGATATCCAGAGGGGGAAGTGGATCTGCTTTCATATCTGATGTGGAGATGCCCATCAGTGAATTCAGACAGCGCGAGGGAGCATCTGGTGTCGCACTGTGTTTGCTATGAGTGCAGTGCAGTCTCTCACCCTCTCCACAGCGATTCTCTTCGCTGTTTCAACATCGAGTTCTGTCATCGAAGTGATCTGCACATCAATCCGCTTGTACCGATTGTCTAAAAACAACAGTCACAACTTCAAATGCTTAAATAAGCTGAGAGTTCAGCGCAGGTCACGGTCTGTATTTAGAACACTTGCTCCCCTCTATTTCATGCACTCTTTCCTCGGTTTTTGCATTCGTTCTTTCCTTTTCCTCTCTTTTATTGACGTTTTATCTCACCCCTCTCTCTGTATATTCGTTCTCTGCTCTCCATTCTCTCGCCTGCTTTTGTTCCCTCTCCCGATGTGATGTCACCACTTGCTTCGCACAATGCTCAGTTACTATATCCAGCTCCTATCGAAATCCTCATCCCACTTCCCTCAATCTCCTCATACCACTTCCCTCAGTCTCCTCATCCAACTGGCCTCGGAATCCTCCTCCCACCCCAACCAGTCTGCTCATCCAACTCCCCTCAGTCTCCTCATATCACTTCCCTCAGTCTCCTCTTTCCACCCCCTTCAATCTGGGCATTCTATTCCCCTCAGAAACTGCATCTCACACCCCTCAATCATTGCATCCAAATCCCCTCCGTCTCCCCGTCCAACACCCATTAGTCTCCTCAAACCAGGACCCTCAGTAAGAGACTGGATGAATCTGAGGGGCAGAGGATTTCAGCAGCTGAACAGTTTGTTTAGAATGGACGCCACAAGGCAGATACCTGAGGTTGCAGACACCCCTGGAACAGTGGATGAAAGGTGAGACAATTCGCGAGTGGATTTTTCCTCGGTTTTCTCAGTTGGGGATGTCTCGGGCTCTGTAATAAAGGAAGCGAGAAAGGTGAGAGTGCAGAGTGGAGAACCCCCGAACAGGTCATCAGGCTGGTCCTAGAGTACGAAGAATGTCAGAAAGCAGTCGACATAAAAACAGGAATCTTCCAATCCCACGCCGTTAAGTCACTGGATGCCACTTCCCTCCATCTCCTCATCACGTATGCTTCAGTCTCATCATCACACTCCTCTCAGTCACTACTTCTCACTGTCCTAATTCACTGCAGCACACTCCCCTCAGTCACTGCTTCATACTCCCCTCAGTCACTGCAGCCCACTCCCCTCAGTCACTGCAGCCCACTAACCTCAGTCACTGCAGCCCACTCCCCTCAGTCACTGCAGCCCACTCCCCTCAGTCACTGCACCCCACTCCCCTCAGTCACTGCAGCCCACTCACCTCAGTCACTGCACCCCACTCCCCTCAGTCACTGCAGCCCACTCAACTCAGTCACTGCAGACCACTACCCTCAGTCGCTGCTTCATACTCCCCTCAGTCACTGCAGCCAACTCGCTCAGTCACTGCAGCCCACTCCTCTAAGTCATTGCAGCCCACTCCCATCAGTCACTACAGACTACTCCGCTCAGACACTGCAGCCCACTCCCATCAGACACTGCAGCCCACTCCCCTCAGTCACTGCAGCCCACAACCCTCAGTCACTGCAGCCCACTCCCCTCAGTCACTGCAGCCCACTCCCCTCAATCACTGCAGCCCACTCTCCTCAGTCACTGCTTCCAACTCCCCTCAGTCACTTCAGCCCACTCCCCTAAGTCACTGCAGCCCACTCCACTCAGTCACTGCATCCTACTCCCCTCAGTCACTGCAGCCCACTCCCCTCAGTCACTGCAGCCCACTCACCTCAGTCACTGCAGCCCACTCCCCTCAGTCACTTCAGCCCACTCCCCTAAGTCACTGCAGCCCACTCCCCTCAGTCACTGCATCCTACTCCCCTCAGTCACTGCAGCCCACTCCCCTCAGTCTCTGCAGCCCACTCCACTCAGTCACTGCATCCCACTCTCCTCAGTCACTGCCACCCACTCCCTTGCGTCACTAAATCCCACTCCCCTCAGTTACTACACCCATTCCCCTGTGTCCATTCATCCCACTCCCTTCACACTTCTCATCGCCCTCTCCTCAGTCCCTACATCCCACTGTTCTCGATCTCCTCATCCCCACTCAACAGTCAGTAAATCCCACACCCCTCATTGAGATACTGGATAAATTTGAGGACAGAATATTTCAGCAGCAACATTGGGTAACAGGTTGCTTAGAATTGAACCCACAAGGTAGATACCTGAGGCTGCAGACCCCGCTGGAATAGTGGAGGCACGGTCAGCCGTTTCACGTGTTGATTGTTCGTCCGGTTCTTGAGTTGGGGATGTCTCTGGTTCTGCAATAAAGGAAGAGAGACACGGTAGAGTGCAGAGTTGAGAACAACAGCAAAGGTCATCATTCTTTTAGCTAGAGTCCGGAGCCTATGAGACCACAGTCTTTATAAAATGCAAAGTCCAGCAGTACTATTCCCCTCAGTGACTGCATCCCACTCCGCTCTGTCACTGCATCCAATCCACTCAGTCACTGCAGCCCACTCCCGTCAGTCACTGCAGTCCACTCCCGTCAGTCGCTGCAGCCCACTCCCCTCTGTCACTGCAGCCCACTCCCCTCAGTCACTGCAGTCCACTCCACTCAGTCATTGCATTCCACTTCACTCAGGCACTACCTCCCACTCCCTTCTGTCACTAAATCCCACTCACCTCAGTTACTACACCCATACCCCTGAGTCCATTCATCCCACTAACCTCACACTTCTCATCACCCTCTCCTCAGTCACTGCATCCCATTGTTCTCGTTCTCCTCATCCCCACTCATCTGTCAATAAATCCCACACCTCTCATTTAGGTACTGGATAAATCTATGGACAGATTATTTCAGCAGTAACATTGGGTAAAGAGGCTGCTTAGAATGGACTCCAAAAGGCAGATACCTGACGCTGCAGACCCCGCTGGAATAGTGGATGTACGGTCAGCCGATTCAGGAGTTGTTTGTTCCTCAGTTTCCGTAGTTGTGGATGTGTCTGGATCTGTAATAAAGGAAGAAAGAAAGGGGAGAGTGCAGAGTGGAGCAACAGAACAGGTCATCAGGCTGGTATTGGAGTAGGAAGAATGACAGATACCAGTCTACATACAAACCAGAATCTTCCAATCACACGCCGCTAAGTCACTGGATTCCACTCCCCTCGGACACTGCATCCCACTCCACTCATGCTCCTCTTCACACTACCCTCAGTCTCCTCAGCACATAGCCTTCAGTTACCTCATCGCACTCCCCTCAGTTTCTGCAGCCCACTGCCCTCAGTCTCCTCATCACACTCACCTCAGTAACTGCAGCTCACTGCCCTCAATCACTGTAGCCCACACCCCTCATACACTGCAGCCCACTCTCCTCAGTCACTGCATAACACTCCCTCATTCACTGCATACCACTCCCCTCAGTCACTGCAGCCCACTCCCCTCAGTCACTGTATACCAATCCCCTCAGTCACTGCAGCCCACTCCCCTCAGTCACTGCAGCCTAGTCCCCTCAGTCACTGCAGCCCACTGCCCTCAGTCACTGCAGCCCACTCCCCTCATTCAATGCAGTCCACTCACCTCATTCACTGCAGCCCACTCCCATCAGTCACTGCATCCCACTCGTCTAAGGCAATCCTGCCCACTCCCCTCAGTCACTGCAGCCCACTCCCCTCAGTCACAGCAACCCACTCCCCTCAGTCACAGCAACCCACTCCCCTCAGTCACTGCAGCAAACTCCCCTCAGTCACTGCAGCCCACTCCCCTCAGTTAGTGCAGCCCACTACCCTCAGTCACTGCATCCCACTCCCCTCAGTCACTGCAGCCCACTCCCCTCAGTCACTGCAGTCGACTCCCCTCAGTCATTGCATCCCACTCCACTCAGGCACTGCCTTCCACTGCCTTCTGTCACTAAATCCCACTCACCTCAGTAACTACACCCATACCGCCGAGACCATTCATCCCATTACCCTCACACTTCTCATCACCCTCTCCTCAGTCACTGCATCCCACTGTTCTCGTTCTCCTCATCCCTACTCATCAGTCAATAAATCCCACACCTCTCACTTAGATACTGGATAAATCTGAGGACAGATTATTTCAGCAATAACATTGGGTAAAGAGACTGCTTGGAATGGACTTAACAAGGCAGATACCTGAGGCTGCAGACCCCGCTGGAATAGTGGATGTACGGTCAGCCGTTTCAGGAGTTGTTTGTTCCTCATGTTCCTGAGTTGGGGATGTGTCTGGATCTGTAATAAAGGAAGTCAGACAGGGGAGAGTGTAGAGTGGAGCAACAGAACAGGTCATCATGCTGGTACTAGAGTAGGAAGAATGATAGATACCAGTCTACATACAAACCAGAATATTCCAATCACACGCCGCTAAGTCACTGGATTCCACTCCCCTCTGTCACTGCATCCCACTCCACTCACACTCCTACTCCCACTACCCTCATTCTCCTCATCACATACACTTCAGTCTCCTCATCACACTCCCCTCAGTCTCTGCAGCCCACTCCCCGCAGTAACTGCAACCCACTCCCCATGGTCACTGAAGCTCACTCCCCTCGGTCACTGCAGCCCACTGACCTCAGTCACAGCAGCCCACTCCCCTCATTCAATGCAGTCCACTCCCTCATTCACTGCAGCCCACTCCCATCAGTCACTGCGTCCCACTCCTCTCAGGCAATCCTGCCCACTCCCCTCAGTCACTGCAACCCACTCCCCTCAGTCACTGCAGCCCACTCCCCTCAGTTACTGCAGCCCACTCCCCTCATTCACTGCAGCCCACTCCCCTCAGTTACTGCAGCCCACTACCCTCAGTCACTGCATTACACTCCCCTCAGTCACTGCATCCAACTCCCCTCAGTCACTGCAGCCCACTCCCCTCAGTCACTGCAGTCCACTCCCCTCAGTCATTGCATCCCACTCCACTCAGGCACTGCCTTCCACTGCCTTCTGTCACTAAATCCCACTCACCTCAGTTACTACACCCATACCCCTGAGTCCATTCATCCCACTACCCTCACACTTCTCATCACCCTCACCTCAGTCACTGCATCCCACTGTTCTCATTCTCCTCATCCCCACTCATCAGTCAATAAATCCCACACCTCACATTTAGATACTGGATAAATCTGAGGACAGATTATTTCAGCAGTAACATTGGGTAAAGAGGCTGCTTATAATGGACACCACAAGGCAGGTACCCGAGGCTGCAGCCCCCGCTGGAATAGTGGATGTACGGTCAGCCGATTCAGGAGTTGTTTGTTCCTCAGGTTCCTGAGTTGGGGATGTGTCTGGATCTGTAATAAAGGAAGAGAGAAAGGAGAGTGTGCAGAGTGGAGCAACAGAACAGGTCATCAGCCTGGTACTAGAGTAGGAAGAATGACAGACACCAGTCTACATACAAACCAGAATCTTCCAATCCCACACCGCTAAGTCACTGGATTCCACTCCCCTCGGTCACTGCATCCCACTCCTCTGACGGTCCTCTTCACACTATCCTCAGTCTCCTCATCACATCGCCTTCAGTTTCCTCATCGCACTCCCCTCGGTTTCTGCAGCCCACTGCTCTCAGTCTCCTCATCACACACACCTCAGTAACTCCAGCTCACTGCCCTCAGTCAATGTAGCCCACACCCCTCCTACACTGCAGCCCGCTCCCCTCAGTCATTGCATAACACTCCCCTCATTCACTGCAGCCCAGTCCCCTCAGTAAATGCAGCCCATTCCCCTCAGTCAATGCAGCCCACTCCCCTCAGTCACTGCAGCCCACTCCCCTCAGTCACTGCAGCCCACTCACCTCAGTCACTTCAGCCCACTCCCCTCAGTCACTGCAGCCCACTCTCCTTAGTCACTGGATTCCACTCCCCTCTGTCACTGCATACCACTCCACTCACACTCCTCCTCCCACTACCCTCAGTCTCCTAATCACATACCCTTCAGTCTCCTCATCACACTCCCCTCAGTCTCTGCAGCCCACTCCCCTCAGTCTCCTCATCACACTAAACCTCAGTAACTGCAGGCCACTGCCCTCAGTCTCTGCAGGCCACTCCCCTCAGTTACTGCAGCCCACACCCCTCAGTCACTGCAATCCACTCCCCTCTGTCACTGCATCCCACTCCACTCACACTCCTCCTCCCACTACCCTCAGTCTCCTCATCACATACACTTCAGTCTCCTCATCACACTCCCAGCAGTCTCTTCAGCCCACTCCCCTCAGTCTCCTCATCACACTAATCCTCAGTAACTGCAGCCCACTGCCCTCATTCACTGCAGCCCACTTCGCTCAGTCCTGCAGCCCACTCACCTCAGTCACTTCAGTTCATTCTCCTCAGTCACTGCAGCCCGCTCCCCTCAGTCACTGCAGCCCACTCCCCTCAGTCACTTCAGTTCATTCTCCTCAGTCACTGCAGCCCACTCCCCTCAGTCACTGCAGCCCACTCACCTCAGTCACTTCAGATCAATCTCCTCAGTCACTGCAGCCCACTACCCTCAGTCACTGCAGCCCACTCTCCTCAGTCACTACAGCCCACTCCACTCATTCACTGCAGCCCACTTCCCTTATTCACTGCATCGCACTACCCTCATGCACTGCAGCCCAGTCCCCACAGTCAATGCAGCCCAGTCCCCTCATTCACTGCATTCCACTCCCCTCAGTAACTTCAGCCGAATCCCCTCAGTCACTTCAGATCAATCTCCTCAGTCACTGCAGCCCACTCCCCTCAGTCAATGCAGCACACTCCCCTCAGTCTCTGCAGTCCACTCCACTCAGTCACTGCAGCCCATTCCCCTCATTCACTGCAGTCCAGTCCCCTCAGTCACAGTAGCCCACTCCCCGCAGTCACTGCAGCCCACTCCCCTCCCTCACGGCAGCCCACACATTCCGTCACTGCAGCCCACACCCTCCGTCACTGCAGCCCACTCCCTACCGTCACTGCAGCACGCTCCCCTCCATCACTGCAGCCCAATCCCCTCAGTCACTGCAACGCACTCCCTCAAGTCACTACATCTCACTCCCCTCATTCACTGCAGTCCACTCCACTCAGTCACTAGAGCCAACTCCCCTCAGTTACTTAAGCCCATTATCCTCAGTCATTGCAGCCCACTCCCCTCAGTCACTTCAGTTCAATCTCCTCAGTCACTGCAGCCCACTCACGTCAGTCACTGCAGCCCACTCCCCTCAGTAACTCAGCCCACTCCCCTCAGTCACTGCAGCCCACTCCACGCAGTCACTGCAGCCCACTCCCCTCAGTCACTGCCTCCCACTCCCTTCTGTCACTAAATCCCACTCACCTCAGTTACTACACCCATACCCCTGAGTCTATTCATCCTACTCCCCTCACACTTCTCCTCACCCTCTCTTCAGTCCCTGCATCCCACTGTTCTCGTTCTCCTCCTCCCCATCCCCACTCATCAGTGAATATATCCCACACCCCTCATTTCGATACTGGATAAATCTGAGGACAGATTATTTCAGCAGTAACATTGGGTAAAGAGGCTGCATAGAATGGACACCACAAGGCAGATACCTGAGGCTGCAAACCCCGCTGGAATAGTGGATGTACGGTCAGCCGATTCAGGAGTTGTTTGTTCCTCAGGTTCCTGAGTTGGGGATGTCTCTGTATCTGTAATAAAGGAAGAGAGACAGGGGAGAGTGCAGAGTGAAGCAACAGAATAGGTCATCAGGCTGGTACTACAGTAGGTTGAATGATAGATACCAGTCTACTTACAAACCAGAATCTTCCAATCCCACGCTGCAAAGTCTCTGGATTCCACTCCCCTCTGTCACTGCATCCCACTCCACTAACACTCCTCCTCCCTCTACCCTCAGTCTCCTCATCACATAGCGTTCAGTCTCCTCATTCCACTCCCCTAGTCTCCTCATCACACTGCCCTCAGTAACTGCAGCCCACTGCCCTCAGTCACTGCAGCCAACTCCCCTCAGTAACTGCATCCCACTACTCTCAGGCAATGCAGCCCACTCCCCTCAGTCACTGAAGCCCACTCCCCTCAGTCACTACCTCTCATTCCCCTCAGTGATTGCTGCCCAGTCACCTCAATCACTGCAGCCCACTCCCCTCAGTCACTGCATTGCACTCCTCTCAGGCAATGCACCCCACTCCCCTCAGTCACTGCAGCCAACTCCCCTCATTCACTGCAGCCCAGACACCTCAGTCAATGCAGCCCGCTCCCCTCAGTCACAGCAGCCCACGCCACTCAATCTCTGCAGCCACTCCCCTCAGTCACTGCAGCACACTCCAGTCAGTCACTGAAGCCCACTCCCCTCAGTAACAGCTACCCACTCCCCTCAGTAACAGCAGCCCACTCCCCTCAGTCACTGCAACCCTTTCCCTTCAGTCACTGCTTCCAATCCCCTCAGTCACTTCATCCCATGCCCCTCAGTCACTGCAGCCCACTCGCTTCAGTCACTGCAGCCAATTCCACTAGCCACTGCAGCTCACTCCCCTCAGTCACTGCAGCCCACTCCCCCCAGTCACTGCAGCCCACTCCCCTCCGTCACTGCAGCCCACTCCCCTCAGTCACTGTAGCTCACTCTCCTCAGTCACTGCATCACACTCCCCTCATTAACTGCATCACACTCCCCTCATTCACTGCATCACACTCCCCTCATTCTCTGCATCACACTCCCCTCATTCACTGCATCACGCTCCCCTCATTCACTGCATCACACTCCCCTCATTCACTACATCACACTCCCATCATTCACTACATCCCGCTCCCTCAGTCACTTCATTCCATTTCCCTCAGACGCTCCCTCCAGTTCTCCGCAGTCTCCACATCCCACGCATGTCGGAGAGTCCATCCCACTCCCCTCATAAGAGACTGGATCAATCTGAGGCTCTGATGATTGCTGCAGTTACATTGGGGAGCAGTCTGTTTAGAATGCTCTCCACAAGGCAGATACCTGATGCCGTAGAAACCAGAGGAATAGAGGATGTGCGGTCAGCGGATTTACGGGTCGATTGTTCCTCGGGCTCCTGATTTGGGACTGTCTTGGGATCTATAATAAAGGAAGAGAGACACGGGAGAGTGCAGAGTGTAGAACATATCTTCAGCCTGGTACTAGAGTCCGGAGAATGACCGACACCAGCCTTTATAAAACCCAAAACATCCAATCCCATTCCCCGTGACCCAGAAAGCCTGGAGACGGAGCGTGCAGTGCCCAGCGCTACACTGCGGGTCTATCATGATCAGTGGGCACTGCAGTGAACAGTGTCCGATAGACACGGAGAACAGTGTTTGATTCAGCTCCCTATAGCTTTAGTGAAAGTACACTTTGTGTTTCAGTTCCTTTATGTGTTGTGTTCCTTACAACAGAGCGTGTAACTTTCTTATTTCTGTTGATAACACGGGACATCCTAGAGTCACACTTCTGGATCATTTCAAAGTGGACGTATTTATTCGCAACACCGTCTGATTGGTCCCCTTGGATGACAAGTCCTGATTGCTCATTTTTCCCCTTGGAGGAGAAGGCACACCCAGCAGAGTATCTGGAATGTGTAATTAGTTCCTCCCTGCCGAAGTAATCAGTTACTTTGCAAAGTTTAATTCGAGCCATTCTGACTGCCTACTCCAGACAGAACAGACATCACTTGGAACAGACAGAGCTCACCCTCGCGGTTTAAAACCTTCTCCCAGCCGCAAACGTGTTCCTGTTCCCACTGCCGAATTTCCTGACCCCTCGCCACCCTCGCCCAAGTTCCTGACCTCCTCCCCCACCCCCACCCAAGTTCCTGACCTCCTCCCCCACCCCCACCCCCACCCAAGTACCTGATCTATTCACCCACCAAATTTCTTCACCACCACCACCTGACCAAGTTCCTGACCTTCCGTGCCCCCATACCCCCACCGCTTTCCTACCATTTTCTCCACTCTCCCGAGTTCCTGAACTCTCCCCTGAATAAGTTCCTAACCACCCCACCAACCAGCACCTCCAAATCCGTGATCTTCTCTCCTCCCCCACCGAGTTCCTGAAATTTGAGTTCCTGAGATCCTGATCTTTACCCAACCCGAGATCTTGACCTTTGCCCCCCCCCGAGTTCCTGACCTTTGCCCCGACTCAGTTCCTGAGCTTTTTCTCCCGAGTTCCTGAACTATGCCCCCCCGAGCACCTGATTTTGCCCCCGAGTTCCTGATCATTACCCCGCCCCAAATCCCTTACCTTAGCCCCTCCCGAGTTCCTGAACTTTGACCCACGAGATCCTGACATTTGCTCCCCGTGTTTCTGATCTATGACTCCCCCCCGAGTTCCTAAACTTTGCCCCACCCCTCCGAGATCCTCAACTTTGCTCCACCGTGACCTGAACTCCCCGGAAGTTCCTGGCCTTTGCCCCCCAGGAGCTTCTGACCTTTGCCCACCGTGTTCCTGACCTTTGCCTCCACCTGTGTTCCTGAACTTTGCCCCAGTTCTTGAAATTTGACCCCCGAGTTCCTGACCCTTCCACACGAGTTCCTGACGTTTTGTCCTGGCCCGAGTTCCTGATATTTGCCCCCAGTGTTCCTAACCTTTGACCCCCACGAGTTCCTGAACTTTGACCCCCGCCAGTTCCTGAGCTTTGCCCCCCCGAGATCTGACCTTTGCCATCCCACCCGAGTTCCTAACCTTTTCATCCCACCCGAGTTGCTAACTCAATCTCTTCTCATACGAATCAATCTCGTGAACCTTCGTTGCACTCCCTCTATGACTCGTATATCCTTCATTAGGTAAGGAGACCAAAATTGTACACAGTACTCCAGGTGTGGTCTTGCCAAGGCCCTATATAATTGTAGTAAGACTCTTTACTCCTGTACTCAAATCCTCTTGTAATGGAGGCCGGCAAACCATTTGCTTTCCTTATGGCTTGCTGCACCTGCACATTCACTTTCAGTGACTCATGTAAACGGACAGATAGGTCCATTGAGCATCTGCATTCCCCAAACTTTTCAGCATTTAGGAAATACTCTGACTTACTGTTTTTTCTACCAAAGTGGATAACTTCACATTTATCCACATTATAATCCATCTGCCACGTTCTCGCCCACTCACTGAGTCTGTCGAGATCCCCTTGAAGCCCCTTCACATCCTCTTCACAACTGACACTGACACCTAGCTTTGAATCATCAGCAAATTTGGAAATGTTACATTTAGTCCCCTCATCCAAATTATTGATATTTGATTGTGAATAGCTGGGGCCTAAGCACCGATCCTTGTGTTACCCCACAAGTAAAAGGTAAACTGGTAAAAAGTGAAAAAGCAGGAACTAAGTGCCACAAAGCATATTTGAAAGTTCTCTATCTGAATGCACGTAGCATTCGTAACAAAATAGACGAGTTAATGGCACAAATAACTACATATGGTTATGATATTGTGGCCATTACAGAAACATGGCTGCAGGGTGACAATGCCTGGGAATTAAACATACCAGGTTATTTAACGATCAGGAAGGACAGGCAGGAAGGAAGGGGAGGTGGGGTGGCTATGTTAATAAAGGAAGGAATCACTGTAATACAGAGTAATGATATTGGGTCAAAAAATCATGATAATGAAACAGTTTGGGTGGAGATAAGGAATAATAAGGGGAAAAAAACATTAGTGGGCGTAGTCTATAGGCCTCCGAACAGTTGCTACTCTATTGGACGGAGTATCAATCAGGAAATAGTTGAGGCATGTAATAAGGGAACATCTATAATTATGGGGGATTTTAACTATCATATTAATTGGACAAATCAAATGGGGCAGGGCTGCCTTGAGGATGAGTTCATTGAGTGTATTAGGGATGGGTTTCTTGAGCAGTATGTAACTGAACCGACCAGGGGGCAAGCAACCTTAGATCTGGTCCTGTGTAACGAGACAGGATTAATTAAAAATGTCCTAGTAAAGGATCCCCTTGGAATGAGTGACCATAACATGGTTGAATTCCATATTCAATTAGAGGGTGAGAAGGTTGGATCTCAAACAAGCGTGCTAAGCTTGAATAAAGGAGACTATGAAGGTATGCGAGCGGAATTGAGTAGAGTGGATTGGGAAAATAGATTAAAGGGTAAGACGACACATGATCAGTGGTGTACATTCAAGGAGTTATTTTACAACTTCCAAAAAAAATATATTCCACTGAAAAGAAAAGGGTGTAAAAGAAAGGACAGTCATCCGTGGCTAAGTAAAGAAATTAAGGATAGTATTCGACTAAAAACAAGGGCATATAAGGTAGCGAAATCTAGTGGGAGGACAGAGGATTGGGAAAACTTTAAAAGGCAGCAAAAAATAACAAAAAGATTGATTAAGAAAGGGAAGATAGATTATGAAAGTAAATTAGCAAAAAATATAAAAACAGATAGTAAGAGTTTTTATAGTTATATAAAAAGAAAAAGGGTGGCTAAAGTAAATGTTGGTCCCTTAGAGGATGAGACCGGGAAATTAATGGTGGGAAATATGGAGATGGCAAAAACACTGAATGAATATTTTGTATCAGTCTTTACAGTAGAGGACACTAAGAATATCCCAACTCTGGACAAACAGGGGGCTATAGGGGGAGAGGAGCTAAACACGATCAAAATCACTAAGGAAGTGGTACTCGGTAAAATAATGGGACTCAAGGCGGATAAATCACCTGGACCTGATGGCTTACATCCTAGAGTCTTGAAGGAAGTGGCGGTAGGGATTGTAGATGCATTGGTAATAATTTTTCAAAACTCCCTGGATTCCGCTAAGGTCCCGGCAGACTGGAAAACTGCTAATGTAACACCCTTATTTAAAAAGGGCAGTAGACAGAAGGCTGGTAACTATAGACCGGTTAGCCTAACATCTGTGGTAGGTAAAATTTTGGAGTCCATTATTAAGGAAACAGTAACAGGACATTTGGATAATCATAATTTAATAGGACGAAGTCAGCATGGTTTTACGAAGGGGAAGTCATGTTTGACAAATTTGCTGGAGTTCTTTGAGGAAGTAACATATAGAGTGGATAAAGGGGAACCAGTGGACGTAGTGTATTTAGACTTCCAAAAGGCATTTGACAAGGTGCCACACAAAAGATTATTGCTTAAGGTAAAAAATCACGGGATTGGGGGTAATATTCTGGCATGGATAGAGGATTGGCTATCTAACAGAAAGCAAAGAGTTGGGATAAATGGTTCATTCTCAGACTGGCAATCAGTAACTAGTGGTGTTCCACAGGGGTCAGTGCTGGGTCCCCAACTCTTCACAATCTATATTAACGATTTGGAGGAAGGGACCAAGTGTAACATATCAAAATTTGCAGATGATACAAAGATGGGAGGGAAAGTAGTGAGTGAGGAGGACATAAAAAACCTGCAAGGGGACATAGACAGGCTAAGTAAGTGGGCAGAGATTTGGCAGATGGAATACAACACTGGAAAGTGTGAGGTGATGCACTTTGGCAGGAAAAATCCTAGAGCAATTTATTATCTTAATGGCAAGAAACTGGAGAGTACTGAAGTGCAAAGGGATCTGGGGGTCCTGGTGCACGAAACTCAAAAGGTTAGTATGCAGGTGCAGCAAGTGATTAAGAAGGCAAATGGAATGTTGGCTTTCATTGCTAGGGGGATAGCATATAAAAATAGGGAGGTATTGCTTCAGTTGTACAAGGTATTGGTGAGACCGCACCTGGAATACTGCATACAGTTTTGGTGTCCTTACTTAAGGAAAGACATCCTTGCTCTCGAGGCAGTGCAAAAAAGGTTCACTCGGTTAATCCCGGGGATGAGGGGGTGGTCATATGAGGAGAGGTTGGGTAGATTGGGACTCTACTCATTGGAGTTCAGAAGAATGAGAGTCGATCTTATTGAAACATATAAGATTGTGAAGGGGTTGGATCGGGTGGATGCGGGGAGGATGTTCCCGATGACGGGTGAGACGAGAACTAGGGGACATAGTCTTAGAATAAGGGGCTGCTCTTTCAAAACTGAGATGAGGAGGAACTACTTCACTCAGAGGGTGGTAGGTCCATGGAATATGCTGCCACAAAAAGCTGTAGAAGCTACAACATTAATTAAATTTAAAACAGAAATAGACAGTTTCCTGGAAGTAAAGGGCATTAAGGGTTACGGGGAGCGGGCAGGAATTTGGACATGAGTCTAGGTTCGGATCGGTCATGGCCCTGTGGGTAGTGGAGCGGGCCCAGGGACTGTGTAGCCTGATTCTGCTCCTATTTCGTGTGTGCAATTCTGTTAGATGCAGGAGATGGTTCTGTGATAGATAGTAGATTGGCGGTTAGGATCAGATCAGCCATGATCTTATTGAATGGCGGAGCAGGCTCGAGGGGCCGATTGGCCTACTCCTGCTCCTAATTCTTATGTTCTTAAGTCACAGCCTGCCATCCTGAAAAAGACCTGTTTTTCCCAACACTTTGTTTTCTGTCTGTTAAGCAAAATAAAGCGAGTATTTTACCCCCAATAACCATGTGCCCTAACTTTGTTCACCAACCTCTTTTGTGGGATCGTATCGAAGGCCTTCTGAAAATCCAGATACACCACATCTACCGGTTCCCCATTGTCTATTCCACTAGCTACATCTTCAAAGAACTCCAACAGGTTTGTCAAACAGGACTTCCCTTTCATAAATCCATGTTGACTCTGCCCAATCTTACTATTAGTTTCTAATTGCCCAGTTATTGCAAATTTTACAATCGATTCCTGCATTTACCCATCTACTGATGTGAGGCTAACAGGTCTGTACTTCCCCGTTTTCTCTCACCCTCCTTTCTTAAATAGCGGGGTTACATTTGCTATCCTCCAATCTGCAGGAAGCGCTCCAGAATCTATAGAATTTTGGAAGATGGCAACCAATGCGTCCACTATCCCAATGGCCATCTCATTCAAAACCGTACTATGTAGTTCATCCGGTCCTTGGGATTTATCGACTTTTAGTCCCATTAATTTTGCTAGTATTGTTTTTTTATTAATAATATTTTTTTAAGTTCCTCATTCTCGCCACACCCTTGGTTTTCTCGTATTTCTGGGAGGTTTTTTGTGTCTTCCTCCGTGAAGAAAGAAACAAAGTATTTATTTAATTTGTCTCATTTCCTCATTCCCCATTATAAATTCTCCCGTCTCTGACTTCAAATGACCTAAATTTACCTTTGCCAATCTTTTCCTTTTCGCATACCTACAAAAGATTTTACAATCCATTTTTATATTTTCGCCAGTTTGTTATCATATTTCATTTTCATTTTCTTTATCAATTTCTTGGACCCCCTTTGCTGGTTTCTAAAAAGATCCCAATCCTCAGGCTGACCGCTTTTTCTGGCAACATTGGAAGCTTCTTCCTTTGAATTAATCCTAGCTTTAATTTCTTTTCTTAGCCATGGTTCAGAAAAGAGATTGGAACTGGGGAGGGTCAGAGCATGTTATGGTCAGTATTGGGGAACGGTCTGTGTTTTTTAGAGCTTTAATGTCCATAAGAACATAATAAATAGCAGCAGGAGTAGGCCTTTTGGCCCCTCGAACTTGCTCCGTAATAACATCATTGCTGATCTTCTACCTCAACTCCACCTTCCCGCCCTAACCCCATATACCTTGGTTCCCTTAGTGCCCAAATATCTATCAATCTCAGCCATGAAAATACTGATCGACTGAGGATCCACAACCCTCTGCTGTAGAAAATTCCAAAGATTCACAACCTTCTGAGTGAAAGCATTTCTCCTCATCACAGTCCTAAATGGCCGACCCCTTATCCTGAGACTATGACCCCTAGTTTAAGACTCTACAGCCAGGGAACAACAGCCTCTCAGCATCTACCCTGTCAGGCCCTGTAAGAATTTTACACGTTTCAATGAGATCACCTCTGATTCTTCTAAACGTCAGAGAATATGGGCCCATTCGACTTAATTTCTACTCATAGGACACACTTTCTTCACCGGAATCAATCTGGAGAACATCCGTTGCAGCCCCTGTAAGGTAAGTATATCCTGCCCTAGATAAGGAGACCAAAACTGTGCCCAGTTCAGGTGTGGTCTTAGCAGAGCACTATAAACTTTCTTACTCTTATACTACAACCCTCTTGCAGAAAAGGCAAACATCCCCTCATAATTGCTGGCTGTACCTGCAAGTTAACGTTCTGTGATTCATGTACAAGGACCCCCAAATCTCTCTGAATACCAACATTTATTAATCACTCACCTTGTGCTGTTTTTCCATTCTTCCTATCAAAGTGGATAATTTCACATTTTCCGACATTATGCTCCATCTGCCACCAAATTGCTCAATCACTTAACCAGCCTTCGTCCCTTTGCAGCCTCCCTGCGGCCTCCTCACAGCTTACAATAAGTTGAGAGGGGATGTGAAAATGAAATTAAGATTGGCAAAGAGAGAACATGAGAGTAGAATGGCAGTTAACATAAAAGGGAAACAAAAATCGTCTACTGGCATGCAAACAGTAAGCGGGTGTAAGAGGCGGGGTGGGGCCTATTGGAGACAAAGAAGGTGATATATGCTTAGAGGCGCAGGGCAAGGCGAGAATAGTCAATGAGTACTTTGTATTGGTGTATACTAAGGAGGTGGATGCTGACAAAATATCAGTAGAAGTGGAAACAGTAGAAGCAATGGAAGGGATGAAAATTGAGAGACAGGATGTACTGTAAAGGCTTGCATCCCAGGTTGCTAAGGGAATTGGGGGAGGATATGGCGGAAGGTCTTGCAATAATTTTCCAAATTTCCCTAGGTGCGGGGGAGGTGCCTGAGGATTGTAAAGTGGCAAATGTGACACCATTGTTCAAGGAAGGGTGTAAGGAGAATCCTAATATATACAGGCCATTCAGTTTAACATCAGTGGTGGGTAATATTTTAGAAACAATAATCAAGGAAAAAGTTAACGGCCACTTGGAGACGTTTAAGCTAATTAAGGAAAGCCAACACGGATTTGTAAAAGGCAGATCCTGTTTGAATAATCTGATTTAATTTTTTGTAAAGTAACAGGGAGGATTGATGAAGGGAATGCAAAGGATGTTGTCTACATGGATTTTCTGAAGTCGTTTTGACAAAGTGCCACATAGAAGGCTGGTTAACAAAATTGAGGCTCATGGAATAGGTGGGCCAGTGGCAGCTTGGATAAGGAATTGGCTTACGGACAGAAAACAGCGAGTTGTGGTAAATGGCTGTTTTTTCAGACTGGAGGATGATAGACAGTGGTGTTCCCAAGGGTCAATGCTGGGGCCACTGTTGTTTTTGATATATATAAATGACCTGGATACTGGAATACGAGTAGAATTTCTAAATTTGTCGATGACAGCAAACTTGGGGACGTGGGAAACAGTGATGATGATACCAATCGACTGCAACAGGACATAGAAAGGCTAGCAGAATGAGAAGACAAGTGGCAGATGGAATTTAATAAAAAGAAGTGTGAGGTGATGCATTTTGTCAGAAGGAACAGGGAGAGACAATATACACTTAATGAGCGTGCAGGCATAGAGGGACCTGGCAGTTAATATGTATCGGTCCCTGAAGGTGGCAGGACATATTGAGAGAGTGGTTAGCAAAGCATCTGGATCTTATGCTTCACAAATAGAGGTATTGAGTACAAAAGTAGAGAAGTTATGCAGAAACTTTATAAAGCACTGCTTAGGCCGCAACTGGAGTAATGCCTCCAGTTCTGGTCACCACAATTTAGGCAGGATGTGAAGGCACTTAGAGGGTGCAGAGGAGATTTTCCAGAATGGTTCCGGGGATCGGGGATCTTAGCTACAAGGACAGTTTGGAGAAGCTGGATTTGTTTTCATTAGAGCAAAGAAAGTTGAGGGGTGAGTTGATAGAGGTGTACAAGATTATGATGGGTTTGGATAGGCTAGACGGGGAAAGCTGTTCCCACTACTTGATGGTACAATGACTAGGGGACACAGATTTAAGGCTTTCTGCAAGAGATACAGGGGGGGGGGATGTGAGGAAAAATTGTTTTTACACAGCGAGTGGTGATGACCTGGAACTCGCTGGCGACGGAAGTGGTGGAAGCGGAGACACTCAATGTTTTCAAGGGGAGACTGGCTAGATACTTGAGGGAAATAAACTTGCAGGGCTATGAGGATAGAGCGGGGGAATGGGACTGAGTGGATTGCTCTACAGAGAGCCGGCACGGACTTGACGGGCCGCAGGCCCTCCTTCTGTGCCGTTATGACTCTATGAATTAATTTCCCACCTTTGTAACTTCAGCAAACGTGGATACATTACACTCGACCCCCACATCTAAGTCATTGATACAGATTGTAAATAGCTGAGGCCCAAGCACTGATCCTTGAGGCACTCCACTAGTTACAACCAGCCTCCCGAAATTGTCCCGTTTATCCCTACTTCACCAGCTACATTCCTGGGATGAGAGTAATACATTCCATTGTAGAGATTACACTAATCTTTCGCGAAACACACGCTTGGTGATTCTTGACATTTCATTTAAATACACAGACCATCGCAGTCTCTTTACTGTCCCAGTGTTAGTGGGTGAGCCGCAGCCAGGGTCACATTCCAGATCACAACAACTCGCTGTGTAAGAAAATGTTTGCACATGTCGCCTCTGGTACTTTTTCGAATCACCTTAAATCTGTTCCACTGGTGACTGACCCTTCAGCCACTGGAAACAGTTTCTCCTTATTCACTCTATCAAAACCATTTATGATTTTGAACACCAGCCTTGGTGATTCTTGAAATTTAATTTAAATACAGAGTCCATCGCAGTCACTTTACTGTCCCAGTGTTAGTGGGTGAGCAGCAGTCAGTGTCTGGGACATTGATATCCACTCAAAGGCCTCACAGTGCCCCGTGTCCTGGTTAAACAAACACTCTCCCAGTAAGACCCCACCTGGAGTAACTGTGTTCAGTTCTGAGCCCCACACCTCAGTAAGGATCTATTGGCCTTCACTGCATCTCCGCCACCCCACCCCCGAGAGCCTGACCTTCACTCACCCCCCACCTCGAATTCCTGAGCTTCAAACCAGCACAGCCCCCGCCCCCCGCCCCGAGTTCCTGATTTTCTCTCCACAACCCTGATTTCCTGACAATCTCTCCTCCCAGTTCCTGACGGTCGCCAGCCCCGCGTTCCTGACATTCGCCGCCCGACTTCCTGATTTTTGCCCCCCGAATTCCTGACCTTTGCCAAACCCGAGTTCCGAATCATTGTCCCCCGAGATCCTGACCTTTGCCCTCCCCCGCGTTCCTGACCTTTGTCCCCCGCGAATTCCTGTCATTTGCCACTCCGTGTTGCTGACCTTTTCCCCCTCGAGATACTGACCTTTGGCCACACCCGAGTTCCTGACCTTCGCCCCCTACGAAGTTCCTGAACTTTGCCCCCTGAGTTCCTGACCTTTCCACCCCAAGTTCCTGAGCTTTGAACCCCGAGTTCCTGACTTTTGCACCCGCCCAGTTCCTGACATTTTCCCCGCCCTGAGTTCCTGTACTTTGCCCCCACTTTTTCCTGACCTTTGCCCCCACGAGTTCCTGACGTTTTCCCCCTCGAGAACATAGCCTTTGCACCCCCGACTTCCTGACGTTCCCACACCCAGAGTTCCTGACCTTTGCCCGCCGCCGAGTTTCTGACCTTTCCCCCCCGCTATTTCGGACCTCTGCCCCAACACCGAGTTTCTGATCATTGACACCCAATTTCCTGAACTTTGCCCCCCCCCCGAGTTCCTGACCTTTCCCCCTCGATCTCCACACCTTTGCCCCCCGATTTCCTGAACTTTACCTCCCCGCCCCCCGTGTTCCTGACCTTTGCCCCACCACTGAGTTCCTGACCTTTGCCCGCCCACACCCCGAATTCCTGAGATTTGTCTCTCAGAGTTCCAGACCTCTGGCCCCACGAGTTGCTGAACTTCGCCAACTCCCGATTTCCTGCCCTTTCCTCACCGAGGTCGTGACCTTTCACCCCCGAGTTCCTGCCCTTTCCTCTCCGAGTTCCTGATCTTTTACCCCGAGTTCCTGATCTTTCCTCTCCGAGTTCCTGACCTTTTACCCCCGAGTTCCTGACCTTTTCTCTCCGAGTTCCTGACCTTTTACCCCCGAGTTCCTGCCATTTGAACCCACCCCCCCCCCTCCACACATGTACCTGTGCAATAAGCCAAGTTACACTTGGATGCCGGCTTCAACTCATAAACGAAATAACTGTTGCAGTTTTTGATCTTTATCTCCGGGGTCTCGTGGCACTGATTTTTATGCTCGGTAAAACACACCGTCCTCGTCACTTCTCCCTGTCCCACGGTGGGATGAGAACCTGAAACGAGGTTTGTAAATATTGAAAAATGTAACCAATGTGAACAGTGCTGGACAGTGAATGCAAATCTGAGATTATAAAGTCTGAAATTACCATTTAACCAGCCTGTGCCGATTGTGGAGCATTGAAGGTCTGGGACCTCAGTCTCGGGAATCTCCCATCCACCAGAACTGGAACAACAATTACAGAGTCAGCCCCTAAACTGATGGCTCTTATTAACTGACAGAAAGACTGGGAACTGACTGGTTGGTAAAGGTCACACCGTGTTTCTGCTCTTCAAGTTAGGGGCCGGGGTTAATAGCTGATCAGGGATAAAGCAGGAGCTTGCTGATCAGTAACTGTTAATACCACATTAAATCAGTAACTGATAATCCTAGGTTAAATTAGTAACTGTTAATACTATATGAAATTAGTAAATGTTAATTCTATTTTAAATTAGTAACTGTTAATACTATATTAAATTAGTAATGTAAATATTATATTAAATTAGAAATGGTTAATGCTATATTAAATTAGTAACTGTTAAAACAACGTTAAATTAGTAACTTTTAACACTATTAAATTAGTAATTGTTAGTACTACATTATATGAGGAACTGTTAATACTACATTACATAAGTAACTGTTACTACTCTATTAAATTAGAAACTGTTAATACTATATTAAATTAGCAACTGTTAATACTCTATTAAATTAGTATATGTTAATACTGTATTAAATTAGTAACTGTTAATACTACATTAAATTAGTAATAGTTAATACATCATTAAATTAGTAATTGTGAATACTATATTAAATTAGTAACTGTTAATACATCGTTAAATTAGTAACTGTGAATACTATTTTAAATTGTAACTGTTAAGACTGCATGAAATAAGTAACTGTTTATACAATATTAAATTAGTATCTGTTAATACTATATTAAATTAGTAACTGTAAATATTACATTAAATTAGTAACTGTTAATACAATATTAAATTAGTAACTGTTAATACTATATTAAATAAGTAACTTTTAATACTACAATAAATTAGTAAATGTTAATACTACATTAAATTAGTAACCGTTAATACTACGTTAAATTAGTAACTGTTAATATTACATTAAATTAGTAACAGTTAATACAATATTAAATTAGTATCTGTTCATACTATAATAAATTAGTAACTGTTAATACTACATTAAATTAATAACTGCTAATACTGCATTAAATTAGTAACTGTTGATACAATATTCATTTCGTAACTGTTAACACTGCATGAAATTACTAACTGTTAATACAATATTAAATTAGTATCTGTTAATAAAATATTAAATTAGTAACTGTTAATATTTCATTAAATTAGTAACTGTTAATACTACATTAAATTGTCAAGTGCTAACACTGCATTAAATTAACATATGTTACTACTATATTCAATTAGTAACTATTAATAATAACATAAATTAGTAACTGTTTTTACTATATTAAATTAATAACTGTTAATACTACATTAAATTGGTAACTGTTACTACTACATTAAATTAGTAACTGGTAAAGCTACATTAAATTACTAACTGTTAATCCTATAGTCAATTAGTATCTGTTAGTACCACTTTAGATTAGTAACTGTTTATAGTAAATTAAATGAGTAACTGTTAATACTACATTAAATTAGTAAATGTTAAAACTACATTAAATTAAGAACTGTTAATAATACATTAAATAAGTAACAGTTAATAGTATATTAAATTAGTAACTGTTAAAACTATATTGCATTAGTAACTGTTCATTCTACATTAAATAAGTAACTGTTAATACTATATTAAATTAAAAGCTGTTAATACTATATTACATTAGTAACTGTTAATACGACAGTAATTCATAACTTTTAATAATACATTAAATTAGTAACTGTTAATACCGCATTAATTTAGTAACTGTTAATACTACATTAAATTAGTAACTGTTATTACTATATTAAATTAGTAACTGTTAATAATACTGTAAATTACTAACTGATAATACAACATTAAATTAGTTACTGTTAATACTACATTGAAATAGTTACTGTTAATACTACATTAAATTAGTAACTGTTAATAATATATTAAATTAGTAACTGCTAAAATATAGAAAATTAGTAACTTTTAATACTACATTAATTTACTAAATTTTAAGAACAGATTCAATTAGTAACTGTTAATACTACATTAAATAAGTAACTGTTAATACTACAATAAATTAGTAACTGTTAATATGCCGTTAAATTAATAATTGTTAATTCTACATTAAATTAGTAACTGTTAATACTATATTAAATTAGTAACTGTTAATGCTATCTTAAATTAGTAACTGTTAATATTACATTAAATTAGTAACTGTTAATATTGTATTAAATTAGTATCTGTTAATACTATATTAAATTAGTAACTGGTAATACTACATTAAATAAGTGACTGTTAATACTACAATAATTTAGTAACTGTTAATATGCCGTTAAATTAATAATTGTTAATTCTACTTTAAATTAGTAACTGTTAATACTATATTAAATTAGTAACTGTTAATACTGTATTAAATTAGTATCTGTTAATACAATCTTAAATTAGTAACTGTTAATACTACATTAAATAAGTAATTGTTAATACTATAATAAATTAGTAACTGTTAATATGCCATTAAATTAATAATTGTTAATTCTACATTAATTAGTAACTGTTAATAATATATTAAATTAGTAACTGTTAATGCTATCTTAAAGTAGTAACTGTTAATACAATATTAAATTAGTAACTGTTAATATTGTGTTAAATTAGCATCTGTTAATACTATATTAAATTAGTAACTGTTAATACTACATTAAATAAGTAACTGTTAATACTACAATAAATTAGTAACTGTTAATATGCCGTTAAATTAATAATTGTTAATTCTACATTAAATTAGTCACTGTTAATACTATATTAAATTAGTAACTGTTAATGCTATCTTAAAATAGTAACTGTTCATATTACATTAAATTAGTAACTTTTAATACAATATTCAATTATTAACTGTTAATACATTATTAAATTAGTATATGTTAATACTGTATTAAATTAGTTTCCGTTAATACTATATTAAATTAGTAACTGTTAATACTACACTAAATAAGTAACTGTTAATACTACATTAAATTAGTAACTGTTAATGTGACATTAACGTAATTGTTAATTCTACATTAAATCAGTAACTGTTAATATTGCATTAATTTAGTAACTGTCAATACTACATTAAATTAGTAACTTAATACTATATTAAATTAGTAACGGTTAATAATACAGTAAATTAGTAACTGTTAATACTATATTAAATTAGTAACTGATAATACGACATTAAAATAGTTACTGTTTATACTACATTAAATTGGTAACTGTTAATATTATATTAAATTAGTAACTGTTAAAATATAGAAAATTTGTAACTTTTAATACTACATTAATTTACTAACTTGTAATAACAGATTCAATTAGTAACTTAATACTACATTAAATTAGTAACTGCTAATACTAGATTAAATTAATAACAGTTAATACTATATTCAATTAGTAACTGTTAGCACTGCATGGAATTAGTAACTGTTAATACAATATTGTGGCGGATCGCCACCTAAAACGGGCATAATCCACTCTTCTGTCTGTGGACAAATTTCCAGCACCTTCCCTTTGAGGCACCTTACCTTTAAGAGAGGAAGGGGCGGGGCCTCAGGTTTTACCCAGAGAATTCTGGGAGCTTTTCGGCAGCCATTTTAGTGCCATGAGTTGAATTAAAGTTTCTTGTTTTCCACATATGGATTCAGCTTCCATTCGTGTTTTGCGGCAGCCTCAACAATATTAAATTAGTCTCTGTTAATACTGTATTAAATTAGTAGCTGTTAATACTATATTAAATGAGTAACTGTTAATATGATGTTAAATTCCTAATTGTTAATTCTACATTAAATTAGTAACTGTTAATACTATATTAAATTAGTAACTGTTAATACTATCTGAAATTAGTAACTGTTAATACATTATTAAATTAGTATATGTTAATACTGTATTAAATTACTATCTGTTAATACTACATTAAATTAGTAACTGTTAATATGACGTTAAATTCATAATTGTTAATTCTACATTAAATTAGTAACTGTTAATACTATATTAAATTAGTATTTGTTAATACTATCTTAAATTAGTTACTGTTAATACATTATTAAATTAGTATATGTTAATACTGTATTAAATTACTATCTGTTAATACTACATTAAATTAGTAACTGTCAATATGACATTACATTCATAATTGTTAATTCTACATTAAATTAGTAACTGTTAAGATTATATTAAATGAGTAAATGTTAAGATTATATTAAATTAGTAAATGTTAATACTATTATAAATTAGTAACTGTTAATATTACATTAAATTAGTAACTGCTAATACAATTTTCAATTAGTAACTGTTAATACATTATTAAATTAGTATATGTTAATACTGTATTAAATTACCATATGTTAATACTATATTAAAATAGTACCTGTTAATACTACATTAAATAAGTAACTGTTAATACTACATTCAATTACTAACTGTTAATATGACATTAAATTCGTAACTGTTAATTCTACGTTAAATTAGTAATGTTTAATACTGCATTAATTTAGTAACAGTTAATACTACATTAAAATAGTAACTGTTAGCACTGCATGGAATTAGCTACTGTTAATACAATATTAAATTAGTATCTCTTATTAATCTATTAAATAAGTAACAGTTAATACTACATTAAATTAGTAACTGTTAATATGACGTTAAATTAATAATTGTTAATTCTACATTAAATTAGTAACTGTTAATACCATCTTAAATTAGTAACTGTTAATATTACATTGTATTAGTAACTGTTAATACAATATTCAATTAGTAACCTTTAATACATAATTAAATTAGTATATGTTAATACTTTATTAAAATAGTATCTGTCAATAATATATTCAATTAGTAACTGTTAATACTACATTAAATAATTAACTGTTAATACTGCATTAATTTAGTTACTGTTAATACTACATTAAATTAGTAACTTAATACTGCTTTAAATTAGTAACTGTTAATACTCCATTAAAATAGTTACTGTTAATACTACATTAAATGAGCAACTGTTAATACTACATTAAATTAGCAATTGTTAATACTACATTAAATTAGTAACTGTTAAAATATACAAAATTATTAACTGTTAATGCTACATTAATGTTCTAACTTTTAACAACCAATCCAATTAGTAACTTAATACTACATTAAATTAGTAACTGCTAAAGTAGATTAAATTAAGAACAGTTAATACTATATTCAATTAGTAACTGTTAATAAAATATTAAATTAGTATCTGTTAATACTATATTAAATTAGTAACTGTTAATACTGCATTAAATAATTAACTGTTAATACTACATTAAATTAGTAACTGTTAATAATATATTCAATTTGTAACCATCAATAATACATTAAATTATCAACAGCTAATACTAAATTAATTAATATATGCTAATATTATATTCAATTAGTAACTGTTAATACTACATTAAATTAGTAACTATTAATACTATGTTAAATTAGTAACTGTTTTTACTATATTAAATTAGTAACTGCTAAAGCTATATTAAATTAGTAACTGTTAATACTCCATTAAATCAGTAACTGTTAATACTACATTAAATTAGTAACTGATAATAATACATAAACTTAGTAACTGTTCATCCTATAGTCAATTAGTATATGTTAATACTACATTAGATTAGTAACTGTTAATATTAAATTAAATTAGTAACTGTTAATACTTCATTAAATTAGTAACTGTTAATACTATATTGCATTAGTAACTGTTCATTCTACATTAAATAAGTAACTGTTAATACTATATTAAATTAAAAGCTTTTAATACGATGTAAAATTAGTAACTGTTAATACATTAATAAATTAGTAATTGTATATACTATATTAAATAAGTAACTGTTAATACTATATTACATTAGTAACTGATAATACTATATTACATTAGTAACTGCTGATTCTATATTAAATTAGTCACTATGTTAAATTAATAACTGTTAATACCATATTACATTATTAACTGTTAATACTACTTTAAATAAGTAATGGTTTATACTACATTGAATTAGTAACTGTTAATACTATATTAAATTAGTAACTGTTAATATTATATTAAATTAGTAACTTTTAATACTATATTAAATTATTAACTGTTAATATATTAATTTATTAACTGTTAACATATTTTAAATTAGTAAATGTTAATACAACATTAAATTAGTAACTGTTAATACTATATTCATTTAGCAACTGCTAATGCTACATTAAATTAATAACTATAAATGCTATATTCAATTAGTAACTCACTTTCGCGGGCTTTTTTCAAAGGCTTGCCAATCTCGGAGACCGGCGGCGGTGTTCCAGAGTCACGTCAAGATTCAAAAAGTGACGCGGGCAAGACGAAGCAGCTGATTGGGTGAGTACGGCCAGGTGAGTAATTATACAACTTTATAGTTTGACAGTTAAGGTTGTATAATTACTCACCTGGCCTATAAAGTTTACAAGGTCTTATATTTGTATTTATATTTTCTACGGTCTCAGTTGTGTAGCGGGGAGTGCTAGTAAACAAGGGCCCTTGAATATATCATTTAATTGTAGTGTGATTTATGGTATTGATTTGATTTAATTGAATTTAAATTAATTAAAGGGTAAGTCATGACAGCACAACTCGTCCCAGTGGCATGCTCCTTCTGCACTATGTGGGAAATCAGGGACACTTCAGGAAAGGGAAGCAAGGATAGAAGCAAAAGACTGGAAGGAGAAAAGCAAAAGTGGATGTCAGAGAAATCAAGGGTGTAAATCAAACATGGCCACAGTAAACAATAATTCAAAAAAGTTCTAAGAGTGTTAAAAAACTGGCCTGAAGTCTTTGTGTCATAATGCGAGGAACATTCGTAATAAGGTGGATGAATTAGCTGTGCAAATTGATGTAAACGGATTTGATATAATTGGGATTACGGAGACATGTCTCCAGGGTGACCAAGGCTGGGAATTAAACATCCAGTGGTATTCAATATTCAGCAAGGACAAGCAAAAAGGAAAAGGAGGTGGGGTAGCATTGCTGTTTAAAGAGGAGATTAACACAATAGTGAGGAAGGCTACTCCAACCAGTATTCTGTTCTGCGTACTGTTGAGGGCATTGGTGCCTCTGGGGAGTACAGCCAGATCCAAGTCCATGGCACCACGGGTGTCTCATCTCAGGGCGTTGAAGGAATATAGGGAAAGCAATAGTGGAAAAGGATTCGAGCTACGGGAGCAGACAGCTGTTTCTGCGTCCGCAGATGTGACTCCAGAATGATATGTTGTCTCACTGGTGCCAGGCTTAAGGATGTCACTAAGCAGCTGCAGAACATTCTGAGGAGGGAGGGTAAACAGCCAGAGGTCGTGGTCCATATCGGTATCAACGACATAGGTAGAAAGAGGGATGCGGTCCTGCTTGCAGATTTTAGGGAGCTAGGAAAGAGATTAAAAAGCAGGACCTCAAAGTTATTAAACTCTGGATTACTTTCCGTTCCATGCAGAAATGATTATAGAAATAGAAGGATAGAGCAGAGAAATGAGTGGCTGGACAGATGGTGCAGGAGGGATGCCTTTAGATTTCAGGGGCATTGCGGCCTGCTCTGGTGCAGGTTGGACCTGTAGAGGCCAGACGGTTTGGACCTCAACAGAGCCATTACAAATATTCTCGTGGGGAGATTTGCTAGTGCTATGGGGGAGCATTTAAATTAAGTTGGCAGGGGGTCAGGGCACCAGGATGTAGCATTAGAAATGACAAATAAAGGGCATAAAGGATTCTGAGGGATGAACAACACTGAAGTAAGAAACAGTAATATATTAGGTTGTGTTAGACTAAGAGAGAACACAGGATTGTCTGCGACAGTTTTACAGTGTATGTATGTGAACGCACATAGCATAGTAAACAAGGTGCGTGAGCTGTAGGCGCAAATAGCCACATGGGAATATGATGTTGTGGCAAGAACGGAGTTCTGTCACTAAAAAGGGCAGGATTAGGTATTAAATATTCTTGGATAGAAGGTGTTCAGGAAAGATAGTGAAGGAAAGAAAGGAGCTGGTGTGGCAGTATTGGCTAAGGAGAATGTTGCAGTGCTGGAGAGACAGGATGTTGTGCAGGGGTAAAGGACAGAATCTATATGGCTCGAGTTAACAAAGAATAGAGGTGCCATTACAGTACTAGGTTTATTCTATAGTGGAGCAAATAAGCACAGAAATTAGAGAGAGAAGCAAGGATTATAGTTTAGTGTTAATGTGCGACTTCAACTATCCTAATATAAACTGAGATAGTATTAGTGTAAAGAGCAGAGAGGGGGAAGAATTTCTAAAGTGTGTTCAGGAGAACTTTCTTGATCAGTATACTTCTAGCCCAGTGAGGAAGGATGCATTGCTGGATCTGCTTTTGGGGAATGATGTAGGTCAAGTGGAGCAAGTGTCAATAGGTGAATACTGAGGGAACAGTGATTATATTATCATAAGGTTTAGATTAGCTACAGAAAAGGACAGGGAGCAATCTAGAGTAAAAATACTTAATTGGAGGAAGGCCAAATTCAGTGGGTTGAGAGCGGATTTGGCCTGGTTAAATTGGAGTCAAAGAATGGCAGGCAAAACTGTAATGGAACAATGGACTGCGTTTAAGAGGAAATATTGCGGGTACAGTCGAGGTACATTCACACTACGGGGAAAGGTAGGGTAATTAAAGTCAGAGCTCCCTGGATGACGAAAGAGATAGAGAATAAGATGAAGCAGAAAAAGAGCACGTATGACAGATGTCAGGTCGAGATAACATCTGCGAATCAGGCTAAATATAGAGTTCAGAGGAGAAGTGGAAAATAAATTAAGAGTGGCAAAGAGAGTGTATGAGAATAGAATGGCAGCTAATATAAAAGACTTCTATTGGCATATAAAAGTAAACGGTTCGTAACAGGAAGGGTGGGGCCCATTCGGGACCAAAACGGAGACATACCCATGGAGGCAGAGGATATGGCTGAGGTGCGAAATGAGTACTTTGCATTCGTCTTCACCAAGGAAGAAGATTCTGCAACAGACATAGTGAAGGAGGAGGTAGAGGAGATACTGGATGGGATAAACAATGATAAAGAGGAGGTACATAAAGGCTGGCTGTACATAAAGTAGATAAGTGACCAGGACCAGATGGGATGCATCCTAGGACGCAGTGGGAAGTGAAGGAAGAATTTGCGGAGGAACTGGCCATAATCTTCAAAACCTCCTTAAAAACGGCGGTTGTGCCAGAGGACTGGAGTATTGCAAATGTTACTCAAGTGTTCAAAAAAGGGTGTAAAGATAATCGCAGCAAGTACAGGCCAGTCAGTTTATCCTCGCTAGTGGGGAAGCTTTTAGAAGCAATAACCAGGGAAAAAATTAACAGTCACTTGGACAAGTACGGATTAATTAAGGTAAGCCAGCACGGATTTGTGAAAGGCAAATCGTGTTTAAGTAACTTGATCGAGTTTTCTGAAGAGGTAACAGAGAGGGTGGATGAGGGCAATGCGGTTGACGTGGAGTACATGGATTTCCAAAAGGCGTTCGACAAAGTGCCACATAATAGGTTTGCCAGCAAAATTGAAGCCCATGGAATAAAATGGACAGTGGCGATACGCAATTGGCTAAGTGACTGGAAACACAGGGTGAACCGTTGTTTTTCGGATGGTAGGATAGTATACAGTGGTGTTCCCCAGGGGTCGGTGTTAGGACCACTGCATTTCTTGATATATATTAATGACTTGGATGTGGGTGCACAGGACACAATTTCAAAATTTGCACAGGACACAAACTTGGAAGTATAGTGAAAAGTGAGGAGGATAGTGATAGACTTCAAGAGGACACAGACAGGCTGGTGGAATGGGTGGACACGTGGCAGATGGAATTTAATGCAGAAAAGTTCGAACTGATACATTCTGGTAGAAAGAATGGGGAGAGGAAATATAAACTAAAGGGTACAATCCTAAAGTGGGTGCATGAACAGACAGACCTAGATGTATATGTGATCAAATCGTTGAAAGTGGCAGGACAGATTGATAAATCTTATCGGATCCTGAGCTTCATGAATAGAGGTATAGAGTAGAAAAGCTTTGATATTATGATGCAACTCTATAAAACACTGGTTCGGCCTCAACTGGAGTATTATGTCCAATTATGGTCATCGCTCTTTAGGAAGAATATGAACGCCTTAGAAAGGGTGCAGAAGAGATTTACAAAAAGAATTCCAGGGATAAGGATCTTCAGTTACGTGGATAGACTGGAGAAGCTGCATTTGTTCTCCTTAGAACAGAGAAGATTGAGAGGTGTTTTGATAGAGGTGTTGAAAATCATAAGGGTTCTGGACAGAGTAGATAGTGAGAAACTGTTCCCATTGTCAGACGGGTCGAGAACCAGAGGACACAGATTTAAGGTGATTGGCAGAAGAAGCAAAGGCGACATCGGAGAAACTTTTTTGCTCAGCGAGTGGTTTGGATCTGGAATGCAAAGCCTTAAAGTGGGGTGGAGGCAAACTCAATCGCGACTTTCAGAAAGAAGTTGGCTCAGTACCCGAAGGAATCATAATTGCAGGGCTACAGGGAAAGGGCAGATGAGTGGGACTAGCTGAGGTACTCTTTATAAGAGCCGGCACGGGCTCGGCGGGGCTAAATTCCTTCTTCCGTGCTGTAACCATTCTATGATTCTATGAAAGACTGGGACCGGCAGAGAGTACCGAAAACTTGGGACATCATTTACTCTCTGTCCCCGTTCTATATTCACCTCTATCCCGGGTATCTCCCTGTACTCTCTGTCTCCGTTCTATATTCACCTCTATCCCGGGTATTGTCCCATTATTCTCTGTCCCCGTTCTATATCCCCCTCTATCCCGGGTATCTCACTTAACCGTCTGTCCCCAAACTATATTCCCCTCTATCCCGGGTATCTACATTTACTCTCTGTCCCCGTTCTATAATCCGCTCTATCCCGGGTATCTCCCTTTAATCTCTGTCCCTGTGCTATATTCCGGTCTATCCCGGATATCTCCCTTTATTCTCTGTCCCCGTTCTATATTCCCCTCTATCCCGGCTATCCCGCTTTACTCTCTGTTCCTCTTCTATATTCCCCTCTATCCCGGGTATTTCCCTTTACTCCCTGTTTCTCTCTGCAGAGTCTGGTTGTTCCCCTTCCCCTGTATGCACTCCCTAGTCCGTTGCTCTGACTGATGATCCCGGTTTCGCTGCAGTCCCGTTCCTACTCTCAAGGTTTGATCGGTTTTGTACATTTCTCTTCGCTTATCGTCTAGCTTATCGGTAGTTTCCCCCTCACGTTACCTTTTAAATCTGTACCATCCTTCAACAAGATCGTTATCACATTTCCAATTCGGATAACCGACGCACTTAGTCCCAATACAGTCCGTGCTCCTCCAGGGCTGGTCCAGGACTGTGTGATGTTCACACGGGTCAGTGAGTGCGGAGTCTGCGACTGAGTGACAGAATGATGTTTCATGTTAATATAAATTACAGTTAATGTTACACATCGGCTTGTACCCACCGAAGCAACAATAACCTCAGTCTCACTCTTCGTCCTGGTAGAAAATCCACCAAATGAATGCTGGAAAATTGCCCCCTTATCTAAACCAGGTTTCTATCTGTCTCCCGGTCCAGCCTCCCCTCTAATTCAAAGCTCACAGACAGTCCTCCCTATTCTAGATGAACCCTTATCTCACAAGTAACAGAAAGCATCAATAAGCTCAGCTTCAATTCGTCCCAATAGAAAAGCTGCAAATTTAAAGCTGGAATTTAGCGATTCTGTAAACCAGGCTTCGTTCTGTGACCCAGAAAGTTGTGCTCCGTTTTACTTCTATTAAGAGAGAGACTCGGGATGTCCGGCTCACTCTCACTCTCTCCCTCCTTCCTCACAGACTGATCTCTCTGTTCTACATTAACTGCTATGTCCCAGCTACAGAACGCCGTGAGCCCGGGTAAGTTTCAGGCTGCAGTTCCCGCGGGCACCGCCAACATTTGGGACCCTCCTCCTGCACCTGCAGACTGAGCTGGTGAACAGAGTGCAGATGGTGAGGGATTATCGATGGTCAGTGAGAGATATCATGGGGTATCTCAGTCCCCCGGTGAACACTGAGTGCAGATGGTGAGGGACACTCGATGGTCAGTGAGAGATATCATGGGGTATCTCAGACCCCAGGTGAACACTGAGTGCAGATGGTGAGGGACACTCGATGGTCAGTGAGAGATATCATGGGGTATCTCAGTCCCCAGGTGAACACTGAGTGCAGATGGTGAGGGACTCTCGATGGTCAGTGAGAGATATCATGGGGTAACACAGTCCCCAGGTGAACACTGAATGCAGATGGTGGGGGAGACTTGATGGTTAGTGAGAGATATCAGGGGTATCTCAGTACCCAGGGGAACACAGTGCAGAAGGTGAGGGACACTCGATGGTCAGTGAGAGATATCATGGGCTATCTCAGTCCTGGGGTGCAATTCGATTAAAAATAACTTTCTATTGTTGGTTCTTCCTTGATAAAACTATAAACTTATATATCACAGAATCACAGAATCCCCACACTGCAGATAGAGGCCATTTCGGCCCATCGTGCCTGCACCGACACATATCCCACCCTATCCCCGTAACCCCACCTATTTAATCCCCCCTAACACTAAGGGTCAATTTATCATAGCCAAATCAACCTAACCCGCACATCATTATATATGAATAATGAAAATATTAATACTGAATATATAATACATTGGAAGTTGAAGATCAAACGTATTTTAATATCATTATATAAAGTGTATGATAAATATTCTGATAGAAATACTGAGTATATGAATATCATAGCATCATGTAATAGTACAGCACTGAAGGAGGCCATTCGGCCAATCGAGTCGGCGCTAGCTCTTTCGACGATCAATCCAGTTAGTCCTACTCCCCTGCTCTTTCCCCATAACCCAGCAATTTTTCTCCTTCAATTATTTATCCAAATTCCCTTTTGAAGGCTGCTACTGAATTTGTTTCCACCACCCTATCAGGCAGTGCTTTCCAAATCCTAACCACTCGTTGTGTAAAAAAGCTTTATCTCGTGTCGCCTCTGGTTATTTTCCCAATCACCTTAAATCTGTGCCCTCTCGTTATCGACCCATCAGCCAGTGGAAATAGTTTCTCTTTATTTTCTTTAAATCCTTCATTGTTTTGAACACCTCTATCCATCTCAACTTAGCCTCCTCTGCTCTAAGGAGAACAACCGCAGTTTCTCCAGTCTCTCCACGTAACTGTAATCCCTCATCCCTGGAACCATTCCAGTAAATCTCTTCTGTACCCTCTCCAAAGCCTTCACATCCTTCCTAAAATGCGGTGACCAGAATTGGATACAATTCTCCAACTGTGACCGAACTCGTGAATACGAAATATAAATGTTAAGATAAATATAAGAACTGAATGTAGAGGTTACAAATAAATGACAATGGGAAATAAAAACAAACATACAAATGTAAATGATAATTTAAATGTACAAATACACAAATATCTGTATTAAATTTAAAAAACAAATTCAGTTCGCTAAATATTAGAAAGAAGTTTGTAAATATAACTAATATTTGCAATTTTTGTGCAAACAACGAGCAATGATTTCAGGGCATCTTAATACATAGAAAAAATTCACAATTCTCTTGCGGTGAAAACAGAGCCAAGGTAGGAGGAGAATAAATAATATCAATCAACAATAGAAATATTAAAGTTGTATTGCAAATCCATAATAAATAAAAACTTTCAATAATACAAATATTAAAGATCTGTTACAAATCCTTAATAAATAGCATCAAACAATAATGCATATTTTAAAGCTCTATTACAAATCCTTAATAAATAATATCAATCACTAGTGCAAATATTAAAGATCTATTTCAAATCCTTAATAACAGCAACAACAACTTGTATTTATATAGCGCCTTTAACGTAGTAAAAAGTCCCAAGGAGTTGCACAGGAGAATTGTAAGACAAAATATTTGACACCGAGCTTCATAAGGATGAATTAGGACAGGTGACCAAAACCTTCGTCAAAGATGTATGTTTTCAGGAGCGTCTTAAACGAGGAAAGAGAGGCAGCAAGGCGATGAGGTTACAGCAGAGCTTAGTGCCTAGGCAACAGAAGGCACGGCCACTAGAGGTTGAGCGATTATAATCAGAGATGCTCAGGAGGCCAGAATTAGATGAGCGCAGATATCCCGGGTGTATGTTTGGCTGAAGGAGATTACAGAGATAGGAAGGGGGGAGGCCATGGAGGGATTTGAAAACAAGGATGAGAATTTTGAAGTCGAGTCGCTGCTTAACCGGGAGCCAATGCAGGTCAGCGAGCACAGGGGAGATAGGCGAATGGGACTTGGTGCGAGTTAGGACACAGGAAGCCGAGTTTTGGATGACCTCAAGTTTATGCAGGGGTTGAATGTGGGAGGCCAGCCATTAGTCCGTTGGAATAGTCAAGTGTAGAGATAACAAAGGCATGGATGAGGGGTTCAGCAGCGGATGAGCTGAGGCAAGGGCAGAGATGGGCAATGTTACGGAGGTGGAAGTAGGTGGTCTTTGTTATGCTGCAGATATGTGGTTGGAAGCTCATTTCAGGTTCAAATATGACACCAAGGTTGTGAACAGTGTGGTTCAGCCTCAGACTAAGATTCGGGAGAGGGATGAGTCAATGGCTAGGTAACGCAGTTTGTGGCGGTGACCGAAATCAATGGCTTCGATCTTCCCAATATTTAATTGCAGAACATTTTTGCTCATCCAGAACTGTATATCGGACAAGCAGTCTGACAATTTAGAGTCCGTGGCGGGGTCGAGAGAAGAAGTTGTGAGGTGTCGTCAGTGTACATGTACAAAATTACGCTGTGTTTTCGGATGATGTCGCCAAGGGGCAAAATGTAGATGAGAACTAGGAGGGGTTAAGGATAGATCCTTGGGGGGTACCAGAGGTAACAATGCGGGAGCGGGAAGAAAAGCCGTTACACGTGATTCTCTGGCTAATATTAGATAGATAAGAATGGAACCAGATGAGAGCAGTCTTGCACAGCTGGACAACGGTGGAGAGGTATTTTGAGAAGGATGGAGTGGTTAACCATGTCAAAGGCTGCAGACAAGTCAAGAAGGAAGAGGAGGGAGAGTTAACTTTGTCACAGCCAAAAAGTATGTCATTTGTTACTTTGATAAGAGTCGTTTCGGTATTGTGGCATGGGAGGAAACCTGATTGGAGGTTTTCAAACATGGAATTGCGGGAAAGATTGGCACGGATTTGGGAGGCAACAACACGTTCAAGGACTTTGGAGAGGAAGGGGAGTTTGGAGATGGGGCGGTAGGTTGCAAGGACGGAGGTATCAAGGTTTGCTTTTCTGAGCAGAGGGTTGATGACGACAGATTTGAGGGAGAGGGGTACAGTACCTAAGGAGAGAGAACCATTAAGAACATCAGCTAACATGAGAGCCAGAAAAGGAAGCTGGGTGGTCAGCAGTTTTTTGGGAATAGGGTCGAGGGAGCAGGAGGTGGGTCTCATGGACAAAATGAGCGCAGAGAGGTTATGAGGGGAGACCGGAGAGAAATTAGTAACTGTTAATACTATATTAAATTAGTAACTGTTAATACTACATTAAATAAGTAACTGTTGATACAAAATGTAATTAGTAGCTGTTAATACTATATTACATTAGTAACTGTTCATTCTACATTAAATAAGTAACTGTCAATACTATATCAAATTAAAAGCTGATAATACTATATTATATTAGTAACTGTTAACACTTTATTAAATTAGTAATTGTTAATACTGTATTACATTAGTAACTGAAAATACTGTATTAAATTAGTGACTGTTAATACTATCTTACATTAATACCTGTTGATACTATATTAAATTACTCACTGTTAATACTACATTAAATTATTAACGGTTAATACTGTATTAAATTAGTAACTGTTATTACTACATTAAATAAGTGACGGTTAATACTAATTTAAATTAGTAACTGTTAATACTATATTAAATTAGGAACTTTGAATATTGCATTAAATTAGTACCTGTTAATACTCTATTAAATTAGTAACTGTTACTACTACATCAAATTAGTAACTGTTAATACTACATTACATTAATAACTGTTAATACTACTTTAAAATAGCAACTGTTAATAATAAATTAAATTAATAACTGTTGATAATACATTAAATTAGTAACTGTTAATACAACATTAAATTAGTAACGGTTAATACTACATTAAATTAGTAACTGTTAATCCTACATCAAATTAGCAACTGTTAATACTACATTACATTAATAACTGTGTAAGGTTTAAAAAATTAATTGTAATAATGTAAGGACAAATCAGTTGTAATGTTTAAGATTAGTTGAACTGCTTAAAGGACTAGAGTAGAGGTCAAAGTAGCTCCCGAAGGCTACAAGTCGATGGAGACAGGGGTATAATTAGATGAAGACCAGCTTGCTTGGTCTGCGGTATAGATAATGCAGACACTGCATAACAAAACGTGAATCATTGTTGTCTATAATAAACTAACCTCGAATGGTGTCCAATTACAAACAGACAACTCAGGTTGATCGAAGCTATATGGCGCAAGAATAAAACCTAGCAGCGCAGATGGCTAACCACTATCAAACAAAAAGCAGAACTAGAACGTGTTTTGCTAACATTGTAAGATTCTAATCATGTTGTTTTTAGAGACCCTAAGGGTCGCTCATGATGTAATAACTGTGCTGATGTTTGTATTTTCTGGCTTCTTGAAGTGTATAAAGAAGCTTGGCTGCCACTATTAAATTGAGAAGCTGGTCATTAGACCGCGGGGGCTATGACTCTTCTCCCAGAGCTCTTTGAATAATAAACTGTAATCTTTTGCTTTGAGACAGACTCGAGTGAATTAATGTTTCACCAACAACTGTTAATACTAATTTAAATTAGCAACTGTTAATAATAAATTAATTTAGTAACGGTTAATACTATATTAAATTAGTAACATTTAATACCACATTACATTAGTAACTGTTCATACTACATTAAATAAGTAACTGTTAACACTATATTAAAATAAAAGCTGTTAATACCACGTTAAATTAGTAACTGTTAATGCTGCATTAAATTAGTAACTGTTAATACTATATTACATTAGTAGCTGTTAATACGGCATTAAATTTGTAACTGTTAACACAATATTACAATAGTAACTGTTAATACTATATTAAATTACTAACTATTAATGCTATGTATTAAATAAGTAACTGTTAATACTATTTTAAATTAAAAGCTGTCAATACTATGTTAAATTAGTAACTGTTAATACTATATTAAATTACTAACTATTAATACTATATATTAAACAAGTAACTGTTAATACTATATTAAATTAGTAACTGTTAATACCAATTTACATTAGTGACCGTTCATTCTATATTAATTTAGCAACTCTTAATACTTCGTTAAATAAGTAACTGTTAATACTATTTTAAATTAAATGCTGTTAATACTACATTAAATTAGTAACTGTTAATACATTATTGATTCAGTAACTGATAATACTATATTAAATTAGTAACTGTTAATACAATATTACATTATTAACAGCTGATTCCATGTTAAATTACTCACTGTTAATTCTACATTAAATTTGTAAGTTAATACTATATTACATTAGTAACTGTTAATACTACGTTAAATAAGTAACGGTTAATACTAAATTAAATTAGTATCTGTTAATAGTATGTTAAATTAGTAACTGTTAATACTATTTTACATTAGTGACCGTTCATTCTATATTAATTTAGCAACTCTTAATACTTCGTTAAATAAGTAACTGTTAATACTATTTTAAATTAAATGCTGTTAATACTACATTAAATTAGTAACTGTTAATACATTATTGATTCAGTAACTGATAATACTATATTAAATTAGTAACTGTTAATATAATATTACATTATTAACAGCTGATTCCATGTTAAATTACTCACTGTTAATTCTACATTAAATTTGTAAGTTAATACTATATTACATTAGTAACTGTTAATACTACGTTAAATAAGTAACGGTTAATACTAAATTAAATTAGTATCTGCTAATAGTATGTTAAATTAGTAACTGTTAATACTACAATAAATTAATAACTGCTAATACTACATTAAATTAGTAACTGTTAATAAAATATTAAATTTGTAACTGTTAATACTACACTAAATTAGTAATTGTTAATACTACATTAAATAAGTAACTATTAATACTATATGAAATTAGTAACAAATAATACTACATAAATTTATTATCAGTTAATACTACCTTAAATTAATAACTATTAATACTACATTAAATAAGTAACTGTTTATACTATATTACATTAGTAACTGTCATTCTACATTAAATAAGTAACTGTCAATGCTATATTAAATTAAAAGCTGTTGATACTATATTATTTTAGTAACTGTTAATACTTTATTAAATTAGTAATTGTAAATACTATATTACATAAGTAACTGTTAATACTCTGTTAAATTAGTAACTGTTAATACTACATTAAATAAGTAACGGTTAATACTAAACTAAATTAGTAACAGTTAATACCACATTAAACTATTTACTGTTAATTCTACATTAAATAATATCAACCAATAATGCAAATATTAAAGATCTATTACAGATCCTCGATAAATACTATCAATCACTAATGAAAATATTAAAGATCTAATCCAAATCTTTCATAAATAATATCGATCAATAATGTAAATATTAAAAATAACAACAGAAAACGCTGGAAAAACTCAGCAGGCCAGGCAGCATCCGTGGAGAGAGAAAGAGAGTTGACGTTTCAGGTCGATGACCTTTCATCAGAACTGGGAAGAGCTGGAAATCAAATAGATTTAAGGCCAGGGTAAAGCTGGGAAAAGGGGGAGGGGATAAAGGAACAAAGGAGGAGATGAAGAGACATTGAGAGACATTAAGAGATATGCAAGGCTAGAGGTGGTGTTAATGTGACAGATTAAGGCTGAATGAAGTGTGAAATCTACTGGCAGAATGAAGGACAGCTGCCAGCTTCTAGGAGGAAAAAAAAGGTGGGGGGGACAAATAAAAGGGTAGATAAAATAAAATATAAATGTGATTGGAGCTGAGGTTATGATCTAAAATTGTTGAACTCGATATTGAGTCCAGAGGGCTGTAGCGTGCCTAAACGAAAGATGAGGTGCTGTTCCTCGAGCTTACGCTGAGCTTCCGTGGAACAGTGTATTAGGCCGAGGACGGTGAGGTCAGAGTGGGAGTGAAGCGGTGAATTAAAGTGACAGGCCACCGGGAGCTCGGGGTCCCCCTTACGGACTGAACGGAGGTGTTCCGCAAAGCGGTCACCCAATCTGCGTTTGGTCTCCCCAATGTAGAGGAGTCCACATCGTGAGCAGCGAATACAGTATACTAAATTGCAGGAAGTACAAGTAAATCGCTGTTTCACCTGGAAGGGGTGTTTGGGGCCCTGGACAGTGGGAAGAGGGGAGGTATAAGGGCATGTGTTGCATCTCCTGCGCGTGCACGGGAAGGTGCCGGGCGAAGGGGAAGGGGTGCTGGGGGTGGTAGAGGAGTGGACTAGGGTGTCGCGGAGGGAGCGGTCCCTGCGGAATGCTGAAAGGGGAGGTGAGGGGAAGATGTGTTTGGTGGTGGGATCACGCTGGAGGTGGCGGAAATGGCGGAGGATGATCCGTTGAATGTGGAGGCTGGTGGGGTGAAAGGTGAGGACAAGGGGAACCCTATCGTGGTTCCGGGAGGGAGGGGCAGGGGTGAGGGCAGATGTGCGGGAGATAGAACGGACACGGTCGAGGGCCGTGTCGACCACGGTAGAGGGGAATCCTCGGTTGAGGAAAAAGGAAGACATGTCGGAAGCACTGGTATGGAAGGTGGCATCATCAGAGCAGATGCGGCGGAGACGGAGAAACTGGGAGAATGGAATAGAGTCCTTACAGGAGGCGGGGTGGGAGGAAGTGTAGTCCAGGTAGCTGTGGGAGTCGGTGGGCTTGTAGTGAATGTTAGTCAATAACCTATCCCCAGAGATGGAGATGGAGAAGTCGAGGAAGGGAAGAGAAGAGTCGGAGATGGACCATGTGAAGGTGAGGGAAGGGTGGAAATTGGAAGCATAGTGAATGAAATGTTCTAGTTCAGGGCGAGAGCAGGAGACGGCACCGATACAGTCATCAATGTACCGGAAAAAGAGGTGAGGGAGGGGACCCGAGTAGGACTGGAACAAAGAGTGTTCCACATATCCCACGAAAAGGCAGGCATAGCTAGGACCCATGCGGGTACCCATAGCAACACCTTTAATTTGGAGGAAATGGGTAGAGTCAAAGGAGAAGTTGTTCAATGTGAGAACAAGTTCAGCCAGGCGGAGGAGGGTGGTGGTGGATGGGGACTGGTTGGGCCTCTGTTCAAGGAAGAAGCGGAGCGCCCTCAGGCCATCCTGGTGGGGAATGGAGGTGTAGAGGGATTGTACGTCCATAGTGAAGAGGAGACGGTTGGGGCCGGGAAACTGGAAACTGTTAAAATGGCGGAGGGCATCGGAAGAGTCGCGGATGTAGGTGGGAAGAGACTGGACAAGGGGAGAAAAAATAGAGTCGAGATAGGAAGAGATAAGTTCCGTGGGGCAAGAACAGGCTGAAACGATGGGTCTACCGGGGCAGTCCTGTTTGTGGATCTTGGGAAGGAGGTAGAAGCGGGCTGTGCGGGGTTGGGGAACTATGAGGTTGGCGGCCGTGGGGGGAAGATCTCCAGAGGAGATGAGGTCAGTGACAGTCTTGGACACGGTGGCTTGATGTTCGGTAGTGGGGTCATGGTCCAGGTGGAGGTAGGAGGAGGTGTCAGAGAGTTGGCGTTCAACTTCCGCTAGGTAGAGGTCGGTTCGCCAAACAACAACAGCGCCACCCTTGTCAGCAGGTTTAATGACAATGTCAGGGTTGGATCGGAGAGAATGGAGTGCTGCAAGTTCAGAGGGAGGTAGGTTGGAGTGAGTGAGGGGAGCAGAGAAATTGAGCTGGCCGATGTCACGGCGGCAGTTAGCAATGAAAAGATCAAGAGAGGGTAAGAGGCCAGAGGGAGGGGTCCAGGTGGAACGAGAATTCTGAAAGCGGGAGAAAGGGTCAGCCGTGCGGGGGGAAGACTCCTGGCCAGAGAAGTGGGCACGGAGACGGAGGCGGCGGAAAAAGAGCTCAGCATCGTGCCGAGCTCGAAATTCATTGAGATGGGGGCGTAAGGGGATGAAGCTCAGGCCTTTGCTGAGGACTGATCGTTCAGAGTCAGAGAGGGGAAGGTCAGAGGGGATAGTGAAAACGCGGCAGGGGGTGAGATTGGGAGAAGGGGGGTCAGAGGAAAGTGAAGGGGAAGAAGGTTCCGGAGGGGCTTTAGTGTCCAAGAATTGTTGAAGCTTGCGATCCTTGACATCGGAAAGGAAGAAGAAAAGTTTTTTGTTGAAGCGTCGGATGAGTCTAAGGATGAAATGGAACTGTGGACCCGGACAGCTTTGAGATAGAGTGCGTCGGTGCTGCTGAAGAGAGATGTCGAGAGTGTTCATGTGGCGCCGCATGGCATTGAGCGTGGATCTCAAGATGCGGCGAGAGCAGTAGTTCGAGGAACGATGAATATCTTGGAGATATTTGTAATCCTGGGTGGATCCGAAACACGAAGGGTGGAAGTTTAGTTGGAATCCACGTGGGATAAGTCGGAACCGGAGACAGTTGCTGAGGAAAGTAATGTGGCTGTGAATATTAAAGATCTGTTTCCAATCCTGAATAAATAACATCAATGAATAATGCAAATATTAAAGATCTTTTTCAAACCCTAAATAATATAAATCAATAATGCAAACATTAAAGATTATTACAAAGCCTTAATAAATAATATCAATCAATATTGCAAGTATCAAAGATCTATTACAAATGCTTAATAAATAACATCAATCAATAATGAAAATATTAATGATCTATTATAAAACTCTAATAAATAATTTAAATCAATAATGCAAATGTTAAAGATCTATTATAAATCTGTAACAAATAATATCGTTCAATAATGGAAATATTAAAGATCTATTACAAATGCATAATCAATAATATTTATCAATTTAATGATTAATGATCTATTACAAATGCATAAAAATAATATCAATGGACAATGCAAATATTCAAGATCCATTACAAATCTTCAAAAAATATTATGATCAATAAGGCTAATATTAAAGACCGATTAAAAATCCGTAATAAATAATATCAATTAATAATGCAAATATTTAAGATCTCTTACAAAGCCCTAATAATTAATATCAATCAATATTGCAAATATTAAAGCTCTATTACAAATCATTAATAATATCATCAATCAATAATGCAAATATTAAAGATCTATTACAAATCCATAATAAATAATATTGATCAATAATACAAATATTAGATCTATTGCCAATTCTTAATAAATAACATCAATCAATGATGTAAATATTAAAGATCTATTACAAATCCACATTAAATAATATCAACAAATATTACAAATATTACAGATCTATTATAAGTCCCTAATAAATAATTTCAATCAATAATGCAAATGTTAAACATCTATTACAAATACTTAATAAATATCAAACAATAATTCATTTATGAAAGATGTATTAGAAATCTGTAATAAATAATATCGATCAATAATGGAAATATTAAACATCTATTACAAATGCATAATCAACAATATTTATCAATAAATTAATTTTAATGATCTATTACAAATGCATAAAAAATAATATCAATGAACCATGCAAATATTAAAGAGCTATTACAAACCCTAAACAAATAACATCAATCAATAATGCAAATATTAAAGATCTATTACAAAGCCTCAAAAAAAAATATCGCTCAATAATAAAAATATTAAAGACCTATTAAAAATCCTTAATAGATAATATCAATCAACAATGCAAATATTAAAGATCTCTTACAAAGCCTTAATAAATAATATCAGTCAATAATGCAAAAATTTAAGTTCTATTTCAAATCCACACTAAATAATAAAAACCAACAATGCAAATATTAAAGATCTATTACATATCCTCAATAAATAATATCAATCACTAATGCAAATATTAAAGATCTATTACAAATCCTAAATAAATAATATACATCAATAATGTAAATATTAAAGATCTATTACAAATCCTGAATAAATAACATCAATGAATAATGCAAATATTAAAGATCTATTACAAATCCTAAATAAATAATATAAATCAATAATGCAAATATTAAAGATCTATTAGAAATCCATAATAAATAACATCAATCAATAATGCAAATATTAAAGATCTATTACAAATCCATGATAAAAAATATCGATCAATAATGCAAATGTTAAAGACTTTTACAATGTTTTAATAAATAATATCGATCAAGATTGCAAATATGAAAGATCTATTACAAATCCATAAAAATAACTTCAATCAATCAGGCAAATATTAAAGATCTATTGCAATTCCTTAATCATTAACATCAATCAATAATGCAAATACTAAAGATCTATTTCAAATATTTAAATATAACTTAAATCAATAATGCAAATATTTATGATTTCTTACAAATGGTTAATAAATAATATCAATCAATAAAGCAAGTATTAAAGATTTATTACATATCCTCAATCAATAAGATCAATCACTAATGAAAACATTACAGATCTATTACAAATCATTAATAAATACTATCAATCAATAATGCAAATGTTAAAGATCTATTACAAATCCTTTAAAGTATTATCGATCAATAATGAAAATATTAAAGACCTATTAAAAATCCATAATAAATAATATCAATCAATAATGCAAATATTAAAGATCTCTTACAAAGCCTTAATAAATAATATCAGTCAATAATGCAAATATTAAAGTTCTATTACAAATCCACACTAAATAATACCAACCAATAATGCAAATATTGAAGATCTATTACATATCCTCAATAAATAATATCAATCACAAATGCAAATATTAAAGATCTATTACAAATCCTAAATAAATAATAAATCAATAATGTAAATATTAAAGATCTATTACAAATCCTGAATAAATAACATCAATGAATAATGCAAATATTAAAGATCTATTACAAATCCTAAATAAATAATATCAATCAATCATGTAAATATTAAAGATCCATTAGAAATCCACACTAAATAATATCAATCAATCATGTAAATATTAAAGATCTATTACAAATCCACACTAAATAATATCAACCAATAATGCAGATATTACAGATCTATTACAAATCCCTAATAACTAATTTTGATCAATAATGCAAATATTAAAGATCTATTGCAAATCGATTATAAATAATATCAATCAATAATGCAAATATTAAATATCTATTGCAAATGTATAATATCAATCAACATTGCAATATTAAAGATCTTTTACTGTTACATAATAAATATTTATCAATAATGCAATTATTAAATATCTATTATAACGGCATGATGAATACTATTGATCAATAATGCAGATATTAAAGATCGATTACAAATGCATAATTTTACTTCTGATCAGTAATTACAAGTATAGTATGTAAAACATTATGTAATATGTACAGCATAGAATTATGAAGAATTTAAAGCTCAGAAACAGGCCATTCAGCCCAACTGGCCCTAACGGTGTTTATTCTCCACGACGAGACTCCTCCCAACATTCTTCATCTCATCCTATCAACATATTGTTCGATACATTTCTCCCTCTTGTGCTTATCTATAATCTATGCTATTCACCTCAACAATTCCCTGTTGGATTTTTAGTGACGATCTTATATTGTTCACCCCCTAGATCTCGCCTCGCCCAGAAGTTGAAACATCTTCTACACATTTACATTCATAATTTTAAAGACTCCGATCAGGCCCCACCTCAGCCATCTCTTTTCGAGAGAAAAAAGCTCCAAACAGTTCAGTCTTTCCTGAAAGTGAGAACATCTCAGTTCTGGTGTCATCTTGTAAATACTTTTTCAGACCCTCTGCAGTAACTCTACATCCTTTTTTGTAATATGGAGAACAAAACTGCACACAGTAATGATCGAATACCTATCACAAATGCATAAGTTTTAAATCTGGTCATCCGATCCCTCATCGCAGCTGGGTCAAAATCTCGGTGCTCCCTCCCTAAAAGCACTGTGGGAGTACCTTCACCACACGGACTGCAGCGGTTCAACACCACCTTCTCAAGGGCAATTCGGGATGGGCAATAAATGCTGGCCTTGCCAGTGACACCCACATACAATGAACGAATGAAAAAATTGAAATTATAAATGATAGGAATGTAATTATTTCAATTTAAACTTCTTGTTTGAACCTCTCCAATCAGGTTTCCGCCCCTGCCACAGCCCTGAAATTGTCCTAATCAAAATCACAAACGAGAAGCGCCTTGGGAGCTTTTGCAATGTCAAGACATTAAATAAACACGGTGCAATTTGTTTATAATGAAAAATACTTACTCAGGTAACCGAGAATCAGCAGCAGAGTCCTCATCTCACCGGCTGATATTCTGGAAGGAAAAACATGATATTTGTATTGCAGAGAGTTGAGGGGATGCGGGTTCAGAGGGAACTTTAAATTGTGAGTTGGACAGGGACTCACTGGTTATACCTATATGTAATGGGTGAGCTCCACCTCTCTCCCGCACTGGGACACCACAGACTTTTAGTATAAAGTCCATATTCCGGCTTGACCACAGCCCCCAAACTGCTCAAATATGGGCCTGCCGTGGCTCAGTTTGTAGCACTCTCGCCTCTGCATCAGAAGGTGGTGGGTTGAAGCCCCACTCCGGAGACTTGAGAACATAATCCAGGCTGATACTCCAGTACAGACGTGAGCTCTGTGTCTCTCCCTCACTGGGACCCTACAGAGAGAGGTTAACTCCACCTCCTTCCATGTCCTTGATAAACACCAATTGCTTGACCCTCTTCCCAGTCTCCCGGTACAGAACCCCTTCGAATATTCTAACACAGGTCTTTACTGAGCCCGGTATTGGGACAGGGCAAGCAGTAAACACACCCCTGAGTCCCTGCTTAGCAAGTGACAAACTTCTGAGCTTGTTTTAAAAGTCCATTCATACAAGACTGCTTACCAGAGTCTCCAAATGAGGTGTCGCTGTATGAGATGCAGTGAGTTCAGAGCACCTGCACGACCCTCAGTCTCAAGTACAAGCTGCTGTGAGCGGTGACTCAGTGACAGCTCATACACCAACACCTCCCACATCAGAGACACGTGTGGCTGAGGGCAGTGCTGGTTGGCTGACATAATCTGGTTTAGTAATGTTCTATAATATGGCACAATCCATGCAAATTAAAGACTTTTAGTGAAATTATCTGAGATAAACAAATACGTTGTTGTTGGGTAAGGCCGTTCAGGGTTACGGAAGCAAACGGGTAGATGGAATTAAGGTGCAGATGAGCCACGATCTCATTGAATGGCTGAACAGTCTCGAGGGGCTGAATTGCCTCCTCTGGTTCCTATGCTCCTAAGAGCTCTCTGTCTCCTCACGTGTGTTTGCATATGTTGTTCAATGTGGGCCTTTGCCTTATAGAATATCTTAGCTATGTCTCTGAACTAAACACTTCCTTGTTCTCAGTCTCTGATAAACACATCACCTTCTCACTATTCAAATGTCGACATTGCCTCACCTCCAGCACAGCGTAGCACATGCAAATATGTTGTTCAAAGCGGGGGCCTTTATCAGGCAGACCCAGACCTGACAATGTGTCCACTGTGGGACCGTGTAACTTCCTGGTATCCTGGCCATTACTCACGGCCATCGACAGAATCGGCAGTGGGGGGAGAATGGAGATTGATAAAACTATCGGGGACCAGGCCTTGGAGGTGGGGTGGCTGGGAGTCAGCTGGGAAGGCATTCGGCCCTTTCCAGACACTGTGCAACACTGAGTGGGTCAGGGAGTGGGAGCGGGTTAAAGGGAGAGAGAAACTGTGGCATACAGAGTGAGATACAGAAAGACAGGCAGACAGAGACAGAAAAGAGAGAAACAGACTGACATGGAGGGGCGGAATGAGAGAGAGATTGATCGTCATCGAGAGAGAGAGGGAAGGTCAGAGACAGAGAGAGAGAGACAAAGACAGAGAGACATGGATCGACAGAGAGACAGAGACAGTACAGAGAGAGACGCAGACAGAGGGACAGCGAGAGAGATTGAGAGTTAGATAGAGAGAGAGACAGACACACACAGTGATGCAGAGAGAAACGCAGAGTGAGAGAGGTACAGAGGTAGAGATAGGGAAAGGACAGAGAGATAACGGGTAAGAGCGTGAGATAGCGAAGGGACAGAGAGAGTGAGGGGCAGAGAGAGAGACTGAGAGAGAGAGAGAGAGAGGCAGAGAGAGAGAGAGAGACAGAGAGAGGGACCGAGAGAGCCATTGACTGAGAGATACGGAAAGACATACAGAGAGCGAAATACAGACATCTTTATGAACAGAGCGAGTCAGATAACGAGAGACAGGGCTCCAGACAGGGATTGAGACAGAGAATGAGCGAGAGAGAGACATAGAGAGACACAGTGTTGGCCAGCGAGAGAGGGCGACTGAGAGGGAGAGGGATAGACAGACAGAGAGCGGTACAGCAACGCAGAGAGAGATACAGAGAGATAAAGAGAGGGACAGACAGAGGGACAGAGAGAGAGACAGACAGCAATAGCGAGACAGAGACAGAAAGATGGAGGGGCAAGGAGGAACACACACACAAAGACAGGGACACAGGGACCTAGAGAGACACTAACAGAGGAAGAGACAGCGATGGAAAGACAGAGATAGAGAGATGGGAGTGACAGAGACATAGCGATACTGCTCGATAGAGAGAGGAAGAGAGACAGAGAGATACAGAAAGACAGAGAGAGGTAGAGAGAGAGGTACAGAAAGAGAGAGAGGGAGAGAAACAGAGAGAGAGGAATAGAGAGAGAGAGGGACAGAGTGAGAGAGAGAGAGGCACAGAGACAGAGAGAGAAAGGGACAGAGAGAGAGGGCGGGAGAGAGAGTGAAGGGAGTGCGACAGAGATAGAGAGACAGACATTGAGAGCGGGGACAGAGACAGATAGAGAGGGACAGTGAGAAAGACAAACACACAAAGTCACAGAGAGACAGAGACGGGGAGAAACAGAGGGACAACGGTAGAGAGAGGGACAGAAAGAGAGAGAGGGACACAATGAGAGAGAGGGTCAGAAAGAGTGAGAAGAAACTAGATGGATGGGGACAGAGAGAGAGAGATACAGAGACAGACTGATTCAGGGGCTGAAAGGGTTAAATTATGAGCGCAGGTTGCATAGACTAGGCTTTTATTCCCTTGAGTATAGAAGTTTAAGAGGTGATCTAATGGTAGTGTTTAAGATGTTTAAATGAGTTGATAGGGTAGATAGAGAGAAACGATTTCCTCTGGTGGGCATTGACAAGAACAAGGGGCATGAACTTAAAATTAGAACCACATCGTTCAATGGTGATACCAGGAAACACTTCTTCATACAAAGTGTATTGGAAATCTGGAGTAATCTCTCCCCCAAAATTCTGTTGAGGCTGGGCCTCAATTGAAAATGTCAAAACTGAGATTGATAGATTTTTGTTGGGTAAGGATATTAAGGTTACGGCACCAAGGCGGGTAGATGGAGTTAAGGTACAGATCAGCCATGGCCTGATTGAATGCTGGAGCAGGCTCTAGGGACTGAATTGCCTCCTCCTGTTCCTATGATTCCATGTTTCTATCACCCTAAAAATTCTCCCTCTGTCTCTCCTCACTCTAGGTTGCATTAGTTGTGTAATGTGCAGATGTGAGCTTCAGCAGATCTTATCCGTGCTTCTGATCTGGTCAGTTCATTGTTCTCAGTCTCTGAGCAGCCTCTGACAAACAACACGCTCCCACCTTTTGAAGGCTGACATTGTCTTGCCTGCCGCACACAGCGTACAACACTCAAATCTGTTAGTCACAGAGGATGGAATGATCAGGCGGACTCAGAAGTGACAATGGGTGCAGATTGGGATCGAGTAACTTCCTTGTTTGCTGGAATTAACTCACGGGGATTCAGAGATTCGGCGATCTGGGCAGAATGGAGAGTGACGAAACTATCGGGGACCAGTCCTTGAACATTAGCCGGTTAAGAATGAATTCAAGTTTAAAAATATGGTTATGAAAACCTGGTATCAGTAAAAGTGGCTAACACATGGAGTTGATTTATATTGGGGATATTTCCTCTCTAACACTCAGTGACCATTCACGTTCAAAGATACATGGGTGGGATTTGTCTCTGATATGGGAGCGATTTGTTGCTGTCTTCACAGTAGAAAACACAAACAGCATACCAAAAATAATGGCGATAAAGGTGCTGATTAAATTAAGGAACTTAAAGTATTTCATATCAGCAGAGAAAGACTGCTTGATACTAAAAGCCGACAATTCCCCTGGACCTGATAGCCTACAACCTAGGATTATAAAAGAGGTGCCTGCAGAGATAGTGAATGCATTGGTTTTGATCTTCCAACATTTCCTAGATTCTAGACCGTTCCCAGCGGATTGGGAGGAACCAAATGTAAACACGCTATTCAGGAAAGTAGGGAGAGAGAAAACCGTGAACTACAGGACAGTTAGCCTGACATCAGCCTTAGGGCAAATGCTAGAATCCATTATTAAGGAAGTGGTAACAGGGTACTTAGAAAATCATAACATGTTTAGGCGGGGTCAACATGGTTTTATGAACGGGGAATCGTGCTTGAAAAGGTTATTAGAGTTTTTTGAGGATGTAACTAGCAGGGTAGATAAAAGTGGACCAGTCGATGAAGTATATTTGGATTTCCAAAAGGGATTCGATAAGGTCCCACATACAGGTTGTTACACAAGATAGGGACTCATTACATAGGAAATACAGCACCTAAAAAGGCCATTCGGCCCAAACAGTCCATGCTGCCGTTTATGCTCCACTGAAGCCTCCGCCCTAACTCTATCAGAATAACTCATCGGGTTGGGGGTAATATATTAGCATGGATAGTGGATTGGTTAACAGTTAGAAAACAGACAGTAGTGATAAACGGGTCATTTTCCGGTTGGCAGGCTGTAACTAGTGGGATGCTGCAAGGATCAGTGCTTAGGACTCAGCTATTTACAATCTTTAATAATGATTTAGATGAAGGGGCCGAGTGTAATGTATTCAAGTTGGCTGACGATACAAAGCTAATTGCGAAAGTAAGTTGTGATTGGACAAAAATAGCCTGCAAAGTGATACAGGCAGGTTAAGTGAGTGTGCAATAAGGTGGCAGATGGAATATACTGGACGGAAAGGTGAGGCTATTCACTTTGGAAGGAAGAATAGAAAAATAGAGTTTTTTAAATGGTGAGAAACTGTTGGACTTTATTGCAAGGAGCTTGGAGTATAAGATTAAGGAAGCCTTGCTACAATTGTACAGGGATTATGTGAGACGAACCCTGCAGTACTGTGCACTGTTTTGATCTCCTTATCTAAGAATGGATAGACTTGCCTTAGAGGCTGTGCAACGAAGGTTCACTAGATTGATTCCTGGGAAGCGAGGTTTCTCGTCTGAGGAGAGATTGAGTAGATTGGGCCTATACTCTTTGGAATTTAGAAGGATGAGATGTGATCTCATTGAAAAATAAAAATTCTTACGGGCTTGACATGGTAGATGATGAGAGGTTATATCCCCTAGCTGGAGTGTCTAGAACTAGGGGTCATAGTCTGAGAATCAGGGGTAGGACATTTTACTGAGATGAGGCGGAATTTCTTCACTCAGAGGGTAATGAATCGATGGAATTCTCTACCCCAAGAGGCTGTGGATCCTGAGTCGTTGATTATATTCAAGACAGAGATGGGTAGATATTTGAAATCTGGGAGAACCTAGGGATAGGGTGTCAGGCGGGAAAGTGAAGTTGAGATCGCAGATCAGCCATGATCTTATTGAATGGCGGAGCAGGCTAGAGTATGGCTACTCCTGCTCCTAATTATTTTGTTCTTACGTCCTTATAATATGGGAGGTATTTAGAATCATAGAAATTCACGACATAAGAACATAAGAACATAAGAAATAGGAGCAGGAGTAGGCCAATCGGCCCCTCGAGCCTGCTCCGCCATTCAATAAGATCATGGCTGATCTGATCCTAACCGCCAATCTACTATCTATCACAGAACCATCTCCTGCATCTAACAGAATTGCACACACGAAATAGGAGCAGAATCAGGCTACACAGTCCCTGGGCCCGCTCCACTACCCACAGGGCCATGACCGAACCGAACCTAGACTCATGTCCAAATTCCTGCCCGCTCCCCGTAACCCTTAATGCCCTTTACTTCTAGGAAACTGTCTATTTCTGTTTTAAATTTAATTAATGTTGTAGCTTCTACAGCTTTTTGTGGCAGCATATTCCATGGACCTACCACCCTCTGAGTGAAGTAGTTCCTCCTCATCTCAGTTTTGAAAGAGCAGCCCCTTATTCTAAGACTATGTCCCCTAGTTCTCGTCTCACCCGTCATCGGGAACATCCGCCCCGCATCCACCCGATCCAACCCCTTCACAATCTTATATGTTTCAATAAGATCGCCTCTCATTCTTCTGAACTCCAATGAGTAGAGTCCCAATCTACCCAACCTCTCCTCATATGACCACCCCCTCATCCCCGGGATTAACCGAGTGAACCTTTTTTGCACTGCCTCGAGAGCAAGGATGTCTTTCCTTAAGTAAGGACACCAAAACTGTATGCAGTATTCCAGGTGCGGTCTCACCAATACCTTGTACAACTGAAGCAATACCTCCCTATTTTTATATTCTATCCCCCTAGCAATGAAAGCCAACATTCCATTTGCCTTCTTAATCACTTGCTGCACCTGCATACTAACCTTTTGAGTTTCGTGCACCAGGACCCCCAGATCCCTTTGCACTTCAGTACTCTCCAGTTTCTTGCCATTAAGATAATAAATTGCTCTAGGATTTTTCCTGCCAAAGTGCATCACCTCACACTTTCCAGTGTTGTATTCCATCTGCCAAATCTCTGCCCACTTACTTAGCCTGTCTATGTCCCCTTGCAGGTTTTTTATGTCCTCCTCACTCACTACTTTCCCTCCCATCTTTGTATCATCTGCAAATTTTGATATGTTACACTTGGTCCCTTCCTCCAAATCGTTAATATAGATTGTGAAGAGTTGGGGACCCAGCACTGACCCCTGTGGAACACCACTAGTTACTGATTGCCAGTCTGAGAATGAACCATTTATCCCAACTCTTTGCTTTCTGTTAGATAGCCAATCCTCTATCCATGCCAGAATATTACCCCCAATCCCGTGATTTTTTACCTTAAGCAATAATCTTTTGTGTGGCACCTTGTCAAATGCCTTTTGGAAGTCTAAATACATCGTGTCTGAGCAAGCCATATAAAGAGCTATCCAGCCGAATCCCACTTATCCAGCTCTTGGTCCATAGCCCTGTATGTTATGACACTTCAAGTGCTTAATCAAACTTTTTAAATGCGATGAGGATTTCTGCCTCTACCACCCTTTAAGGCCTTGAGTTCCAGGCTCCCACAATCCTCTCATCAATTTGTCTCTGATATGGGTGGGTTGTGTCGCTGAAATGGGTGGGATGTGTCCCTGATATATGTGGAATGTGTCTTTGATATGGATGGGAAGTACCTCTTACATGGGTGGGACGTGTCGCTGATATGGACGGGATGTATCTCTGAAATGGGTGGGATGTGTCTCCGATATAGGGGGGATTTGTTACTTTGATAGGTGGTAGGTAGCTGATATGGGTGGGATGTGTTCTGAAATGGGTGGGATGTGTCGACGATATGGGAGGGATTTGTCGCTGAATAGGGTGGGATGTGATGTCACCAAATGTGGTGTCGCTGTGTGAGAGGCAATGAGTTCGGAGTCTCAGATGCAATCTGTTCTGAGCGGTGTCAGACTCAGTGACAGCTCATCCACCACCACTTATCACATCAAAGACACGTGAAACTAACAGCAGTGCTGATTGCCTAGTTTTATATTCGTTCATGGGATGTGGGCGTCGTTGCCAAGTGCAGCATTTATTGTCCATCCCTAATTGCCCTTGAGAAGGTGTTAGTGTGCCGCCTTCATGAACCGTTGCAGTCCGAGTGGTGAAGGTACTCCCAGAGTGCGACGATATAGGAACGGCGATATACTTAAAAGTCAGGATGGTGTGTGACTTGGACGGGGACTTGGAGGTGCTTGTGTTCCTATGCGCCTGCTGCTCTTGTCCGTCTAGGTGGTAGAGGTCAAGTGTTTGGCAGGCGCAGCCGAAGAAGCCTTGGCGAGTTACTGCAGTGCATCTTGTAGATGGTACACACTGCAGCCACGGTGCACCGGTGGTGGAGGAAATGAATGTTTAAGGTGATGGATGTGGTGCCAATCAAGCGGGCTGCTTTGTCCTGGATGGTGTCGAGCTTCTTGAGTGTTGTTTGAGCTGCACTCATCCAGGAAAGTGGAGACTATTCCTTCAATCTCCTGACTTGGGCCTTGTAGATGGTGGAAAGGTTTTGGGGATTCAGGAGGTGAGACACTCGCCGCACAATGCCCGGCCTCTGACCAGCTCTTGTTGCCACATTATTTATGTGTCTGGTCAAGTTAAGTTTCTGGTCAATGGTGACCCGCAGGATATTGAGAGTGGGGTATTCGGCGATGGTAATGCCGTTGAATGTTAAGTGGCGGAGTTTCGACGCTCACTTGATGGAGGTAGTCATTGCCTGGTGCGAATGTTGCCTGCCACTTATCAGACCAAACCTGAATGTCGTCCATGTCTTGCTGCATGCGGGCATGGACTGCTTCATTATTGGAGGAGTTGCCAGTGGCACTGAACACTGTGCAGTCAGCAGCGAACATCCCCATTCTAACCGTATGATGGAGGGAAGGTCATTGATAAAGCAGCTGAAGGTGGTTGGGCGCATTATCATTTACTAATGATGTATAAAATGCATAATCCATGCAAATTAAAGACTTTTAGTGAAATGGTCTGAGATAAACAAACAAGTAAACATCTCTCCTTGGCCCATGGTAACCAGCTGGGCTTTGCTGCTGTAACATAACTTGTCTTCAGCTGCCCAGCATGAAGGGTGTAGGGAGATTGGAACTGGGGAGGGTCTGAGCATGTTATGGTCAGTATTGGGGAAAGGTCTGTGTTTATTGGTACTTTAATGGGCATAAGAAATAGGAGCAGGAGAAGGCCATTCGGCCCATCGAGCTTGCTCCGCCATTCAATAAGATCATGGCTGTTCCTCTACCTCAAGTCCCCTTTCCCGGCCGATACCCATATCCCTTCAAACCCTTAGTGCTCAAAAATCTATCGATCTCTGTCTTGAGTGTATTCATCGAATGAGCATCCTCAGCCATCTGGGCTCGAGAATTCCGAAGATTCAGAAATATCTGAGTGCTGACATTTCCATTCAATTCAGTCCTAAATGGCCGACCCCTTTATTCTAAGACAATGATCCAAAGTCCTCGACTCTCCAGCCATGGAAAAACAGCCTCTCAGCAACTTCCCCGTTCAAGCCCTTTAAGAATTTTATACGTTTCAATGGGGTAACCTCTCATTCTTCTATACGCCAGCGAATATAGGCCCAATCTACTTAATTTATTCTCCTAGGACAAGGATCTCATCCCAGCAAGCAATCCGGTGAACCTTTGTTGCACCGCCTCTATGACAAGTACATCCTTCCTTAAACAAAACAGAAAATGCTGCAAATACTCAGCAGACCAGGCAACATCTGTGAAGAGAGAAACAGAGGTAAAGTGTCAGGTCGATGACATTTCGTCAGAGCTGGAAAAAGTTAGAGATGTAACAGATTTTAAGCAAGTGTAGGGGCAGGTTACTTAGATTATGTGTGTTTCCCCTTGAGTATCGAATATAAAGGGGTAATCTTGTTGAAGTGCTTAAGATGATTAAATGAGTTGATAGGGTAGATAGAGTTAAACATTTCACCTGGTGGGGGATTCCAGAACAAAGGGTCATAACCTTAAAATTAGAGGTAGGACATTCAGGGGTGATGGCAGGAAACATTTCTTCACACAAAGGGTAGTGGAAATCTGGAGCTCTGTCTCCCCCAAAAGAACTGCTGAGGCTGGGGATCCATTGAAAAATTCAAGACTGAGATTGATAGCTTTTCATTGCGTAAGGGTATTAAGGGTTATTAAGGGTAAGGGATCAAGCCGGGTAGATTGAATAAAGGTACAGAAGAGCCACGGTCTCATTGAATGTCGGAACTGTCTGGAGGGGCTGAATTGCCTCCTCTGGTTCCAATGTTCCTAAGAGCTCTCTGTCTCCTCACTCCTGTTTGCATATGTTGTTCAATGTGGGCTTGTGCCCTTTAGAATATATTACATAAGTAGCTGATATAAACACTACCTTGTTCTCAGTCTCTGACAAACACGTCACCCTCTCACTTTTTAAAGGTTAACATTGTGTAACCTCCACCACACAGCTAACCACAGTCAAATCTATTGGTCACAGGAGGTGGCTTATCAGGTAGAGTCAGGATTGACAATGGGTCCAGTGTGGCACCGTGCAACTTCCTTGAAACCTGTCGATAACACACGGGTATTGACAGAATAGGCAGTGGGGCAGAATTGAGATTGATGAAACTTTCAGGGACCAGGCCTTGTACATGGGGTGGCTGGCAGTGAGATGGAAAGTCAGTCGGCCCTTTTCACACACACTGTAACACTGAGCGTTTCTGAAAGAGAGAGCGGGTCTGCATGGTTTCTAATTTGTCAAATGCTGCAGTCTGTATGGAAAACCATAAACTTTAAACTTTTTACTTTTTTTACTGGAAAAATGCAGACACTGCGACAACGTATGAACGGACACCGCACAACAATCGCCAGGCAGGATTGTTACCTCCCAGTCGGGGAACACTTCAGCAGTCAAGGACATTCAGCCTCGGATCTTCGGTTAAGCGTTCTCCAAGGCGGCCTTCGAGACACACGACAACGCAAAATCATCGAGCAGAAACTGATAGCCAAGTTCCGCACCCATGAGGACGGGCTCAACCGAGATCTTGGTTTCATGTCACACTACATGTAACCCCACCTGACGTAGAGTCATCTGGACTCGAGTCGTCGTTGGCTTGTTCACAGATGTAATTTCCAGGAAAAAAAAAGTAAAACGTTTAAAGTTTATGGTTTTCCATACAGACTGCAGCATTTGACACATTAGACCCCCTGTGACCCCACCTCATTGTCTCAGTTGTATTTTGCTATGTCTTTGATATAATGTCTCCCTGACTGACCTGATTGTCTCTCTGCCGAGGTGTGATAAAAGGCAGTCAGAAAGATTAACTGTAGTCGTCTGACATTGTACGCTGCACAGGCATTGTTCTCTGTCTATATATGCTTTGCCGATTTGTATTCCTTCACTTCACCTGACGAAGGAGCAGCAGCTCCGAAAGCTTGTGATTTCAAATAAAACTGTTGAACTATAACCTGGTGTTGTGCGACTTCTCAATTTCATTCCAGGAATATTGAGGTGTACTCTTCTCTGCTACCAGGAGGTGGCCATGATGCGGAGATGCCGGTGTTGGACTGGGGTGGACAAAATTGAGAGGTCGCACAACACCAGGTTATAGTCCAACAGTTTTATTTGAAATCACAAGCTTTCGGAGCTATCGATTGCCCCTTACTCAGGTGAAGTAAATAGATACAGAATCGCCAAAGCATATATAGATAGAGAACAAAGCATGTGTACCTTACAATTGCAGACAACTAAATTAAATCATCCTGACTATCTGCCGAGGTGTGATAAAGTTAATCAGGTCAGCCAGGAAGGTACCACATCAAAGACATAGCAAGATACAACTGAGACAATGAGGTGTAGTCGCAGGGGTTCTAACGTGTCAAAAGCTGCCGTCTGTATGTAAAACGAAAAGCTTTAAAATTTTTACTTTTTTACTGGGAAAATGTTTACTTTTTTACTGGGAATCACATCTGTGAACAAGCCAACGACGACTCGAGTCCGGATCACGTCATGTATCGTGACATAAACCCAAGATCCCGGTTGAGACCGTCTTCATGAGTGCGGAACTTGGCTATCAGTTTCTGCTCGATTATTTTGCGTTGTCGTGTGTTTCTAAGGTTGCCTTGGAGAACGCTTACCCGCAGATCCGAGGCTGAATGTCCTTGACTGCTGAAGTGTTCCCCGACTGGGAGTTAACAATCCTGCCTGGCGATTGTTGCGCGGTGCTCGTTCATACGTTGTCTCATTGTTTGAACGAGCACCGCGCAACAATCGCCAGGCAGGATTGTTACCTCCCAGTCGGGGAACACTTCAGCAGTCAAGGACATTCAGCCTCGGATCTGCGGGTAAGCGTTCTCCAAGGCAACCTTAGAAACACACGACAACGCAAAATCATCGAGCAGAAACTGATAGCCAAGTTCCACACTCATGAAGACGGTCTCAACCGGGATCTTGGGTTTATGTCACGATACATGACGTGATCCGGACTCGAGTCGTCGTTGGCTTGTTCACAGATGTGATTCCCAGTAAAAAAGTAAAAATTTTCCCAGTAAAAAAGTAAAAATTTTAAAGCTTTTCGTTTTACATACAGACGGCAGCTTTTGACACGTTAGAACCCCTGCGACTACACCTCATTGTCTCAGTTGTATCTTGCTATGTCTTTGATGTGGTACCTTCCTGGCTGACCTGATTAACTTTATCACACCTCGGCAGATAGTCAGGATGATTTAATTTAGTTGTCTGCAATTGTAAGGTACACATGCTTTGTTCTCTATCTATATATGCTTTGGCGATTCTGTATCTATTTACTTCACCTGAGGAAGGGGCAATCGATAGCTCCGAAAGCTTGTGATTTCAAATAAAACTGTTGGACTATAACCTGGTGTTGTGCGACCTCTCAATTTTGACCAGGAGGTGGCGCCATTGCCTAAAAGATCCGCACTCCCCCTAGAGGCCTGTTGGTGAAATGCAGCCAGCATTGACCCTCCCATTTAACAGTAACTCTGGTAACATTAGTGATTAATTTACATTGATCTCTCCTTTCTTTCTCCCCCCTCACCCTCCGCAGGTACAGACTGTTGCTGAGGGTCGGGATCCACAGACCCGGGTTGCATCACTGGTACCTCACCCCAAGGGCCTGATCTCCTGTGTCAGCTCAGACACTCAGTGTCAGCACCTACCAGCAGGGGACACTGCTGACCAGGAGTGATAGAAAGAGACAGAGAGGGAGACAGAGTGAGAGAGGTTGAGAGAAACAAAGGGGCAGAGACAGGGTAGAGAGAAAGACACCGAAATAGAGAGAGAAACCGAGAGAGAACGAGTGAGAGACAGAGAGAGATTAACAGAATAAAGACACAGACAGAGAATGAATGAGAGAGTGAGAGGAAAATATAGACAGAGGGAGACAGGGAGAGTGGGAGAGAGAGTGAAACAGAGAGAGGGAGACAGAGAGAGAGACAGAGATAGAAACTAAGAGAGAGTGAGTGAGAGGCAGAGAGAGAGAGAGAGATGGGGAGAAGAACAGAGATAAACATGGAGAGAATCAGAGAGAGAGAGACAGAGAACGATATGGAAGGCAAGCATCCCATATGCCTTCTTACCTCCTTATCTACCTGTCCTGCTGCCTTCAGGGATCTATGTATATGCACACAAAGGTCACTCTGATTCTCTGTCCTTCCGAGGGTCCTTCCATTCATTTTGTATTCCCTTGCCTTGTTAGTCCTCCCAAAATGCATCAGCTCACACTTTTCAGGGTTAATTTCCATTTTTCACTGTTCTGCCCATCTGACCAACCCGTCTATGTCGTCCTGTAGCCTGAGGCTTCTCTCCTCGCTATTTACCACTCCACCAATTTTCGTGTCATCAACGAACTTACTGATCATACCTACTACATTAATATCTAAATCATTAATATACACTACAAACAGCAAGTGACTCAGCACCGATCTCTGCGGTACACCATTAGACACAGGCTTCCAGTCACAAATACAACCTTCGACCATCACCCTCTTTCTCCTACTACTAAGCCAATTTTGGATCCAATGTGCCAAATTGCCCTGGATCCCATGGGCTCTTACCTTCTTGACCAGTCTCCCATGCGGGACTTTGACAAAAGCCTTACTGAAGTCCATGTAGACTACATCAACTGCACGACCCTCATCCACACACCTAGTCACCCCCTCGAAAAATTCAATCAACTTGGTTAGACATGATCTCCCCCTGACAAAGACATGCTGAATATCCTTGATTAATCTTTGCCTCTCCAAGTAGAGACTATTTCTGTCCGTCAGAATTTTTTCCAATAATTTCCCTACCACTGATGTTAGGCTCGCTGGCATGTAATTCCCTGGTTTATCCCTACTACCCTTCTTGAATAATGGTACTACGTTAGCTGTCCTCCAGTCCTCTGGCACCTCCCCTGTGGCCAGAGAGGTTCTGAAAATTTGTGTCAGAGCCCCTGCCATCTCCTCCCTTGCCGCACACAGCATCCTGGGATACATCTCGTCTGGGCCTGGGGATTTATTCACTTTTAAGCCCGCTAAAACCGCTGGTACCTCCTCCCTCTCAAAGCTAATTTGAAAAGCAGATGACATGTTAGCCTTTATTACAAAGGGATTAGTGTATAAGAGTAAAGAAATCTTATTACAATTATATAGGGCTTTGGTGAGGCCACACCTGGTGTACTGTGTACAGTTTTGATCTCTTTAGCCGAAGGAAGGATATACTGCCTTAGAGGGAGTGCACCATGGGTTTATTAGACTGGTTCCTGGGCTGAGGGGATTGTCCTATGAGGAGCAATTGAGCAGACTAGGCCTACATTCTCTAGAGTTTAGAAGAATGAGAGGTGATCTCATTGAAACATATAAAATTCTTAAGCAGCTTGACAGGGTAGATACTGAGAGGATGGTTCCAGGGATGAGGGACTTCAGTTACTTGTATAGACTGCAGAAGCTGGGGTTGTTCTCCTTGGAGCAGAGAAGATTGAGCGGAGATTTGATAGAGGTGTTCAAAATCATGAGGGGTCTGGACAGAGTAGATAGCGAGAAACTGTTCCCATTGGCGGAAGGGTCGATAACCAGAGGAGACAGATTTAAGGTGATTGGCAGAAGAACCAAAGGCGAAATGAGGAAAACTTTTTTTCTCAGCCGGTTTTTAGGATCATGAATGCAATGCCTGAGAGGGTGGTGTAGGCAGATTCAATCATGGCTTTCCAAAGGGAGTTGGATAAGTACCTGAAGGGAAAAAAATTGCAGGGCTACGGGGAAAGAGTGGGGGAGTGGGACTAGCTAAAGTGCTCTTGCAGAGAGCTGGCACGGGCTCGTTGGGCCGAATGGCCTTCTTCCGTGCTGTAACCGTTCTATGATTTTACGATGTTTCCCCTGGCTGGGGAGTCTAGCAGTCGGGGTCACAATCTCAGAAAAAAGGGTCGGCCATTTAAGACTGAGATGAGGAAAAATTTCTTCACTCAGAGGATTGTGAATCTTTGGAATTCTCTACCCCAGAGGGCTGTGGAGGTTCAGTCGTTGAATATATTCAAGACAGAGATTGATAGATCTTTGGACTCTGAGGGAATCAAGGGATATGGGGATAGTGCTGGACGGTGGAGTTGAGGTAGAAGATCAGCCATGATCTTATTGAATGGCGGAGCAGGCTCGAAGGGCCGAGTGGCCTACTCCTGCCCCTATTTCTTATGTTTTTATGTAGGATTGGAAGACTGAGATCAGCAGTTATAGGATCCAGGGAGTGAACAGGGAGCAGATGGGGAGACTGGTGTGGATTTCAGCACACTGAGGATGTAGGGGGAGGGAGATCGTGTCGGGCGGTGTATTAGGGGTGTAGGAGGGACAAGAGAGGAAAGGTCATAGGAACAATTACTGCAGCAGTGTCCATCAATAGTGAGAGAGAGAGGCTGGGGTTAGAGTGGACCAGGGACAGTCTGTTACAGTGTCTGTTTGCAGTGACCAGTTTTTCTTCTGTTAAAAATAGCCTCCTGTAGCCCAGTGATACCAGCAGCCCATTAAACTCCACCAATGTCCTTTGGTCTGGTGAGGTCTCTCTTTGTGAAACATCGGCCGCTGTTAAAGCTTTTCATTCTGAAATGGTCACAGTGAGAAATGAGCTGTAGAACTGCCGACAACGTCATCTCTAAGGAGATCGGATTGCCCACTGAGTTCGATTGAACTGATGTTAAAGTAACAATGCTACCTTGCCCCATGACAATAACAGATTATCAGAATATTCCCATCGGTTAAAATCCAATATCTCAGGGACTCACTGCCCTGGATGTTCAAGTGGACCCTGTGAATTGGGCCAGAAATTTGGCTCTTGTCGGGTGAGTACGCGCTGTGTACTCACCCGTAAGGCCACCTGAAGTGCCGGTTTCACGCATGTACTGCGCATGCGCGGGAAACTGGAACTTCCGTTCCCCTGAAGGAAGGGGTTCAGAAGTCGAACGCGTGCGCGGGAGAGGCTGCGCGCAAGCAACGAACTTCGTTTTTTTTCAGGTTTCTCTGTGAGGGTAAGTATGGAGAAGCTGCACTTTTAAAAAGGAGGCGCAAGGCCTGTTTTTAACAAGGTAAGTGGTTAATTAATTACAATATAAAAAATTTTTCAACAGGTTTATCTTTTTTACATACTTTAAAGAAAGGTAAGTTTATTTTTAGCACCGTTAAAAAGTATAATTAATTTTTTCAAAAATTTAAATTTTTGTTTAAAGTAGTTAATTTATGTAACTCATAGTTATTTTTAAAATGTGATTTAAAAAAAAAATATTTGAAGTTTAAGTATGGTTTTGGGGCCGATCTCTATTCATAGATTTGACAGGTCTTTCCATTGGCTCTCCATGGCCCACGTGATCCCAGGGGACGCTTCGAACTAACTGCGCCCCTGGGATACGCAAGCACTGCGCGCTGGCAGCTGCAGGATGCGCAGGAGCCGAAGTCCTCGTGGGCCCAAAGCACAACGGCAGGCGCGGTAGGTAACTACGCGCGTGATGCTTGCACCCGCAGGAAGTCGGAGAGCCGAATTTCTGGCCCAGAATTTCCTGTCCTGTCAGACGTGGACATCTTGTAGATCCAGCTTTTAAAACGTTGTGTCAACTCAGTTCTCAGATGGATTGCACTTAGTTTGTAACAAGTTGGGAATAGTAGCATAGTGGCAATGTTACTGGACTAGTAATCCAGAGACATGAGTTCAAATCGCCACCATGACAGCTGGGGAATTTAAATTCAGTTGATTCAATAAATCTGGAATAAAAAGCAAAACTATGGGACCGTCATAAAAACCCATCTGGTTCACTAATGTCCTTTAGGGAAGGCAATCTGCTGTCTTTACCTGGCCTGGCCTATAGGTGACTCCAGACCCATAGAAATGTGGTTGACACTTATCTGCTCTCTGAAATGATCTAGCAAGCCACTCAGTTGTAACAAGTCGCTATGAAACACAATAATAAGACTGAAAGCGGATGGACAACCTGGCATCGACCTTGGCACCAGCTACGGACTTAACAGCGCTGTGGAAATACCCTCACCACGTGGACTGCAGTGGTTCAAGAAGGTGGCTCACCACCACCTTCTCAAGGGCAACTAGGGATGGCCTACATCCCATGAATTAAAAAAAAGTTCTCAATTGTCGAGACATCAAGGACTCGACAAAGCGTGCGTGGGAAACAAAGCTGATTTATTTGACATTGATACAGATTAAACTCCAGCCCAGTTATAGGGGTTATTAACATCAGCAGAAGCAAGCCCCAACTGTCAGAATGAACATGGTTCAGTCCTAGCTTCCCACGTTCCACCCTCTGCAAACTTGAGGTCATCCAAAACAGTGGTGACCATGTCCTAACTCACACCATGTCCCATTCACCCATCACCCCCTGTGCTCGCTGACCTACATTGGCTCCCAGTTAAGCAATGCCTCGATTTCAAAATTCTCATCCTTGTTTTCAAATCGCTCCATGGCCTCGCTCCCTCTCTATCTCTGTAACCTCCTCCAGCCCCACAATCCCCCGAGATATCTGCGCTCCTCTAATTCTGCCCTCTGGAGCATCACTGATTTTAATCGCTCAGCTATTGGTGACTGAGCCTTCAGCTCTGGAATTACCTCCTTAAACCTCTCCGACTCTCTACCTCTCTTTCCTCCTTTAAAACATAGCTCTCATCTGCCCTAATATGTGGGTCGGTGTCAAATTTTGTTTTATAATGCTTCTGTGAAGCGCCTTGGGCATTTTACTACGTTAAAGGTGCTATATAAATACATGTTGTTGTTGTTGGATGAGATTAACAGCAGGAACAATAGCAGAATCCAACCCTGCAGTCACTTGTGAACTCGTTGGTGTGTCAGCAGGTGGGATGAAGGAGTGAATCCCTTCCCACACACGGAGCAGGTGAACGGCCTCTCCCCAGTGTGAACTCGCTGGTGTGTCAGCAGGTGGGATGAAGGAGTGAATCCCTTCCCACACACGGAGCAGGTGAACGGCCTCTCCCCAGTGTGAACTCGCTGGTGCCGGGCTCGGTACACGGCCATCCTGTGGGGTCGGTGCCCTCCCCGCCCCTGGAGCCAGACTCTGACATTACACAGCCCGTGTTGCTGGCTACCGACGTCACACAGGCCGCATCACCCGGTGCGGAGGGGAGCGGGCAGATCGGAGGACCTCCTCATAGGACTGCTCCTGGGCCTGGCCAGAAAGACCATTAACTGGGCCAGGCAGCGGGCGGTCGAGGGGGTCGTTCGGCCCGATTGCCTGCCTCTCTTCCCCGGCCATGTTCGTGCCCGGGTGGCCCTGGAGATGGAGCACGCGGTGTCCGCCGGCACGCTTGAGGCCTTCCGCGACCGGTGGGCGCCGCGGGGACTGGAATGCATCATCACCCCGGCCAACCATATTTTAATTTAATTTGTTAAGTTTTATTGAAAGTTTTATTAAGTTACAGACAATTTGTTTAAACACCCAACCAGCAGAGTGCACAGGCCGCGTGACCGGATTACTGACGTCACACAGGCCGCGTGACCGGGTTACTGACGTCACACAGCCCGCGTTAACGGATTACTGACGTCACACAACCCGCGTTGCCGGGTTACTGACGTCACACAGCCCGCGTGACCGGGTTACTGACGTCACACCGCCCGCGTTACCGGGTTAATGACGTCACACAGCCCGCGTTGCCGGTTTATTGACTTCACACATTCCTCGTTGCCGGCTTACATGACGTCACTGCGCTGAGGCGGTTGAACGGTCGCGTCGTTCTGTTGTGAATTCAAATTAGGAGACACGTGACCGCGAGCGGCCCCGCCTCCGACTGAGAATGTGAACGGGGCGTCCGGCGCTTTGCTGAACACCGATTGGTGGGACGCGCTGTCAATCAGCTGCCTTCAGCCAATAGCAGGGGCGAATAACACAGAATCTCTGCGATCGCTCCGAGGCCGCACTGCGCATGCTCCGGGTTCCCGGATGAAGGCGGTTATTGGAAGGAAAACAAAATGGCGGAAAGTGGGCCGGTGAATCCGAGAGAGCGAAGCCGGAGTGGATTTGGCCGGAGGACCGTCAACACCTGGACCCGCGACCTGAGGGTGAGTGTCCCGGGACTGAGCCGCTGCCTTTTTAAAGTGTGGGCCCAGACTCGGCCCCGAGACTCCAGCTGGGACTGAAGCAGAGTTTGATCCAGGCTCAGCACAGCGGCCGGTCTCTCTCCCTTCCTCCCTTTGTGTGAGTCTCTCTCGCTCCCTCCCCCTCTGTCTCTGGAATTGAAGCAGATTGGTTATTTGGTAAATTTATCTGAAATTTTAGAACAATTGTCAAGCGATTCCTGCTGATCTGAGCGTATTTCCATATAGGACACAGATGCTTCGGGGGAGCAGAGCTCTCGGTCACGTTGAAATGAAGCTAAACAGGTTATTGTAGAAACCGCCTCGCAGTGGAAGGAAACTATGTCAGCAAAACTTTAAAAAGAGTAAAATACATATCCTAGTCATGGGAGATTTTAACTACACCACATAATCTGTCAAGAAGAGGTAGGGAAAGGGGAAAAGGGAATGGAGTATTCACAGTGTGTTCACTCGTTTCTTACCCAGTACATAAGAAGCCCAACAAGAGAGGAATCACTGATGGATCTATAATGGGTGATGGACCAGAGCCGATAAGAGAAGTGAGCTTAGGTGAAAATCTGAACAGTGTCGATCATAACACAGTAATAATGATTGAGAAAGACAGAAGTAGTAGTAAGATTGTGAAAAAGCTGATTTTGAGGTGATGACAATGGAACTAGGGAAGATAAACATGGAACAGAAGAGACAGACAAACACAGAACAGCAGTGGGAAATATTTAAAAAGGTGATCAGTAGAGTTCAGGAGAATTATATTCCACTACAAAACAAGAACAAACTAGCCCATAATAAAACACCAGGGCTGAATAAAGAGATGAGGGTAAAATGGATGCTGAAGAAAAATGCAGACACTGAGTACAGTGACAATAAAGGAGAGGATGAGAAAAGGCAATAGGAAGAGGTTGGGAAAGTGTAAGAAGAACAATTAGGAAGGTGAACAGGAACTGCAAAATTAAATTATCAAGGAATATAAAAAGAAATAGTAAAGTATTGTACAGGCACATAAATAATAGGAAATTCAGGATAGGGACAGAACCACTAAAGGATCACAAGATAAACCAACAGGTAATGACAGCAAAATGGCAGAAATATTGGATACAAAAGCCTGACCTGCTGCAGCACCTGACTGAGTCTTTCCAGCATTTTTTGTTTCTGTTTCAGAAATATTGGATAGTTACTGTGCCTCTGTTTTTACCAGGTAGATGAAAAAGGTGGACATTACATTGGCAGAAAAGATGAGAAGAGAGATCAAGACATATAAAATAGAAAAGGTGAAATAATTGCTAAACTAGCAAAAGTTAGAGGATAAAACCCTGATAAGAAGCAAGGGAAAGAGAGAGCAGAGGCACCATTTTTTGTGTATATATACACACATACACACACACATACACACACACATACACACACACATACACACACACATACACACACACATACACACACACATACACACACATACACACACACATACACACACACATACACACACACATACACACACACATACACACACACATACACACACACATACACACACACATACACACACACATACACACACACATACACACACACATACACACACACATACACACACACATACACACACACATACACACACACATACACACACACATACACACACACATACACACACACACACACACACATACACACACACATACACACACACATACACACACACATACACACACACACACACACACACACACACACATACACACACACATACACACACACATACACACACACATACACACACACATACACACATACACACACACATACACACACACATACACACACACACACACACACACATACACACACACATACACACACACATACACACACACACATACACACACACACATACACACACACACACATACACACACACACATACACACACACATACACACACACACATACACACACACACATACACACACACACATACACACACACACATACACATACACATACACATACACATACACATACACATACACATACACATACACACATACACATACACACACACACACAGGAATAGTTGGTGTAATTTCCAAATTTACAGATGACACCAAATTCTGGTGTATAGTTAATACTGAGGAACACTGTGACAAAATAAAAGATGTTAATAAGCACTGGCAGTTTGGCGTGTAAATGGAAATGAGTTTCAATATAGATAGGTGAGAGATGCTACAATTTTGGTAGGAGGAATAAGGAGGCCACATACACCTTGGAAAGTATGTGTCTAAGTAGATAAGAACATAAGAAGTAGGACCAGGAGTAGGCCATATGGCCCCTCGGGCCTGCTCCGCCGTTCAATAGGATCATGGCTGATCCGAACCTGGACTCTCGTCCACTTCCCTGCCCGCTCCCCATAACCCTTAATTCCCTTATCAGCTAGGAAACTGTCTATCTCCGTTTTAAATTTATTTAATGTCGCAGCTTCCACTGCTTTCTAAGGTAGCAAATTCCATAGATTTACTACCCTCTGAGTGAAGAAGTTTCTCCTCATCTCAGTTTTGAAACGGCAGCCCCTTATTCTAAGATTATGCCCCCTAGTTCTAGTCTCACCCATCAGTGGACACATCCTCCCCGCCTCCACCCGATCAAGCCGCCTCACAATCTTATATGTTTCGATAAGATCGCCTCTCATTCTTCTGAATTCCAATGAGTGTCTAAATGGGGTAGAGGAGCAAAGGGATTCAGAGGGACAGATGCACAAATCGTTAAAAGCAGGTTAACCAGGCCATGAAAATGCAGACCAAGCACTCGGGTTCATTTCTAGAATGATAGATATGCAAAGCAGAGAAGGTATTTTAAACGTGTATAGAACCTTGGCTAGACCACACATGGATTACTAAATGCTTTCCCACCACCGCGGTTAAGCTGACTGGCCTGTAATTGCCAGGTTTATCCTTCTCTCCTTGTTTGAACCAGGGTGTAACATTTGCAATCCTCCAGTCCTTTGGCGCCACCCCTGTAATCTAAGGAGGATTGGAAGATTGTGGCCAGCACCAACGCAATTTCTACCCTTACTCCCCACAGTAACCTCGGGTGCATCCCATCCGGACCGGGTGACTTATTGACTGTAAACACCGCCAGCCTGTCTGGTACCTCCTCTTTATATTTTTATCTCATCCAGTATCCCAGCAACCTCCTCGTTTACCATAGCTTTGGCAAATCCTCTTCCTTGGTCAACGCCGATGCAACATACTCCTTTCGTACTTCAGCCATGCCTTCTGCTTCCCCCAGTAGGTCTCCATTTTGGTCCCTAATAGGCCCCACTGCTCCTCTGACAATCCTTTTTCTGTTAATATGCCTAAAGAAGACCTTTGGATTACCTTTATGTAATTCTGTGGTGAATTCTGAAAAGACATGGTACAGCACTCGAAATAATCTTCAGCAATGGGCTGGGTGTCGGGTCCAAACTCCGACCTTTCACCCCTACCGGTCTGAAGGTCTTGTGTAAAATGAATGTGGGGATTTCAAACACAATCCTTGGTGAGAGGTCAGATTTGTACCAAACTAGGCCGTTTGATAGTTCAAGATTTCCACTAGGCTTTGTGTGAAGACGTGCTTCCTGACCTCGCCCCTGAATGGACTATTTATAATGTCAATATTATGCCCTCTTGTTCTGGACTCCCCCACTAGAGGAAAGAGTTTCTCTGTCATTTTGACGAACTTGATTTGAGACTTTTGACGAGCTCAGAGGGTGGATGAGGGCTGTTCAGTTGATGCTGTGTATATGGACTTTAAAAAGGCCTTTGATGAAGTACCACGTAATAGGCTTGTTAGCAAAATTGAAGTCTGGGATAAAAGAAGCAGTAGCAGCAGGGATACAAAATTGTCTAAGGGATAGAAAACAGAGAGTTGTGGTGAATGCTGTTTTTTGGACTGGAGGGAGGTATTCAGTGGTGTTCCCTGGGGATCTGTACCAGGATAACTGCTGTTTTTGATATATATTAATGAGCTGGATTGGGATAAAGGGCACAATTTTGAAATTTGCAGCTGACTCAACTTGGAAGTGTTTAAAACGGTGAGGAAGTTAGTAATAGACTTCAAGAGGATATAGACAGGCTGGTGGATTGGACGGACACATGGCAGATGAGTTACAACACAGAAAAGTGTGAGGTTGTTCAGTTTGGGAGGAAGAATGAGAAGAGACAATGCAAGTGAAATGGTACAATTTTAAAAGGGGTGCACGAACACAGACCTGGGGGGATGTTTGTGCACAAATCTTTGGTGGCAAAACAGGTTAACAAAGCAATTGTAGTTAATAAAGCCAATGGAATCCTGGGCTTTATAAATAGAGGCATAGAGTATAAAAACCAGGAATCGATGGTAAACCAATATAAAACACTAGTTTGGCCTCAGCTGGAGTATTGTGTCCAATTCTGGGCACCACACCAGGAAGGACGTGATGGCTTTGGAGAGGAGACTTGCTAGAATGGTTTCAGGGATGAGGGATTACAGTTACTTGGATAGACTGGAGAAGCTGGGATTGTTCTCCTTAGAGCAGAGAAGGTTAAGAGGAGATTTGATCGAGGTGTTCTAAAATGAAGAATTGTTTAGATAGAGTAAATAGAACAACTTGTATTTATATAGCACCTTTAACGTAGTAAAACGTCCCAAAGGCGCTTCACAGGAGCCGCATAAGATTATATTGAGGCAGATGACCAAAAGCTTGGTCAAAGTGTTAGGTTTTCAGGAGTGTTTTAAACAGGCCATGAAAATGTAAACACGGCGCTGGGGTTCATTTCTAGAGAGATCGAATTGCAAAGCAGCGAAGTTATGTTAAACATGTAGATTCTGTTGGAACCTTGGTTAGACCACACTTGGTGTACTCTGTACAGTTCTAGTCTCCATATTATGAAAAGAATAGAGAGACACTGGAGAAGGTGAACCAAAGATTGAAGAGAATGATACCAGAACTGAGAGGTTCTAAGTATCCAGAATGACTGAACATGCTGGGGCTCTTTTCTCTAGAAAAGCGAAGACTTGAGGGGTTATTTATTAGAGATCTGTATAATTATGAAGGGGTTTGATAGGGTAGATGATGAAGATGTTGCCACTTGTGGGGAATCCAAAACTGGGGGTCAAAAACATAAGATACTCACTAATAAATCTAATGAGCTCAGGAGAAACCTCTTTACCCAGAGAGTGGTTAGAATGTAGAGCTTGCTGGCACATGGAGTAGTTGAGGTGAATAGCAGAGTGCCTTTAAGGGAAGCTAGATAAGTTCATGAGGTGGAAAGGTATAGACGGATATGATAGGGTGAGGTAAATTAAGGTGGGTGGAGGCTCGTGTGGAACATAAATACCAGCATGGACTTGTTGGGCAGACTGGCCTGTTTCTGTGCTGTAAATACTGTGTAATTCTATGGTGAATTCTGAAAAGACACGGTACAGCACTCGAAACAATCTTCAACAAGGGGCTGGGGGGTCAGAGGGTCAAAACTCTGACCTTTCACCCCTACCGATCTGAAGGTCTTGTGTAAAATGAATGTGGGGAGTTCAAACACAGTCCTTAGTGAGAGGTCAGATTTGTACCACACTAGGCCCTAAATCGGCAGACTGGCTGTTACATGCTGAACAAGTGCCTTCAGAAGCCTGTTTAAACCCTCTCTCTCCGTCACTGATCTCAATCCACCTACAACCATAACCCATTCTCTCCTGCTCAGTCTGTGTGTGTCTGTATATGTGGGTATGTCTGTGTAGGTGTTTCTGCATGTGTCTCTTTTGCGGGTGTGTGTGTGTTTCTGTATGTGTGGGTATAAACAGACATACAGAACCCTACCTAATGAAAATCTATCAATCAGTCTTGAATTTTTCAATTGAGCTCCAGCATGAACAGCTTTTTGGGGGAAGAGTTCCAGATTTCTGCTACCCTTTGTGTGACGAAGTGCTTCCTGACATCACACCTGAACAGCCTAGCTTTAATTTTAAGGTTTTGCCCCCTGTTCTGGACTCTCCCACCAGATGAAATGGTAGCTCTCGATCATCTTGAAACCTCAATGATATCACCCATAATTTTCTATATTCAATTTTATAAATTCAGGAACAGAAATGGTATGGAGCGGGGAGGGGAACAGAGTAACAGTGGTAATGTCAAGGTAATGAAGAGGGAGCTCAGTATTTTACCTGCTCTGTGAGTGCTCGATGCTGACACTCTATAAAGTGGAGGTAGGAACAGGAGTAGGCTATTCAGCCCCTCGAGCCTGTTCCCCCATTCAGTGAGATCATGGCTGATCTGTATCATAACTCCATCCACCTGCCTTGGCTCTGTATCCTTTCTCGACCCTTGCCTGGCAAAAATCTATTGATCTCGGTATTAAATTATTAATTACGCTAGCATCTGCTGCTTTTTGTGGGCGAGTTCCATACTTGTACCACCCTTTGCGTGAAGAAGTGTTCCCTAACTTCTCTCCTGAATGGCCTGGCTTTGATTTTGAGATTCTGTCCCCTTGACCTAGCATCCTCCACCAGTGGAAATAGTTTCTCTCTCTCTCTACCTTGGCAATTCCTTTTAACATCCTAAAAATCTAAATGAAATGAAATCACCCCTTAACCTTCTATATTCCAGGAAATACAAGCCTTGTTTATGTAATCTCTCCTCACAATCCTGGAACTCCCTCCCTCCCTAACAGCACTGTGGGAGTACCTTCACCACATGGACTGCAACGGTTCAAGAAGGCGGCTCACCACCATCTTCTCGAGGACAATTAAGGATGGACAATAAATGCTGGCCTTGCCAGCGATGTCCACATCCCAGGAACGAATAAAATAAATAATTTAACCTTTGGTACCCTGTTAACATTCTGGTGAATCTGTATTGCACTCTCTCTCCAAGGCCAGTATATCCTTCCTGTGAGGTGCGGTGCCCAGAACTGAATGCAATTCTCCAGATGGGGTCTTTCCAGAGCTCTCCACAGCTGAAGCACCAACATTCCATTAGCCTCTTTAATTATTTTTGTACCTGTCCACTCGCTTTTACTGATTTAAGTACTTGGACCCCTAAATCTCACCAGTAAGAGGTGTGGGGTGTGTGTATTTTCTGTTTAAATTTGTGCATTCGGTTTCATTTGATTCTGGTATTTAACAGCAACAAACAACTCCTGCAAACCCTCAGCAACTGAATCTCTATTTGGAATAGTTCACTAGTCCTGGCGACTGCTCCAACTCACCCTACGTAACTGTCTGTCCCACTATCCTTCCCGGGTGGGTTCGGATGTTGCAGACCGAAACAGTGCCAGATCCAGTGATGGATTCCCACCAGCCCGAGCTCGCCATGTTCTCACTGAATGAAACCTTCGTTCACAGGAAGCAGGCTCTGTTTGATTCTTTAGGTCCCGTATCCCCTGACCTTGTATTACTGCTGTCAGAATAATGGGCTGTACTCAGAAATAAAACTTACTGCATTAATCACATCTTCACATCCGTGTGTTGTTTCTCTTTAGGATCAGTGTACCGGAGGACAAGGTGTCCCGGGATGAAATGAGGCTGGGAGAAGATTTGGGAAATGCAGGAAATGGGAAGAGGAAACTGGCGCAGGGAATCTGTCCAAGTGTCCAATAACACATTCAGAAAGGTAATGAGATAAGACAGGTGTCCCAGAGTGTCAGCACTCTGACAGTTCGGGGTTCAAGCTGTTTAACTTGAAACGGTTTCTTCAGGCTGATTGGAAATAGACATTTATTGCATCAGACCCACAGACCGTTTGATGGGACAGTGTGGAGGGAGATTTACTCTCGATCTAACCCGTCCATCCTCTATTTTGTTTTTTCTCTTTCGCTCTCTGCCTCATTTAATCTCTATCTTTTTCTTTCTCTCTCTCTCTCTCTGTGCCTCAACTCACTCTGCCTCACTCTCGTCACTTTCTTTCTCAATAGCTCTCTCTCCACACGTCGTTTTCTCTCTCTCATTCACCTTTGCTCTGTCTCTCTTCTCTCTCTATCTCTCTCTGCCTCGCTGTGTCTCACGCTTTCTGCCTTTCTCTTCTCTGCCTCGGTCCCTCCTTCTGCCTCACTCTTAGTCCCGCTCTCTGCATGTATCGACCCTCTGTCTTCTCTCTTCCTCCTTCTCTCGCTCACCATCTCAGCCACTATCTCATCTTTCCCTCCCCTCTCTATCTCTGCCTCATTCTCTCTCTCTCTCTCTCTCTCTCTCTCTCTCTCTCTCTCTCTCTCTCTCTCTCTCACTCCCTCTTTTCCTTTAAGTCTCTCTCTGTGTAAATCACTTATTTTACAGTCGGTTTCCTCTCTGCCCATTTCTCTGTCTCCCCCTTTTTGTCGCACTTTCTTTTCTCACTCTACCTCTCTGTTTCCTCTCTCTTTCCAAGTTTCTCCCCTTTTTTTTCTCTTTCTCTGTCAATATTCCTGATGTAAAAGGACTGTCCCAACACAACATGAGCCCAACCCGTACTTTGAACACATTGCATGAGCTGATCACAGCTTCTGCACCCCTAGTTTTAAAATGAGCTGTCTGGGATGTACAGACCCCACCAGGGGATTGGAGCCCTGCAAGATTTAACTGTTAGTCGAGAGGGAAGCTTGCCTCCACATCTCATCCAGCCCCAATCCTGAACTCATTTTACTACATTTCATCGTCCAGTTACATATCCGCCTGCCTTTGTATACATGCCTTTCTGTAAATCTACTGGTTCTTGTTTCTCATTTTTGACAGCCTGTTTCTTCAATTAATCTGTTGGGTCATTTTGTAATTTTTTGAAGAATTGGCAAGCGATTCCTGCTGATTTGCTGAGCGTATTTCCATATAACGCTAAAAAGTTATTGGGACCGCCTAGCAGTGCATGGAAACTGAAGAAAATATGTCAGCAAATCTATAAAATGAGTAAAATACGTATCATAATCACGGGAGATTTTAACTACACCAATTAATCTGTCAAGAAGAGGTAGGGAAAGGGGAAAAGGTTTAAGATAATGATTGCGAAAAAAAAGTAATAGATAGGAAAAATCAGATTTTGAGGTGATGTAAATGGAACTAGGGAAGATAAACTTGAACAGAATATTGACAAAGAGATAGAATAGCAGCGGGAAATATTTAGAAAGGTAATCAATAGAGTTCAGGAGAATTATATTCCACTAAAAAAGAACAATCTAGCCAATAATGAAACACCAGGGATGAATAAAGAGATGAGGGCAAAATTGAAACTAAAGAAAAAGGCAGACACTGAGTACAGTGACAATAAAGGAGAGGATGACAAGGGAATAGGAAGAGGTTGGGAAAGAAGTAAAAAAAAAAATTTAAAAAAAATTAGGAAGGCGAAAAAAACCTGAAATTAATTATTAAGGAATACAAAAAGAAATAGTAATGTAATCTACAGACACATAAAACAAAAGGTAAAACAGGATAGGGACACGGCACTGAAAGATGCACAAGATAAACTCACAGGTAATGACAGAAATATTGGGGAATTACTTTGCCTCAGTTTTTGTCAGGTAGACTAACCAGGTGGACATGATATATTTTTTGACCTCGTTTAAAGTAAAGACATTTTAAATAGAAAGGGGAAAATAATTGATAAACTAGTTAGTTACAGAGAATAAATGCGTGGGTCTGGATGTAATGCATTCGCACATACTGAATGAAGCAAGGGAAGAGATAGCTGAGGCACTATTAGCTATAGAATCATAGAAAGTTACAGCACGGAAGGAGGCCATTTCGGCCCATCGTGTCCGCGCTGGCCGACAAAGAGCTATCCAGCCTAATCCCACTTTCCAGTTCTTGGTCCGTAGCCCTGTAGGTTACGGCACTTCACGTGCACATCCAAGCACTTTTACAATGTGATTAGGGTCTCTGCCTCTACCACCCTTTCAGGCAGTGAGTTCCACACCCCCACAACCCTCTAGGTGAAGAAATTTCCCCTCTAAAGCTCCTACCAATTACTTTAAATCTATGCCCCCTGGTTTTTGACCCCTCTGCTAAGGGAAATAGGACCTTCCTATCCACTCTATCTAGGCCCCTCATAATTTTATACACCTCAATAAGGTCTCCCCTCAGCCTCCTCTGTTACAAAGAAAACAAACCCAGCCTATCCAATCTTTCCTCGTAGCTAAAATTCTCCAGCCCAGGCAACATCCTCGTAAATCTCCTCTGTACCCTCTCTAGTGCAATCTCATCTTTCCTGTAATGTGGTGACCAGAACTGCATGCAGTACTCTAGCTGTGGCCTAACTAGTGTTTTATATACAGTTCAAGCATAACCTCTCTGCTCTTGTATTCTATGCCTCGGCTAATAAAGGCAAGTATCCTGTATGCCTTCTTAACCACCTTATCTACTTGGCCTGCTACCTTCAGTGATCTGTGGACCTGCACTCCAAGGTCCCTTTGTTCCTCTACACTACTGTGTCCTACCATTTAATGTGTATTCCCTTGCCTTGTTAGTCCTCCCCAAATGCATTACCTTGCACTTCTCCGGATTGAATTCCATTTGCCACTGTTCTGCCCACCTGACCAGTTCATTGATATCTTCCTGCAGTCTACAGCTTTCTTCTTCACTATCAACTACACAGCCGATTTTAGTATCATCTGCAAACTTCTTAATCAAACCCCCTACATTCAAGTCTAAATCATTGACAAATAGCACAAAAAACAAGGGACCGAGTACTGAGCCCTGCGGAACCCCACTGGAAACAGCGTTCCAGTTACAAAAACACCCATCAACCATTGGGCCCCAGCTATTCACAATATATATCAATGATTTGGATGAGGGAACCAAATATAATATTTCCAAGTTTGCTGACGACACAAAACTAGGTGGGGTTGTGAGGAGGATGCCAAGAGGCTTCAAGGTGATTAAGACAAGTTGAGTGAGTGGGCAAATACATGGCAGATGCAGTATAACGTGGATAAATGTGAAGTTAACCACTTCGGTAGGAAAAACAGAAAGGCAGAGTATTTTTTAAATGGTGATAGATTGGGAAATGTTGATGTACAGAGGGACCTGGGTGTCCTTTTACACCAGTCACAAAAGCAAACATGCAGGTGCAGCAAGCAGTTAGGATGGCAAATGGTATGTTGGCCTTCATTGCAAGAGGATTTGAGTACAGGATGCCTTACCAGTTATACAGGGCCTTGGTGAGACCACACCTGGAGTACTGTGCGCAGTTTTGGTCTCCTTACCTAAGAGAGGATATACTTGCCATAGAGGGAGTGCAGCGAAGGTTCACCAGACTGATTCCTGGGATGGCAGGACTGTCGTATGAGGAGATATTGGGTCGACTAGGCCTGTATTCACTAGAGTTTAGAAGAATGAGATGGGATCTCATTGAAACGTATACAATTCTGACAGGGCTAGATAGACTGGATGCAGGGAGGATGTTTTCCCCTGGCTGGGGACTCTAGAACGAGGGGTCACAGTCTCAGGATACGGGGTAGGACATTTAGGACTGAGAGGAGGAGACATTTCTTCACTCAGGGTGGTGAACCTGTGGAATTCTCTACCACAGATGGGTGTGGAGGCCAAGTCACTGAATATATTTAAGAAGGAGATAGATAGATTTCTAGGTACAAAAGGCATCAAGGGGTGTGGGGAGAGCAGGAATATGGTATTGAGATAGAGGATCAGCGATGATCATATTGAATGGCGGAGCAGGCTCGAATGGCCAACTCCTGCTCCTATTTTTCTATGTTTCTGTTACCCTTTGCTTCCTTCCTATTGAGCCAATTTTGGATCCAATTTGCCACTTTGCCCTGGATCCCCCTGGGGTTTCACTTTTGTGACCAGTCTGCCATGTGGGACCTTATCAAAAACCTTGCTAAAATCCATATACACTACATCAAAGGCACTACCCTCATCGACCCTCCTTGTTACCTCCCTCATAAATTTCAATCAAGTTAGTCAGACACGACCTTCCCTTAACAAATCCATGCTGATCGTCCTTGATTATGCCGTGTCTTTCTAAATGAAGATTTATTCTGTCCCTCGGAACTGTTTCCAATTTTCCCACCACCGAGATAAGGCTGACTGGCCTGTAATTACTCGGTCTATCCCTTTCTCCCTTTTTTAAACAAAGTTACAATGCTAGCAGTCCTCCGGCACCACACCTGCAGCCAGAGAGGATTGGAAAATGATGGTCAGAGTCTCTGCTGTTTCCTCTTTTGCTTCTCTTAACAGCCTGGGGTACATTTCATCGGGGCCTGGGGCTTTATCCACTTTCAAAGCTGCTAAGCCCCTTAATACTTCCTTTCTCACTATGTTTATTTCATCTAATATTTCACACTCCTCCTCCCTGATTGCAATGTCTGCACCGTCTCTCTCTTTTGTGAAAACAGACGCAAAGTATTCATTAAGAACCATACCCACGTCTTCTGCCTCCACACACAGATTACCTTTATATTCTCTAATAGGCCCTAGTCTTTCTTTAGTTATCCTCTTGCTCTTAATGTATTTATAAAACGTCTTTGGGTTTTCCTTGATTTTACTTGCAAACATTTTTTCATGCTCTCTTTGCTTTCCTAATATCCTTTTTAGTTGCACCCCTGCACTTTCTATACTCCTCTAGAGTTTCTGCAGTATTGAGCCCTCGGTATCTGTCATAAGCCTCTTTTTTTTTTTCTTTATCCTTCCCTGTATGTCCCTTGACATCCAGGGAGCTCTAGATTTGTTCGTCCCACCATTTTTCTTCAAGGGAACATACTTGCTCTGAACCCTCAGCATCTCCTCTTTGAATGCCTCCCACTGCTCTGACACTGATTTACCTTCTAGTAGCTGTTTCCAGACCACTATGGCTAAATCCCATCTCAGCTTAGCAAAATTGGCTTTTCCCCAATTGAGAACTTTTATTCCTGGTCTATCTTTGTCATTTTCCGTAACTACCCTAAATCTAACTGAATTATGATCACTAGCACCAAAATGCTCTCCCACTGATACCCCTTCCACCTGCTCAGCTTCATTCCCTTAAACTAAGTCCAGAACCGCCCCCTCCCTTGTTGGGCTTGTTACATACTGGCTAAAAAAGTTCTCCTGAATGCATTTTAGGAATTCCACACCCTCTATTCCTTTCACACTAATTTTATCCCAGTTTATATTAGGGTAGTTGAAATCCCCTATTATTACTGCCCTATAGTTTTTGCACTTCTCTGAAATTTGCCTACATATTTGCTCTTCTAACTCCCTCTGACTGTTTGGGGGTCTGTAGTACACTCCCAGCAGTGTGATCGCCCCCTTTTTGTTCTTCAATTCAACCCATATGGCCTCATTTGATGACCCTTCCAACATCTTCCCTCCTCACAGCTGTAATTGTTTCTTTAATCAATACTGAGACCCCCCTCTCGATCCCATCTGAAACCCTGTAACCAAGAATGTTGAGTTGCCATACCCGCCCTTCTTTCAGCCATGTCTCAGTAATAGCTATAATATCATACTCCCAAGTGCTCTCAGCTCATCTGCCTTATTCCCTATACTCCCTGTATTGAAGTATGTACCATTTAGCACTGCCAAACTCCTTTGTTGTCTATTTTCCAGCCCTTGCTTCCTTTGTCTTCCAAATTCACTTTCTGCTTTTCTGCTTTCTAATTTCTGCTTTGCTTCTCTCCCTTCTGAATCTATTCTCCAGTACCCATCCCCCTGCCAAGCTAGTTTAAACCCTCCCCAACAACACTAGCAAATCCCACCCCCCGCGAGGATATTGGCCCCGACTCTGTTGAGGTGCAACCCGTCCAGCTTGTGCAGGTCCCACCTCTCCCAGAAGCGTTCCCAATGCCTCAGGAATATAAAGCCCTCCCACCTGCACCATCTCTCCAGCCACGCATTCATCTGCTCCATCCTCCTATTTGTGTACTTACTAGCACGTGGCACCGGGAGTAATCCGGCGATTGCTACCGTTGAGGTCCTGCTTTTTAATCTCTTTCCTAGCTCACTAAACTCTGCCTGCAGGACCTCATCCCTCTTTCTACCGATGTCATTGGTACCGATATGGACAACTACCTCTGGCTGTTCACCCTCTCTCCCCAGAATGCCCTGCAGCCGCTCGGTGACATCCTTGATCCTGGCACCAGGGAGGCAACATACCATCCTGGAGTAGCATCTACGGCCGCAGAAACACCTGTTTGTTCCCCTAACTATCGAATCCCCTACCAGTATTGCTCTTCCATTCTCTTTCCTTCCCCCCCCCCCCCCCCCACCCCGCCTGTGCAGCTGAGCCACCCGTGGTGCCGTGGACTTGACTCTGGCTGTACTCCCCAGAGGAACCATTGCCCCCACCAATACTCAGAACAGAATACCGTTTGGAGAGCGCGATGCACTCAGGGGACTCCTGCACTATCTGCCTGGTCTTCCTCTTCTGTCTGGCGGTCACCCATTCCCCCTCTGCCTGCGCATTCTTAAGCTGCGGGGTGGCCACCTCTAGAAACGTGCTATCCACGAAGTTCTCAGCCTCGCGGATGCACCGCAGTGACTCCAGCTGCCGCTCATGCTCCGAAAGCCGGAGCTCGAGTTGCTGTAGCTGGCAACACTTCCTGCACATGTGGTCGTCCAGGCTACGGGAAGCGTCCAGGACTTCACACGTGACACAGGATGTGCACTCCACGGGACTGAGCTGCCCTGCCTTGCCTCTAGGTATTAGATTACTTAACTGAAGTTTTTAGTATACCCCTCTGACCAGCCCCGAATCTGAATCGCAAAGATAAACGATGTGACCTTTACCAACCAATGAGTTACCAGCTATCCTGTGACGTCACAGCTTGTGTTTTATGTTCCCCCTCACTGCTGCCGGTGAGTCTGGGCCTCGCTCTCTCTCCCGCTCCTTATACACCTCGCTCAGGCTCCACCCAGGGCCGCTCTCACTGCTGCTGCCGGTGAGTCTGGGCCTCGCTCTCTCTCCCGCTCCTTATGCACCTCGCTCAGGCTCCACCCAGGGCATATCTCACTGCTGCCGGTGAGTCTGGGCCTCGCTCTCTCTACCGCTCCTTATACACCTCGCTCAGGCTCCACCCAGGGCCGCTCTCACTGCTGCCGGTGAGTCTGGGCCTCGCTCTCTCTCTCCCGCTCCTTATACACCTCGCTCAGGCTCCACCCAGGGCCGCTCTCACTGCTGCCGGTGAGTCTGGGACTCGCTCTCTCTCCCGCTCCTTATACTCCTCGCTCAGGCTCCACCCAGGGCTGCTCTCGCTGCTGCCGGTGAATATACTCGCGAATTAGCAGCATAATTTGAAAATTTGCTGATGACACCAAATTCGGGACTATAGTTAATACTGAGGAGGACTGACAAAATAGAAGATGTTAATAAACTTGGATGATGGGTGTGTAAATGGCAAATCACTTTCAATGTTGATGGGTGTGAGGTGGTGCATTTTGGTAGGAGGAATAAGAAGGCCACAAACTCCTTGGAAAGTAAGTGTCTAAATGGGGTCGAGGACAAAGGGATCTAGGGGGACAGGTGCACAAATCATTAAAAGGTTAACAAGGCCATAAAAATGCAAACAAAGCACTGGGGTTCATTTCTAGAGTAAGAGAATTGCAAAGCAGAGCAGTTATGTTAAACACGTATCGAACCTTGGTTCGACCACACTTGGAGTACTGTGTACAGTTCTGGTCTCCATATTACGAAAGGACATCGAGGCACTGGAGAAGGTGCAAAAAAGATTGACAAGAATGATACCCTAACTGAGAGGTTCTGAGTATCCGGAATGACTGACCTGCTGGGGCTCCTTTCTCTAGAAAAGAGAAGGCTGAGTGTTGACGTAATCGAGATCTTGATGGGGTAGCTGCAGAGAAGATGTTCCCACTTGTGGGGAGTCCAAAACTAGGGGTCATAAATATAAGATAGTCACTAATAAATCCAATAATGAACTCAGGAGAAACCTCTTCACCCAGAGAGTGGTTAGAATGTAGAGCTTGCTGTCACATGGAGTAGTTGAGGTGAATAGCAGAGTGTCTTTCAGGGGAAGCTAGATAAGTACATGAGGGAGAAAGGAATAGAAGGATATGATTGGGTGAGGTGAAGTAAGGGAAGAGGAGGCTCGTGTGGAGCATAAACACCGGCATGGACCTGTTGGGCTGAATGGCCTGTTTCTGTGCTGTAAATACTATGTAATTCTATGGTGAATTCTGAATAGACACAGTACAGCTCAAAACAGTCTTCAGCAAGGGGCTGGGTGTCAGAGGGTCAAAACTCTGACCTTTCACCCCTACTGTTCTGAAAGACTTGTGTAAAATGAATGTGGGGAGTTCAAGCAGAGTCCTTGGTGAGAGGTCAGATTTGTACCACACTAGGCCCTATATCGGCAGACTGACTGTTACGTGCCGAACAAGTGCCTTCAGAAGCCTGTTTAAAATCTCTCTCTCGTCACTGATTTCAATCCACCCACAACCTTAACCCTCTCCCTCCTGCTCAGTCTGTGTCTGTCTGTAATTTGTGTTTCTGTAAGAGTGTCTGTTTTTTGTGTATTTGTGTCTGAATGTCTATATTTGTGTCTGTGTTGGTATAGACACAACACTCTTACCTAACAAAAATCTATCAATCTTAGTTTTGAACTATTCAAATGACCCCCAACCTCAACAGCTTTTTGCGTGACAGTTCAAGATTTCCACGAGACTTTGTGTGAAGATGTGCTTCCTGACATCACCCCCTGAATTTACTATTAATGTAAAGGTTATGCCCTCTTGTTCTGGACTCCCTCACTAGAGGGAATAGTTTCATTTTAAAGTTTTGACTGACTGGCTTGACTTTTTTGACGAGGTAACAGAGGGTGGATGAGGGCAGTTCAGTTGGTGCTGTGAATATGGACTTTAAAAAGTCCTTTGATGAAGAGCCACGTAATAGGCTTGTTAGCAAAATTGAAGCCGGTGGGATAAAAGGGGCAGTAGCAGCAGGGCTAGTAAACAGAGTTGTGGTGAATGGCTGTTTTTCAGACTGGAGGGAGGTATACAGTGGTGTCCCGCAGGGTTCAGTACTGGGACAACTGCTGTCTTTGATATACATTAATGACTTGGACTTGCGGGTGCAGGGCACAATGTTGACATTTCCAGCTGACTCGAAACCTGGAAGTGTAGAAAACATTGAGGAAGATAATAATAGACTTCAAGAAGACATCGGCAGGCTGGTGGAATGTTCGGACACATGGCAGATGAAATTCAACGCAGAAAAGTGTGAGGTGATACAGTTTGGTAGGAACAATGAGGAGAGACAATCCAAGCTAAATGGTACAAATTTAAAGTGGGTGCAAGAACAGAGAGACCTGGGGGTGCTTGTGCAGAAATCTTTGGGGGCAGGACAGGTTAACAAAGCAGATAATAAAGCATATGGGATCCTGGGCTTTATAAATCGAGGCGTAGAGTACAACAGTCAGGAAGTTATGCTGAACCTATATAAAATACTTGTTTGGCCTCAGCTGGAATATTGTGTCCAATTCTGGGCACCACACTTTAGGAAGGGCGTGAAGGCTTTGGAGAGGGTACAGAAGAGATTTACCAGAATGGTTCCAGGGATGAGGGATTACAGTTACATGGATAGACTGGAGAAGCTGAGGTTGTTCTCCTTCAAGCAGATGAGGCTAAGAGGAGATTTGATGGAGGTGTTTAAAATCATGAAGGGTTCAGATAGAGTAAATACAGAGAAACTGTTTCCAATCACTGAAGGGTCGATAACGAGAGGGCACAGATTAAAGGTGATTGGCAAAAGAACCAGACACAAGATGAGGACAAACTTGTTTATGCAACGAGTGGTTAGTATTTGGAATGCACTGCCTGATAGGCTGCTGGATACAGATTCAATAGTAGCTTTCAAAAGGCAATTGGAAAAATACGTGAAGGGATAAAAATTGCAGGGATATGGGGAAAGAGCAGGGAGTGGGACTAACTGGATTGCTCTTCGAAAGAGCTGGCACAGAATTGATGGGCCGAATGGCCTCCTCGTGTGCTGTACTATTCTTTGATTCTATTATCTTAAACACCTCAATTATATCACCAGTTAATCCTTTCTATATCGGGAATACTGATCTAGTCTCTGCAACCTGTCCTCATAATTGAGCCTTTTAGCTCCGGTGTCATTCTGGTGAATGTGTGCTGCACCCACTCCAAGGCCAATGTATCCTTCCTGAGATGCGGTGCCCAGAACTGAATGCAGTTCTCCAGGTGGGGTCTAACCAGAGCTCTGTCCAGCTGAAGCATCTCTTCATCCCCTTTGTATTCCAGCCCTCTCAAGATAAAGGACAACATTCCATTAGCCTTTGAATTATTTTTTGTACCTGTCAGTTACCTTTTAGTGATTCCTGTCTTTGGACTCTGTTTGATGGTTTAGGTCCTGTAGCCCTTGACCCTGTGTTACTGCTGTCAGAATAATGGGCTGTACTCAGAAATAAAACTTACTGCATTGATCACAGCTTCACATTCATGTCATGTTTCTGTTCAAGATCAGTGTGTCCGAGGGCAAGCTTTTCGGGGGTGGAATGAGGCTGGGAGAAGATTTGGGAATCGCAGAAAATGGGAAGAGTGCCTAATAACACATTCATAAAGGTACTGCGATAAGACAGGTGTCCCAGAGTGTCAGCTCTGTGACCGTTCGGGGTTCAAGGTATCTCACTTCAACGGGGTTCTTCATACAGATTGGAAATAGACATCCATTGCATCAGAGATGTGGAGATCTGGTGGGAAAGTTGACATGAGGTGGAAGATCAGCCATGATCTTACTGAATGCCGGAGTATGGCACAGTCCTGCTCCTTATTACTGTATGTTAATTAGACCCACCGACCGTTTGATGCGACAGTGTAGAGAGAGATTTACTCTTTATCTAACGTGTGCTTCCTCTATCTCGTTTTTTTCTCTTTCACTATCTGTAGCATTTTGTCTCTCTCTTATCTCTCTGCCTCTCTCATCCCTCTGCCTCTGTTTCTTTCTGTCTCATTGGCTCTATCTCTCCCCACCTTGTTTTCTCGCTCTCTCTCCTCTCTAACTCTCTCATTTCTCGCTATCTCTCACCCTTTATCTTCTCTGCCTCTTGGTCCCCCTTTCTACCTCACACTCAGTCCTCGTCTCTCCACCTGTATCGCCCCTCTCGTTTCTCTCTCTCTCCCACTCCCTCTTTTTGCTTTAAGTCTCTCTCTTTTACTGACTGTTTCCTCTCACTCTGGCCATCTCTCCATTTCTGTATCTTTTTTTTCTCACTCTCCCTTCTCTCTTTGTCTCTCCCTCTCTGTCTCTGTTTCTCCGCTCTCTTCACCTCTATCTCTCTCCCTGCCCCTGTCTCTCTCCCAGTTTCTCGATTTCTCTCTTTCTCTCTCCACGTCTACCTGCTCAGGCTAGATTCCTGATGTAACAGGACTGTCCGAACACAAACACTTTAACACTGAGTTCAACCCATGATCTGATCACATTGCATGAGCTGATCACTGCTTCTGCACCACCAGTTTTAAAATCAGCTGTCCAGGTTGTGCCAGGCCCCAGGAGTCCTGCAAGATTTCGCTGTTAATCTAGAGGAAAGCTTGCTTTGGTTTCTAACCTCTACCTCCACGTCACATCCAGCCCCATTCCTGAACTCATTGTATTTCATTTCATCGTACAGTTACATATCCGCCTGCTTATGTACACATGTGCCCGATGTGCTCCTCTCTGTAAATCTACTGGGCCTTGTTATTCCTTCTTTTTGACAGCCTGTTTCTTTAATTGTCTGATTGGTCATTTTGTACATTTATCTGAATTTTTTTAATAATTGGCCAGCGATTCCTGCTGATTTGCTGATTGTATTTCCATATAGGACACAGATGCCTCGGGGGAGCAGGGTTCCAAGCCAGGTTAAAATAACACTTAAAATGTTATTCTACAGACCACCTAACAGTGGAAGGGAATTGGAGGGAAAATATGTCAGCAATTCTATAAAATGAGTAAAATACATATCATAATCATGGGAGATTTTAAGGACACCAAATAACCTGGCAAGGAGAGGATAGGCTAAGGGGGAAAAGGGAATGGAGTATTTACAGTGTGTTCAGGACTCCTCTCTTACCCAGTACGTAAGAAGCCCAACAAGAGAGGAATCACTGATGGATCGATAATGGGAAATGAACCAGAGCAGATAAGAGAAGTGAGCTCAGGTGAAAATCTAGACAATATCGATTATAAGTTAATAGATTGGAAAAATCTGATTGAGGTGATATAAACGGAACTAGGGAAGATAAACTGGAAGAGAATATTGACAAACAAAGAGATAGAATAGCAGCGGGAAATATTTAAAAAGGTGATCAATAGAGTTCAGGAGAATTATCTTCCAGTAAAAAACAAGAACAAACTAGCCAATAATGAAACGCCAGGAATGAATAAAGAGATGAGGGTGAAATTGAAACTGAAGGAAAAAGGCAGACACTGAGTGCAGTGACAATAAAGGAGAGGATGACAAAAGGGAATAGGAAGAGGTTGGGAAAGAAGCTTAAAAAAACAATTAGGAAGGCGAACAGCAACTGAAATTAATTATTAAGAAATAGATAAAGAAATAGTAAAGTATTCTACAGACACATAAAACAAAAGGTAAAACAGGATAGGGACAGGGCCACTGAAGGATGCACAAGATAAACTCACAGGGAATGACAGCGAAATGGCAGAAATATTGGGGAATTAAATTGCCTCAGTTTTTATCAGGTAGACTAACAAGGTGGACTTGATATCTTTTTTGATCTCTTCTAATGTCAAGACATTTTAAATAGAAAGGGGGAAAATAATTGATAACCAAGACACAGTTACAGAGAATAAATGTGTTGGTCTGGATGTATTGCATTCGCACACACTGAATGAAGCAAGGGAAGAGATAGCTGAGGCACTATTTTGTTATATGTGTATATACACTCGTGAATCGGCAGTATCATTTCACAATTTACTGATGACACAAAATTTGGGATCATAGTTAATACTGAGGAGAACTGACACAAAATACAAGATGTTAAACTTGAAGATGGGTGTGTAAATAGCCAATGAATTTCAATGTTGATAGATGTGAGGTGGATTTAGGTCGGAGGAATAACAAGGCCACAAACTCCTTGGAAAGTAAGTGTCTAAATGGGGTAGAGGAGCAAAGGGATCTATGGGGACAGGTGCACAAATAATTAAAAGCAGTTTAACAAGGCCTTGAAAATGCAAACTAAGCACTGGGGTTCATTTCTAGAATAAGAGAATTGCAAAGCAGAGCAGTTATGTTAAAAGTGTATCGAACCTTGGTTAGACCCCACTTGGAGTACTGTGTACAGTTCTGGTCTCCATATTACAAAAGGACATCGAGGCAGTGCAGAAGGTGCAAAACAAAATTGACAAGAATGATACCAGAACTGAGAGGTTGTAAGTATCCAGAATGACTGACCAGGCTGGGACTCCTTTCTCTGGAAAAGAGAAGGCTGTATGGTGACGTAATAGAGATCTTGATGGGGTAGCTGTAGAGAAGATGTTGCCACTTGTGAGCAGTCCAAAATTAGACATCATAAATATAAGATAGTCACTAATAAATCCAATAATGAACTCATGAGAAACCTCTTCACCCAGAGAGTGGTTAGAATGTAGAGCTTGCTGTCACATGGAGTAGTTGAGGTGAATAGCAGCGTGCCTTTAAGGGGAAGCTAGATAAGTGCATGAGGGAGAAAGGTATAGAAGGATATGATGATGGGGTGAAGTAAGGGAAGAGGAGGCTCGTGTGGAGCATAAACACCGGAATGGACCTGTTGGGCAGACTGGCCTGTTTCTGTGCTGTAAATACTACGTAATTCTACGGTGAATTCTGAATAGACACGGTACAACTTGAAACAATCATCAGCAAGGGGCTGGGTGTCAGAGGGTCAAAACTCCGAACTTTCACCCCTACTGATCTGAAGGTCTTGTGTAAAATGAATGTGGGGAGTTCAAACACAGTCCTTGGTGAGAGGTCAGATTTGTACCACACTAGGCCCTAAATCGGCAGACTGACTGTTACGTGCTGAACAGGTGTCTTCAAAAGCATGTTTAAACCCTCTCTCTAAACATGACTGATTTCAGTCCACCTACAACCGTAACCCTCTCCCTCCTGCTCAGTCTGTGTCTGTCTGTAATTTGTGTGTTTCTGTGTCTGTCTGAATGTTTGTGTCAGTGTTTTTTGTGTGTGTTTTTCTATGTGTGTGTATTTGTGTCTGAATGTCTATATTTGTGTCTGTGTGTAGGTATAGACATAACACTCTTACCTAACAAAAATCTATCAATCTTAGTTTTGAACTATTCAAATGACCCCCAGCCTCAACAGCTTTTTGGGGTGACAGTTCAAGATTTCCACGAGACTTTGTGTGAAGACACGCTTCCTGACATCACCCCCTGAATGGACTATTCTCAATGTATAGGTTATGCCCTCTTGTTCTGGACTCCCCCACTAGAGGGAATAGATTCATTCTAAAATTTTGACTGACTGGATTGAGTTTTTTGATGAGGTAACAGAGGGTGGATGAGGGCAGTTCAGTTGATGCTGTGTATATGGACTTTAAAAAGTCCTTTGATGAAGAGCCACGTAATAGGCTTGTTCGCAAAACTCAAGCCCATGGGATAAAAGGGGCACTAGCAGCATGGATACAAAGATGTCTAACGGATAGAAAACAGAGTTGTGGTGAATGGCTGTTTTTCAGACTGGAGGGAGGTATACAGTGTTGTCCCGAAGGGTTCTGTACTGGGACAACTGCTGTCTTTGATGTACATTAATGACTTGGACTTGGGGGTGCAGGGGACAATGCTGAAATTTCCAGCTGACTCGAAACCTGGAAGTGTAGAAAACATTGAGGAAGATAATAATAGACTTCAAGAAGACATCGGCAGGCTGGTGGAATGGGCGGACACATGGCAGATGAAATTCAACGCTGAAAAGTGTGAGGTTATACAGTTTGGTAGGAACAATGAGGAGAGACAATCCAAGCTAAATGGTACAAATTTAAAGTGGGTGCAAGAACAGAGAGACCTGGGGGTGCTTGTGCAGAAATCTTTGGGGGCAGGACAGGTTAACAAAGCAGATAATAAAGCATATGGGATCCTGGGCTTTATAAATCGAGGCGTAGAGTACAACAGTCAGGAAGTTATGCTGAACCTATATAAAACACTAGTTTGGCCTCAGCTGGAATATTGTGTCCAATTCTGGGCACCACACTTTAGGAAGGGCGTGAAGGCTTTGGAGAGGGTACAGAAGAGATTTACTAGAATGGTTCCAGGGATGAGGGATTACAGTTACATGGATAGACTGGAGAAGCTGAGGTTGTTCTCCTTCAAGCAGATGAGGCGAAGAGGAGATTTGATGGAGGTGTTTAAAATCATGAAGGGTTCAGATAGAGTAAATACAGAGAAACTGTTTCCAATCACTGAAGGGTCAATAACGAGAGGGCACAGATTTAAGGTGATTTGCAAAAGAACCAGACACAAGATGAGGACAAACTTGTTTATGCAACGAGTGGTTAGTATTTGGAATGCACTGCCTGATAGGGTGCTGGACACAGATTCAATAGTAGCTTTCAAAAGGCAATTGGAAAAATACGTGAAGGGATAAAAATTGCAGGGATATGGGGAAAGAGCAGGGAGTGGGACTAACTGGATTGCTCTTCGAAAGAGCTGGCACAGAATTGATTGGCCGAATGGCCTCCTCGTGTGCTGTACGATTCTTTGATTCTATGATCTTAAACACCTCAATTATATCACCAGTTAATCCTTTATATATCGGGAATACTGATCTAGTCTCTGCAACCTGTCCTCATAATTGAGCCTTTTAGCTCCGGTGTCATTCTGGTGAATGTGCGCTGCACCCACTCCAAGGCCAATATATCCTTCCTGAGATGTGGTGCCCAGAACTGAATGCAGTTCTCCAGGTGGGGTCTAACCAGAACTCTGTACAGCTGAAGCATCACTTCATCCCCTTTGTATTTCAGCCCCCTCGAGATAAAGGCTAACATTCCATCAGTCTTTTTTTCATTTTTTTTTGTACCTGTCCATTACCTTTTAGTGATTCTTGTATTGGACCCGTAAATCTGTCTGGTCATCCACAGTTCCTAGCACATCAACGTTTAGAGAAGTGTATGTGTTTGTGCGTTGTCTGTGTCGATCTGTATGGCTGTGTATGCGTCTATGTACGTTTCTGTATGTATTGAGATATGTCTGTGTACTTGCTTGTGTATGTGTTTCTGAGGTTATGTCTGTGTGTGTGTGTGCGTCTGTGTGTACGTAAGTGCCTGTGTGAGTCTATCTGCTTTCTCCCTTCCCCTTCTTCTGCTCCTTTCTAAATACTGTTCAGTACCAATGTGTCTGGGCCATTCGCCTCCCCTGAAAGTGCTGAATTTTCTGTTTAAATTGGTGCATTCTGATTAATTTGATTCTGGTATTCAACAGCAGCAAACAACTCCTGTAAACCCTCAGCAACTGAATCTCTATTTGGAATAGTTCACCAGTCCCGGCGACTGCTCCAACTCACCCTACGTATGTCTGTCCCACTCTCCTTCCCCGGTGGGTTCGGATGTTGCAGACTGAAACGGTGAAAGATCCAGTGACCGATTCCCACCAGCCTGAGCTCTCCAAGCTCTCATTGAATGAAACCTTCCTTCACAGGAAGCAGGCTCTGTGATTGTTTAGGCCCTGTAACCCCTGACCCTGTATTACTGCTGTCAGAATAATGGGTTGGACTCAGAAATAAAACTTACTGCATTGATCACAGCTTCACATCCGTGTCTTGTTTCTCTTCAGGATCAGTGTGTCCGAGGACAAGGTGTTCGGGAGTGGAATGAGGCTGGGAGAAGATTTGGGAATCGCAGGAAATGGGAAATGGAAACTGCTGCAGGGAATCTCCGCAATCCCTTATAACACATTCAGAAAGGTACTGAGATAAGACAGGTGTCCCAGAGTGTCAGCACTCTGACCGTTCGGGGTTCAAGATATCTTATTTGAACAGGTTTCTTCAGGCAGATTGGAAATAGACCGTTTGACAGGACAGTGTGGAGGGAGATTTACTCTCTATCTAACTCGTGCTTCCTCTATCATGTTTTTTCTCTCTTTTGCTCTCTGCCTCATTTTATCTCTCTCTGCTTCATCTCTCTCTGCCTCACTCTCATCTCTCTGTTTCTTTATCTCTCCCTGCCTCGTTTTCTCTCTGTCATTCACCTTTGCTCTCTCTCTCTCTCTCTCTCTCTCTCTCTCTCTCTCTCTCTCTCTCTCTCTCTCTCCTCTCTACCACTCTCATTTCTCTCTGCCTCGTTGTCTCTTACTGTCTGCTTTTCTCTTCTCTACCTCTCGGTCCATGTTTCTACTTCACTCTCGGTCCCTCTCTCTACGCTAGTATCGCCCCTCTCTCTTCCCTCTGCCTCATTCTCTCTCACCATCTCGGCCACTATCTTATCTTTTCTTTCTCTCTGTCTCTGCATCATTCTCTGTCTCCCACTCCCTCTTTTTGCTTTAAGTGTCTCTCTGTTTGTCTCACTTATTTTGCTGTGTCTCTGTTTCCTCTCACTCTGCCCATCTCTCTCTCCCTTTTTGACTCTCTCTCTCTCTTTTTCTCACTCTCTCCCTCTGTCTTTCTCCCCTCTCTCTGTTTCCTCTCTCTCTGCCCCTGTCTCTCTTCCAGTTTCTCCCTTTCTCTTTCAGTGTCAAGATTCATTGTGTACCAGGACTGGTCGAACACAAACTCTTTCACACTGTGTCCAGCCCGTGCTCTGAACTCATTGCATGAGCTGATCACAGCTTCTGCACCCCCAGTTTTAAAATGCTCTGTCCAGGTTGTGCCAGGTCCCACCAGGGGCTTGGAGTTCTGCAAGATTTTGCTGTTAATGTAGAGGGAAGCTTGCTTTTGGTTCTAACCTCATTTCATCGTCCAGTTACATATCCGCCTGCCTTTGTATACATGCCTCCGATGTGTTCCTCTCTGTAAATCTACTGGGCCTTGTTTTTCCTTATTTTTGACAGCTTGTTTCTTTAATTGAATCTGATTGGTCATTTTATGAATTTTTCTGAAATGTTTGAATAATTGTCAAGCGATTCCTGCTGATCTGAGTGTATTTCCATACAGGACTCGGATGCCTCGGGGAGCAGGGATCGCAGTCACGTTAAAATAATACTAAAAAGGCAAAGAGCTACGAAATTAAATTATCAAGGAATATAAAGAAAAAGTAAAGTATTCTGCAGATACATGAAGAACAAAACGTAGAACAGGATAGGGACAGGGCCACTGAAGGATGGCCAAGATAAACTCACAGGTAATGGCAGTGAAATGGCAGCAATATTGGAGAATTACTTTGCCTCAGTTTTCACCAGGTAGACTAACAAGTTGGACATGACATTGGAAGAAGAGATCAAAAAAGATATCAAGTTATTTAGAATAGAAAGGGGGGAAATTATTGATAAACAAGCAAAACTTAGAGAGGATAAAACCCCGATACTAAAGAAGCAAGAGGAGAGAGAGCAAAGGCTCCATTATATATACTCGGGAATAGTTAGTATTTACAGTTGACAGCAAATTTGGGCATATAGTTAATACTGAGGAGCACTGTGACAAAATACAAGATGATAAACTGGCAGGTTGGTGTGTAAATGGCAAATGAATTTCAATATAGGTAAGTGTGAGGTGGATTTTGGTAGGAGGAATAAGGAGGCCACGAACTCCTTGGAAAGTAGTGTCTAAATGGGGTAAAGGAGCAAAGAGATCTCGAGGGACAGATGCACAAATCATTAAAAGCAAGTTAACAAGGCCGTGAAAATGCAAGCAAAGCACTGGGGTTCATTTCTAGAGTAAGAGAATTGAAAAGCAGTGAAGTTATGTTAAACGTGTATAGCACCTTGGTTAGACCACGCACGGAGTACTGTGTACAGTTCTGGTCTCCATATTATGAAATGCATATAGAGACACTGGAGAAGGTGCAAAAAAGATTACACGGATGATGCCAGAACTGAGCGGTTCTAAGTATCCAGAATGACTGAACATGCTGGGGCTCTTTTCTCTAGAAAAGAGAAGGCTGCGGGATGATCGAATAGAGATCTGTATAATTATGAAGGGGTTTGATGGGGTAGATGTCGAAGATGTCCAAAACTAGGGGTCATAAATATAAGATAGTCACTAATAAATCCAATAAGGAATTCAGGAGCAACCTCTTTACCCAGAGAGTGGTTAGAATGTAGAGCTCGCTGGCCCATGGAAAAGTTAAGGTGAACAGCAGAGTGCCTTTAAGGGGAAGCTAGATAAGAATATAAGGGAGAAAGGAATAGAAGGATATGATGGTAGGATGAGGTGAAGTAAGGTGGGTGGAGGCTCGTGTGGAACATAAACACCGGCATGGACCTGTTGGGCTGAATTGCCTGTTTCTGTGCTGTAAATACTATGGAATTCTGTGGTGAATTCTGAAAAGACACGGTACAGCACTAGAAATAATCTTCAGCAATGAGCTGGGTGTCAGAGGGTCAAAACTCTGACCTTTCCCGTTCTCCCCCCCCCCCCCCCCCCCCACCGATCTGAAGGTCTTGTGTAAAATGAATGTGGGTAGTTCAAACACAGTCCTTGGTGAGAGGTCAGATTTGCACCAAACTAGGCCCTAAATCGGTAGACTGGCTGTTACGTGCCGAGCAAGTGCCTTCAAAAGCCTCTTAAACCCTTTCTCTCCGTCACTGATTTCAATCCACCTACAACCTTAACCCATCTGTGTGTGTGTGTTTCACCATGTCTGTCTGTGTGTGTGTCTCTGTCAATATACAGACACACAAAACCCTGCCTAACAAAAATCTATCAATCTGAGTCTTGAATTTTTCAATTGAGCTCCAGCCTCAACAGCTTTTTGGGACGAGAATTCCAGATTTCTACTACCCTTTGTGTGAAGAAGTGCTTCCTGACATCACACCTGATCGGCCTAGCTTTAATTTAAAGATTTTGCTCCTTGTTCTGGACTCTCCCACCAGATGAAATAGTATCTCTCGATCATCTTAAACACCTCGGTGATATCACCCTTAATTTTCTATATTCAAGGAAGTAAAAGACTAGTCTGTGCAACCTGTCCTCATCATTTAACCCTTTTAGCACGGATATCATTGTGGTCAATCTGTGCTGAACCCCCGCTAAAGCTAATACATCATTCTTGAGTTGCGAGGTCCAGAACGCAATGGGCTCTTCCCTTGCATGTTTTAGTGTATTCGGATGCAATTCATCCAGTCCAGAGGATTTATCATCTCTAACTTTTACTAGTTTATAAATTCAGGAACAGAAATGGTCTGGAGTGTGATGGGGGACAGAGTAACAGTGGTAATGTAGAGGGAGCTCTGTATTGTACCTGCCCGAGGAGTGCTCGATGCTCCAGGGTGGATAAAGGGGAACCAGTAGATGTAGTGTATTTGGATTTCCAGAAGGCATTCGATAAGGTGCCGCATAAAAGGTTACTGCACAAAATAAGCGTTCACGGAGTTGGGGGTAATATATTAAATTGAATAGAGGATTGGCTAACTAACAGAAAACAGAGTCTGAATAAATGGGTCATTTTCAGGTTGGCAAACTGTAACTAGTGGGGTGCCACAGGGATCGGTGCTGGGGCCTCAACTATTTACAATCTATATTAATGACTTGGATGAAAGGACCGAGTGTATTGTTGCCAAATTTGCTGACGGTACAAAGATAGGTGGGAAAGCAAGTTGTGAGGAGGACACAAAGAATCTGCAAAGTGATATAGATAGGTTAAGTGAGTGGGCAAAAATTTGGCAGATGGTGTATAATGTGGGAAAATGTGAAGTTATTCACTTTGGTAAGAAGAATAAAAAAGCAAAATATTTTTTAAATGGAGAGAGACCACAGAATGCTGCGGTACAGAGGGATCTGGGTGTCAAATGGAATATTGGCCTTTATTGCAAGGGGGATGGAGTATAAAAGTAGGGAAGTCTTGCTACAAGGTAAGAGAGAGGGAGGTCTTTATTGCACCTGCCTTTGAGGGCTCGATGCTGAATAAAGTGGAGGTAGGAGCAGGAGTTGGCCATTCAGTGCCTTGGCTCCGTATCCTTTTATAACCTTGCCTGCCAAAAATCTATTGATCTCGGATTTAAAATTATTCATTGAGCTAGCACCTCTGCTTTTTGTGGGAGAGAGTTCCACACTTCTACCACCCTTTGTGTGAAGAAGTGTTTCCTAACTTCTTCTGAATGGCCGAGCTTTGATTTTAAGATTATGTCCCCTTGTCCTAGACTCCTCCACCAGTGGAAAAAGTTTCTCTCGATCTACCTTAACAATTCCTTTCAACATCCTAAAAACCTGAATCAAATTAAATCACCCCTTAACCTTCTATATTCTAGGGAATATGTAATCTCTCCTCATAATGTAACCCTTGGTACCCTGGTACCATTCTGGTCTATCTGTGCTGCACTCTCTCCAAGGCCAGTATATCCTTCCTGAGGTGCGGTGCCCAGAACTGAATGCAATTCTCCAGATGGGGTCTTTCCAGAGCTCTCCACAGCTGAAGCACCAACATTCCATTAGCCTCTTTAATTATTTTAGTACCTGTCCACGAGCTTTTACTGATTTAAGTACTTGGACCCCTAAATCTCTCTGCTCATCCACAGCTCCTAGCTTCTCGCCAGTTAGAGAGGTGTATGAGTCTGTGTGTCAATCTGTATGGCTGTGTATGTGTTTGTCTGTATATATTGTGATCTATGTATGCGTACATGCTTGTGTCTGTGCTTCTGTGGGCATGTCTGTACATGTGTGTGTCTACATGTCTGTGGTTATGTGTCTATGTACATGTGGGTCTACATTTGTGTCTGTGAGGTTGTCTGATCCACCTTCCCCACCCCCCCCCCGCCCCCCACCCCCCCCCCCCAACCCTTGTTCTGTTCCTTTCTAAATATGGTTCCGTACCAATGTGTCTGGGCCATTCACCTCCCCAGAAAGTGCTGAATTTTCTGTTTCAATTGGTGCATTCTCATTAATTTGATTCTGTTATTTCACAGCAGCAAACAACTCCTGCAAACGCACAGCAACTGAATCTCTATTTGGAATAGTTCACCAGTCAAGGCGACTGCTCCATAGGAATAGGAGCAGGAGTAGGCTATTGAGCCGCTCGACCCTGTTCTGCCATTCAATGAGATCATGGCTGATCTGCACATATCCTTTAATACCTTTAATGAACAAAAAGCTATTGATCTCCGATTTAAAATTAACAATTGATCTAGCATCAATTGCCATTTGCGGAAGAGAGTTCCAAACTTCTACCACCCATTGTGTGTAGAAGTGTTTCCTAATTTCACTCCTGAAAGGTCTGGCTCAAATTTTTAGACTATGTCCCCTAGTCCGAGAATTCCCAACCAGTGGAAATAGTTTCTCTCTCTCTACCCTATCTGTTCCCCATAATATCTTGAAAACTTCAATCAGATCACCCCTTAACCTTCTAAATTCTAGGGAATACAACCCTAGTTTGTGTAATCTCTCCTCGTAACAATCCTTGGAGTCCGGGTATCATTCTAGTAAACCTACGCTGCCCTCCCTCCAAGGCCAATATATCCTTCCTACGGTGTGGTGCCGAGAACTGCTCACTGTACTCCAGGTGTGGTCTAACCAGGGCTTTGTATAGCTGCAGCATAACTTCTACCCCTCTGTACTCTAGTTCTCCAGATATAAAAGGCAGCATTGTATTAGCCTTTTTGATTATTTTCTGTACCTGTTCATGACATTTTAATGATCTGTGTACCTGGACCCCCAAGTCTCTTTGGACCTCCACTATTTTTGAGCTTCTCACCATTTAGAAAGTACCCTGTTCTATCCTTTTTCGGTCCAAAATTTGCCTGCACTGAAATCCATTTGCCACAGTTTTGCCCATTCACGTAATCTATCTATCACTTTGTAATTTTATGCTTTCATCTGCACTGCCTACAATGCCGCCTATCTTTGTGTCATCGCAAATTTAGATATATGACTTTCTATGCCATCATCGAAGTCGTTAATAAATACTGTGAATAGTTGAGGTCCCACCACAGATCCCTGTGGGACATCACTAGTCACATCCTGCCAATTTGAGTACCTACCCATTATCCCTACTCTCTGTCTCCTGCCGCTCAGCTAATTTTCAAACTAGGTCAATAATTTTGCAATGAATTCCTACTATCACCGAATTCTTCCACGCTGCTTGCAATCCACTTTTCTTTTATGTTACAAGACAAAAGCTCTATTCCAATCTGATGATTTCTTGCCTTCCTTACCGAATAACTACCAGTGAATTCCTACTGTCACCAAATTCTTCCACTCTGCTTGTGTGAAAGATCCAGTGATGGATTCCCACCAGCCCGAGCTCTCCACGTTCTCACTGAATGAAACCTTCCTTCACGGGAAGCAGGCTCTGTTTGATTGTTTAGGTCCCGTAACCCCTGACCCTGTGTTACTGCTGTCAGAATAATGGGCTGTACTCCGAAATAAAACTTACTACATTGATCACAGCTTCACATCCATGTCTTGTTTCTCTTTAGGATCAGTGTGTCCGAGGGCAAGGTGTTTGGGGTGGAATGAGGTTGGGAGAAGATTTGGAAATCGCAGGAACTGGGAAGAGGAAACCGCTGCAGGGAATCTCTGCAAGTGCCGAATAACACATTCACAAAGGTACTGAGATAAGACAGGCGTTCCAGAGTGTCAGCTCTGTGACCGTTCGGGGTTCCAGATATCTCACTTTAACAGGTTTCTTCAGGCAGATTGGAAATAGACATCCATTGCTTCAGAGATGTGGAGATCGGGCGGGGAAGTGGAGTTGAGGTGGAAGATCTGCCAAGATCTTACTGAATGCTGGAAGGTACCGTATGGCCTAGTCCTGCTCCTTATTATGTTAATTAGACCCACAGACTGTTTGATGGGACAGTGTAGAGGGAGAGTTACTCTTTTTCTAATGCATGCTTCCTCTATCTCGTTATTTTTCTCTCTCCCACTCCCTCTTTTTGCTTTAATAATCCCGCTATTTTACTGACTGTTTCCTCTCACTCTGGCCATCTCTCCTTTTCACTTTTTTTTATCTCACTCTCCCTTCTCTCTGTCTCTCCCTCTCTGTCTCAGTTTCCCCTCTCTCTCTATTCCTACCCCTGTCTCTCTCCCAGTTTCTGCATTTCTCTCTTTCTCTGTCCACTTCTGCATTCTCTGTCAAGATTCCTGATGGACTATAACCTGGTGTTGTGCGACTTCTCAAGATTCCTGATGTAACAGGACTGTCCGAACACAAACACTTTAACACTGAGCCCAGCCCGTGCTCTGAACACATTGCATGAGCTGATCACGCCTTCTGCACCCACAGTTTTAAAATGAGCTGTCCAGGATGCGCCAGGTTCCACCAGGGGCTTGGAGTCCTGCAAGATTTTGCTGTTAATCTAGAGGGAAGCTTGCTTTGGTTTCTAACCTCTGCCTCCACGTCTCATCCAGCCCCATTCCTGAACTCATTGTATTACATTTCATCGTCCAGTGACCTATCCGCTTGTTTATGTTCACATGCCTCTGATGTGCTCCTCTCTCTAAATCTGCTGAGCCTTGTTTTTCCTTTTTCCTTCTTTTTGACAGCCTGTTTATTTAATTGTCTGTTTGGTCATTTTGTACATTTATCTGACACTTTTTAATAATTGCCCAGCGATTCCTGCTGATCTGCTGAGTGTATTTCCATATAGTACACAGATGCCTCGAGGGAGCAGGGTTCCAAACCAGGTTAAAATAACACTGAAAATGTTATTCTACAGACCACCTAACAGTGGAAGGGAATTGGAGGGAAAATATGTCGGCACATCTATAAAATGAGTAAAATACATATAATAATCATGGGAGATTTTAAGGACACCAAATAATCTGTAAAGGAGATGTTGGGTAAGGGGGGAAAAGAGAATGGAGTATTTACAGTGTGTTCAGGACTCCTTTCTTACCCAGTACGTAAGAAGCCCAACAAGAGAGGAATCACTGATGGATCTATAATGGGTGATGAACCAGAGCAGATAAGAGAAGTGAGCTTAGGTGAAAATCTTGACAATATCGATTACAACATAAGATTTAAGATAATGATTGAGAAAGGCAAAAATAATAGATTGGGAAAATCTGATTTTTGAGGAAGTGAGAATGGAACAAGGGAAGATAAACTGGAAGAGAATATTGACAAACAAAGAGATAGAACAGCAGTGGGAAATATTTAAATAGGTGATCTGTAGTGTTCAGGAGAATTATATTCCACTAAAAAACAATAACAGACAAGCCAATAATGAAACGCCAGGGATGAATAAAGAGATGAGCAAAATTGAAACTGAAGAAAAATGCAGACACTGAGTACAGTGAGAATAAAGGAGAGGATGACAAAAGGGAATAGGAAGAGGTTGGGAAATAAGTTTTTAAAAAACCAATTAGGAAGGCGAAGAGAAACTGAAATTAATTATTAAGGAATGCAAAAAGAAATAGTAAAGTATTCTACAGACACATAAAACAAAAGGTACAACAGGATAGGGACGGGGCCACTGAAGGATGCACAAGATAAACTGACGGAATGACAGCGAAATAGCAGAAATATTGGAGAACTACTTTGCCTCAGTTTTTATCAGGTAGACTAACCAGGTGGACATGACATTGCAAGGATTACAGTTACATGGATAGACTGGAGAAGCTGAGGTTGTTCTCCTTTGAGCAGAGAAGGCGAAGAGGAGATTTGATGGAGGTGTTTAAAATCATGAAGGGTTCAGATAGAGTAAATAAAGAGAAGCTGTTTCCAATCACTGAAGGGTCGATAACGAGAGGGCACAGATTTAAGGTGATTGGCAAAAGAACCAGAGACAAGATGAGGAAAACTTGTTTCTGCAACGAGTGGTTAGGATTTGGAATACACTGCCTGATAGGGTGCTGGATACAGATTCAATAGTAGCTTTCAAAAGGCAATTGGATAAAAACTTGGAGAAAACAATGCAGGGATATTTGGGAAGAGCGGGGGGTGGGACTAACTGGATTGCTCTTCGAAAAAGCTGGCACAGAATTGATGGGCCGAATGGCCTCCTCGTGTGCTGTACTATTCTTTGATTCTATGATCTGAAACACCTCAATTATATCACCAGTTAATCCTTTATATGTCAGGGAATACGGATCTAGTTAGTGCAACCTGTCCTCATAATTGCGCCCTTTTAGCTCCGGTGTCATTCTGGTGAATGTGCGCTGCACCCACTCCAAGGCCAATATATCCTTCCTGAGATGTGGGGCCCGGAACTGAATGCAGTTCTCCAGGTGGGGTCTAACCAGAGCTCTGTCCAGCTGAAGCATCTCTTCATCCCCTTCGTATTCCAGCCCTCTCGCGATAAAGGCCAACATTCCATTAGCTTTTTAATTATTTTTTTATACATGTCCATTAACTTTTAGTGATTCCTGTACTTGGACCCGCAGGTCTCTCTGTTCATCCACAGTTCCTGTCGTCTCGACATTTAGAGAAGTGTATTTGTGTGTGGCTCTGTACGTGTCTGTGCATATATGTATTATATCTGTATGTGTACGTGCTTGTGTCTGTTTAAGGGTATGTCTCTACGTGTGTGTGTATATCTCTCTGGTTATATGTGTGTCTGTGTGTGCGCATGTGTCTATGTTTGGGTCTGTCAGTATCTGTGCTCCCCCTTTACCTTGTTCCGTTCCTTTCTAAATACTGTTCAGTACCAATGTGTCTGGGCCATTCACCTCCCCAGAAAGTGCTGAATTTTCAGTTTAATTTGGTGCATTCTGATTAATTTGATTCTGGTATTTAACAGCAGCAAACAACGCCTGCAAACCCTCAGCAACTGAATCTCTATTTGGAATAGTTCACCAGCCCAGGCGACGGCTCCAACGCACCCTACGTATCTGTCTGTTCCTCTATCCTTCCCCAGTGGGTTCGGATGTTGCAGACCGAAACAGTGAAAGATCCAGACATGGATTCTCAGCAGCCCGAGCTCTCCACGTTCTCACTGAATGAAACCTTCCTTCACGGGAAGCAGGCTCTGTTTGATTGTTTAGGTCCCGTAACCCCTGACCCTGTGTTACTGCTGTCAGAATAATGGGCTGTACTCAGAAATAAAACTTACTGCATTGATCACAGCTTCACATCCGTGTCTTGTTTCACTTTAGGATCAGAGTGTAGGACAATGTGTTTGCGGGTGGAATGAGGCTCGGAGAAGATTTGGGAATCGCAGGAAATGGGAAGAGGAAAACAGCTGCAGGGAATCTGTGTAAGGGCCTAATAACACATTCAGAAAGGTACTGAGATAAGACAGGTGGCCCAGAGTGTCAGCACTCTGACCGTTCGGGGTTCAAGACTTGTTTTTTCTATCTGCCTCATTTTATCTCTCTCTCTGCCTCACTCCCATCTCTCTGCCTGTTTCCTTCTCTCTCAATGGCCCAATCTCTCCCTGCCTTGTTTTTTCTCTCATTCACCTTGGCTCGCTCTCTTCTCTCTCTACCTCTCATTTCTCTCTGCCTCGCTGTCTCTCTGTCTGTCTTTCTCTTCTCTGCCTCTCAGTCCCTCTTTCTGCATCACTCTCAGTCACCCTCTCTCTGCCTGTATTGCTCCTCTTTCTTCTCTCTGCCTTAATATCTCTCTCGCTATCTCATCTCTGCGTCATTCTCTCTCCCCCACGCTATCTGCTTAAATCTCTTTCTCTGATTGTATCACTTATTTTGTTCTGTTTCCTCTCCCTTTGCCCATCTCTCTCTCTCTCTCCCTTTCTGTCGCTACTCTCTCTTTTTCTCAATCTCTCTCTCTCTCTCTCTCTCTCTCTCTCTCGATTCCTGATTTAACAGGACTGTCCGAACACTAACACTGAGCCCAGCCTGTGCTCTGAGCACATTGCATGGGCTGATCACAGCTTCTGCACCCTCAGTTTTAATATGAGCTGTCCAGGATGTGCCAGGCCCCACCAGGGGCTTGGAGTCCTGCAAGATTTCACACTTAATCTACAGGGAAGCTTGCTTTTGGTTCAACCTCTGTTTCCCCATATCATCCAGCCCCATTCCTGAACACATTGTATTACATTTCATCGTCCAGTGACACATCCACCCACTTATGTACACATTGCCTCCGATGTGCTCCTCTCTGTAAATCTACTGGGCCTTGTTTTTCAATATTTTTGACAGCCTGTCTCTGTAATTGAATCTGTTTTGTCGTTTTTTAAATGTATCTGAAAATTTTTGAATAATTGGCAAGCGAGTCCTGCTGATCTGAGCATATTTCCATTTAGGACAAACATGCCTCGGAAGAGCAGGGTTCCCAGTCACGTTAAAATAATGCTAAATAAGTTATTATACAGACCACCTAACACTGGAAGGAAAATTGGAGGGAAAGTATGTTAGCAAATCTATCAAATGAGTAAATTACATAACATCATAATCATGGGAGATGTCAACGGAACTCGGTGCCCTCCCCGACCCAGTGATGGCCTCGGTACACGGCCATCCTGTGGGGTCGGTGCCCTCCCCGCCCCTGGGGCCGGGCTCGGTACACGGCCATCCTGTGGGGTCGGTGCCCTCCCCGCCCCTGGGGCCGGGCTCGGTACACGGCCATCCTGTGGGGTCGCTGCCCTCCCCACCCCTGGGGCCGGGCTCGGTACACAGCCATCCTGAGGTTGGTGCCATGTCCATCACTTAGCTAGTCCCGCCCCTTCTATCAGTCAGCTCGTGCACTCGCCCAGCACCAATTGCCAGGGTGCTGAGCTCTCTCAGCCTGCGTGGCCTGGTTGCTGAGGTCACACAGGCCGCGTGGCCGGGTTGCTGAGATCACACAGGCCGCGTGGCCGGGTTGCTGACGTTACACAGCCCGTGTGGCCAGATTACTGAGGTCACACAGCCCGTGTGGCCAGGTTACGGAGGTCACACAGCCCGTGTGGCCAGGTTACTGAGGTCACACAGCCCGTGTGGCCTGGTTACTGAGGTCACACAGCCCGTGTGGCCAGGTTGCTGAGGTCACACGGCCCGTGTGGCCAGATTGCTGAGGTCACACAGGCCGTGTGGCCAGGTTACTGAGGTCACACAGGCCGTGTGGCCAGGTTGCTGAGGTCACATGGCCCGTGTGGCCGGGTTACTGAGGTCACACAGCCCGTGTGGCCGGGGAACTGAGGTCACACAGGCCCGTGTGGCCAGGTTATTGAGGTCACACAGGCCCATGTGGCCAGGTTACTTAGGTCTCACAGGCCGTGTGGCCGTGTTGCTGATGTCACACAGGCCCGTGTGGCCAGGTTGCTGAGGTCATACAGGCCCGTGCGGCCAGGTTGCTGACGTCACACAGCCCGTGTGGCCAGGTTACTGAGGTCACACAGCCCGTGCGGCCAGGTTACTGAGGTCACACAGCCCGTGTGGCCAGGTTGCTGAGGTCACACAGCCCATGTGGCCGGGTTGCTGAGGTCACACAGCCCGTGTGGCCGGGTTCCTGAGGTCACACAGGCCGTGTGGCCGGGTTGCTGATGTCACATAGCCCGTGTGGCCAGGTTACTGACGTCACACAGCCCGTGTGGCCAGGTTGCTGAGGTCACACAGCCCATGCGGCCGGGTTGCGACGTCACACAGCCCGTGTGGCCAGGTTGCTGACGTCACACGGCCCGTGTGGCTGGGTTGCTGACGTCACACAGGCAGTGTGGCCAGGTTACTGAGGTCACACAGGCCCGTGTGGCCAGGTTACTGAGGTCATGCAGCCCATGTGGCCGGGTTGCTGACGTCACACAGCCCGTGTGGCCAGGTTACTGAGGTCACACAGGCCCGTGTGGCCAGGTTGCTGATGTCACATGGCCCGTGTGGCCGGGTTGCTGACGTCACACGGCCCGTGTGGCCAGGTTGCTGATGTCACACAGGCCCGTGTGGCCGGGTTGCTGAGGTCACACTCACTCTGCCTGGCTTGCGCTTAGGCCAGCAGCCTGACCTCCGATTTATAAAGCAGGCGGGCGTCGGGGGTGGATCGAGCGCGCCGGGCATCGATTGCTGGGCGGGATGTTAATCGCCTGTTTTCAGCCAATCGAATGGGCGGACAGTAATGTCCATTGAAAGTCCTTGAATGGAGGTAGTTGGGTAAAGGAAAAAATGACTGAAACTGAGTGAGCCAGAAGCCGGGGCAGAGCGCGTACCGTGGCCTCTGGTTTTGAGGGTTCGTGTCCTGGGACTGAGGGCTGCCCGGGCGTGGTGAGGGGGGGGCACCGGGGAGGGTGCAGGGGCCTCGGGCAGTGTGAACGGGGAGGGGGTGTTGTCCTTGGCGCGGGTAGGATTTCTCTGTCCCAACAATCCCTTATTTCTCCGAACTAGAAGCGATGTAAAATTAGATCGATATTCTTACAGAAGTGGGCTTTGTACACTGTATCGTGAGGGCCCCTGTAACAGGAACATGAAATTTGTCCCACTATCCTTCCCCGGTGGGTTTGGATGTTGCTCTGTGATTGTTTAGGCCCTGTAACCCCTGACCCTGTGTTACTGCTGTCAGAATAATGGGCTGTACTCAGAAATAAAACTTACTGCATTGATCACAGCTTCACATCCGTGTCTTGTTTCTCTTAGGGATCAGAGTGTCCGAGGACAAGGTGTTTTGGGGTGGAATGAGGCTGGGAGAAGATTTGGGAATCGCAGGAAATGGGAAGAGGAAACCACTGCAGGGATTCTCGGTAAGTGCCTAATAACACATTCGGAAAGGTACTGAGATAAGACAAGTGTCCCAGAGTGTCAGCACTCTGACCGTTCGGGGTTCAGGATATCTCACTTCCAGAATCATAGAATGATACAGCACAGACGGAAGCCCTTCGGCCGATTGACTCTGCACCGGCTCTTTCGAAGAGCAATCCAGTTAGTCCCCCTCCCCCGCTCTTTCCCCCTATCACGGTAATTATTTCTCCTTCAAATATTTAGTCAATTCCCTTTTGAACGCTATTCTTGAATCTGTATCCACCACCCTATCAGTCAGTCATTCTAAATCCTAACCACTCGGTGCATAAACAAGTTTTTCCTCATGTCTCCTCTGGTTCTTTTGCCAATCACCTTAAATCTGTGCCCTCTGGTTATCGACGCTTCGGCCATTAGGAACAGATTCTCATTATTGACTCTATCTGAACCCTTCATGATTTTAAACACCTATCAAATCTCCTCTTGGCCTTCCCCGCTCCAAGGAGAAAACCCCATCATCTCTAGTCTATCCATGTAACAGTAATCCCTCATCCCTGAAACCATTCTAGTAAATCTCTTTTGTACCTTCTCAAACCTTCTCGTCCATCCTAAAGTGTGGTGCCCAGAATTGGACACAATACTCCAGCTGGGACCGCACTAGGGATTTATAGGTTTAACATAATGTTCTGACTGTTGTTAACCTGTCCTGCCCCCAAAGATTTGTGCACAAACAACCCCAGGTCTCTTTGTTCTCGCATCCCCTGTAAAATTGGAAGATTTAGCTTGTATTGTCTCTCCTCGTTCTTCCGAACAAACTGTGTCACCTCACACTTTCTGCGTTGAACTTCGTCCGCCATTCCAGCCTGTCCATGTCACCTTGAAGTTTATTACTATCTTCCTCACTCGTTACTACACTTCCACGTTTCGTGTCATCTGTACATTTCTAAATTCTGCTCTGTATCCCAAAGTTCATGGGTTTCTTGAGGCAGACTGGAATGAGACATGATCTGCATTAGACTTACAGACACTGCACCTAACCCGTGCTGTACCTGCCCTGGGTGTGTTTGATGGTCATGATGCAGAGATGCCGGTGTTGGACTGGGGTGGACAAAAATGAGAAGTCGCACAACACCAGGTTATAGTCCAACAGTTTTATTTGAAATCACAAGCTTTCGGAGCTGCTGCTCCTTCGTCGGGTGAATTGATGGGTTAGTGTAGAGGGAGCTTTACTCTGTATCTAACCCGTGTTGTACCTGCCCTGGGAGTGTTTGATGGGACAGTGTAGAGGGAGCTTTCCTGTGTCTAACCCGTGCTCTACCTGCCCTGGGAGTGTTTGATGGGACAGTGTAGAGGGAGCTTTACTCTGTATCTAACCCGTGCTGTGCCTGCCCTGGGAGTAATTGTCGGGACAGTGCAGAGGGAGTTTGACCAGAGACCCATGTGAAGCTGGCAGTATGATTCAATTTTGCTGGATCACCCTGCTCTGAAGTCAGTGCCGGTCTCAACACCTGTACTGACTGAACAAAATCTCACTCCTTTAAAGTTAGTGATTATAACCTGACATCGATCTCATATATTATAGAATAATATAAACTTCGAGAAACATTAAACTGAACAGAGAAGCAGCGATTTAAAACAAGTCTCTCTCTCTCTGTGTGTGTGTGTGTCTCTCTCTCTCTCTCTCTCTCTCTCTCTCTCTCTCTCTCATATTCACCCTTGCTCTACCTCTCTCCTCTTTCTCTCTGCCTCGCTGTGTTTTACTCTTTCAGCCTTTCTCTTCACTTCCACTTGGTCCCTCTTTTTGCCTCTGTCTGTCTCCCTACCCCCTCACTCTTCCTCCCCTCTCTCCATCTGCCCCCCGCCTCGCTCTCCATATGCTGTCACCCCTCCCCCTCTCTCTGTTTCTACCTTCTCAGTCCAGATTCCTAACGTACCAGCATTCTCTGAACACAACCACTTTAACACAGAGCCCAGCCTGTGCTCTGAACACATTACATGAGCTGATCACTGCTTCTGCACCTCCAGTTTTTAAGGAGCTGTCCAGGATTTGCCAGATTTGCTGATAATCTAGAGGGAAGCTTGCTTTTGCTTCTAACTTCTGCTGCACCTCTGCCGCCACATCTCATTCATCCCCATTCCTGAATTCATTTTATTACATGTCATCGTCCAGTGACATCTCCACCCGCTTATGTGCACTTTGCCTCCGATGTGCTCCTCTCTGTAAATCTACTGGACCTTGTTTTTCAATAAGAGACAGGCTGACAAAAATATTGAATCGGTTAGGTCATTTTGTGAGGTTATCTAAAATGTTTGAATAATTGCCAAGCGATTCCTGCTGATCTGCTGAGCGTATATTCATAGGATGCCTCAGGAGAGCAGGTATCCAAGGCAGGTTAAAATAACACTGAAAATGTTATTCTACAGATCACGTAACAGTGGAAGGGAATTGAAGGAAAAATATGTCAGCAAACCTATAAAATGTGAAAAATACATATAATAATAATAGATTTCAACAACACCAAATAATCTGTCAAGAAGAGGTAGCGAAAGGGGAAAGGGAATGGAGTATTTACAGTGAGTTCAGGACTCCTTTCTTACTCAGTACGTAATTAGCCCAATGAGAGAGGAATCACTGATGGATCTACAATGGGAAATGAACCAGAGCAGATAAGAGAAGTGAGCTTAGGTGAAAATCTGGAGAATATCGATCACAACTTAGTAATAATGATTGAGAAAGACAAAAATAATCGTTTGGAAAAAGCTGATTGAGGTGATGTGAATGGAGCTAGTGAAGATAAGCTGGAACAGAAGAGACAGACAATGAGAGAGAACAGCAGTGGGAAATATTTAAAAAGGTGATCAATAGAGTTCAGGAGAAATATATTCCACTAAAATGAACAAGAACAAACTAACCAATAATGAAACACCAGGGATGAATAAAGAGATAAGGGCAAAATTAAAATTAAAGAAAAAGGCAGACACTGAGTATAGTGACAATAAATGAAAGGATGACAAAAGGGAATTAGAAGAGGCTGGGAAAGAAGTAAAAAAACAAAACAATTAGGAAGGCGAAAAGGAACTGCGACATTAAATTATCAAGTAATATAAAAATAAATAGTAAAAAGTAATCTGCAGACACACAAAACAAAAGGTAAAACAGGATAGGGACAGAACCACTAAAGGATTCACAAGATAAACTCGCAGGTAATGACAGCGAAATGGCAGAAAATGCCTCAGTTTTTAACCTGGTTGACGAACAATGACATTGCAAGAAGAGATCAAAAAAGATATCAAGACCTTTTAAAATTGAAAGGGAAAAAGAATTGATGAACTAGCAAAAGTTAGCGAGGATAAAACGGCGGGTCTGGATGTATTAATTCACACATACTAAACGAAGCAAAGGGAGAGATAGCAGAGGCACCAATATATTTACTCTGAATTGTTGGCACAGTTTCAAAATTTGTGGATGACACCAAATGTGGTATTTTAATTAACACTGATGAGGATTGTGACAATACAAGATGTTAATAAACTTGGATAATGGGTGTGTAAATGGCACATTAATTTCAATATTGAGAGGTGTGAGGTGGTGCATTTTAGTAGGAGGAATAAGGAGGCCACATACTCCTTGGATAGTAAGTGTGTAAATGGGGTAGAGGAGCAAAGGGATCTAGGGGGACAGATGCACAAATCATTAAAAGCAGGTTAACAAGGCCATGAAAATGCAAACAAAGCACTGGGCTTCATTTCTAGAGTAAGAGAATTGAAAAGCAGAAAAGTTATGTTAAACGTGTATCGAACCTTGGTTAGACCACACACGGAGTACTGTGTACAGTTCTGGTCTCCATCTTACAAAAAGTATATCGAGACACTGTCGAAGGTGCAAAGAAGATTTACAAGCATTTTACCAGAACTGAGAGGTTCTAAGTGTCCAGAATGACTGAACATGCTGGGGCTCTTTCTCTAGAAAAGAGAAGGCTGAACGATGATCTAATAGAGATCTGTATAATTATGAAGGGGTTTGATAGGGTAGATGTAGAGAAGTTGTTACCACTTTGGGAAGTCCTAAACTAGGGGTCATAAATATAAGATAGTCACTAATAAATCCAATAATGAACTCAGGAGAAACCTCTTCACCCAGAGAGTGGTTAGAATGTAGAGCTTGCTGTCACATGGAGTAGTTGAGGTGAATAGCAGAGTGCCTTTAAGGGGACGCTAGATAAGTACATGAGGGAGAAAGGAATAGAAAGATATGATAGGGTGAGGTGAAGTAAGGTGGGTGGAGGCTCGTGTGGAACATAAACACCGGCATGGACCTGTTGGGCCTACTGGCCTGTTTCTGCGCTGTAAATTCGATGTAATACTACGGTGAATTCTGAATAGACACGGTACAACACTCGAAACAGTCTTCAGTAATGGGCTGGGTGTCAGAGGGTCAAAACTCTGACATTTCACCCCATCCGATCTGAAGGTCTTGTGTAAAATGAATGTGGGGAATTCAAACAGTCCGTGGTGAGAGGTCAGATTTGTACCACACTAGGCTTGAAATTGGGAGACTGGCTGTTACGTGCCGAACAAGTGCATTTAGAAGCCTGTTTAATATCTCTCTCTCTCTGTCACTGATTTCAATCCACCCACAACCTTAACCCTCTCCCTCCTGCTCAGTCTGTGTGTGCCTATCTGGACGTGCGTGTGTTATGTGACTGTCTGTACATGTATGCATAGCAATGTCTACATATTTCTGTGTGCCTATCTGGACATGCATGTGTTCTGTGTCTGTCTATACGTGTATGCATGGCAGTGTCTGTACATGTTTGTGTGTGTGTGTTTCTTGGCACCATGTGCAGATCCTGTATCTATATTGCCCTCTACCTTCTGCGCAGTGCCAGTTTCTGAGCTGGTGTCAGATGCAGTGTCGTGTCGTGTGCCATCTTCTTCATCTCCATGACTTCGGGGACAGGCTATGCGGGTGGCAGATCTTGGTCATCTGAAAGCAGAAAGGCACAAGAGTCAGGTTATGGTGAGGGGAGGGGGGAAAGCAAGATATCCATGTATACAGCATCAGCAGCTAGTAAGTGAGAAGAGGTTGTGGGATGAGGGGCTGTGGGATGTGAGAAGGAGGATTAGGAATGATCTTAGCGTTATTGTCCCCAAGGGCTTCAACTTCCCCGTTGTCGCGGCCTCGGTGACTTCCCCTCCAATGATGTCGAGCACTGTCTCCTCCAGTTGGCAAAGGTCTGTACAGCGGCTTGGCCGTCTCCCGTCTGCCGCTGCTTGCGGTGGTTGTGAGCCACCTTGGCCTGCAAGAGAAAGGGAAGTGTGTCAGTGAGTGTAGTGAGTGTTTGGGTGATGTGTCTGCCACAGTTGAATAGCTGTCGGTGTGTGCAAGGTGTGAGATGTGGCTGTGAGTGTTGCAGCAGTGGTAAGGTTGTGAGGGTGATGTGAAGCTATGATTGTGAGGTCTGAGTGGTGATAGGTAGGTGAGTGATGGGGGTGTGGTGCATTGAGCTGTGTCTGAGGCTTGTGGTGCAGATGGTGGGATTTGGCATTTACTGAAGCCTTCACTCACCTTGACCTGCCGTGTGAGGTTATTAAACTTCTTGCGGCAGTGGGTCCATGTCCGCGGGACGACACTATTGGCCGTGACACGACACTGTTGGCCGTGACGTACCCAGCTGTCTCCTGCCACAGCCTTCTCAAAGTGTGCACTGATGGCTTCCTGCCACCGTGCGGGAACAGGACAGCCCGCCTCCTCTCCACTGCCACTACCAATGCCTCCAGAGCCGTATCGGAGAACCTTGTGGCTCGTTCTCTTTGCTGCTGCTGAGCCTTGTGGTCCAACTGCAATAACAACTCCTACTCCAACGACAATGAGGTGCTGCTGCATCAAAGCACCTCCCCTTTAAGTAGTGGAGAAAGACAAGGCCAGACATTACAGTCCATTAGACTGCACTCGATATTGGCCCACCTGTTGAGCGGTAAGCCAATCAGCAGCGTGTTTAGCACCGAGATCAGAACTACAATCATGTAAATGAGCAGGGAGCATGAATTTTGCAGGCTGCCTGGACCACTTTGAACGGGCGCAGCCAAATAGCACTGGGCCATGACACCGCCCGTTTTTGGGCCATATCCAATTTCTATGCCTAGGTTTGATGGGTTAAATGTCCCGTTAAGAACATAAGGACATAAGAATTAGGAGCAGGAGTAGGGCATACGGCCCTTCGAATCTGCTCCACCATTCAAAAATACCATGGCTGATCTTCGACCTCAACTCCACTTCCCCGCCTGATTCCCAGAATGTTTGTGTACCTGCCGCATCATGCCAGCTGAGCTCAGGAGTTAAGACCTGGAGTTGGGCCCAAACACACAACCTTGTCTTCTGAAAGATCGAGAACTGCCAACTGGGTCCAGCTGCCAACTGATCCACGTCACACAGAAAGGAAACGCCTTTTCCCAGGATATCTCCAGAGAGCAGAGCCACTCCCCGTGTGTGTGATTATAAATGCAGCAAACTCTGAGTCCGGAGTCAGAACATTTCCACTCCAGCCGCCTGAACCTGACTCTGGAAAATGCCGCAGAAGATGATGATGAAAACTCTCCTCTTGCTTCTTGGATTCCTGGTGCTGACTCAGGCCGGCCCTCCTGTAGGGGGGCTCGGAAGAAGAGCAAGAAGTTTTGGTTTGTAAATTTCTCTGATCTCTCCGCAGCCAGTGTTCAGACAGTTTTATTTTTAAAAAGTATTTTATTCTCTGTTTGAATGTCACGGTTTGATTGGTTGAGTGAAGGTGATTGTGAGATTGTAAGAAAGTCTGAAGAATTTAATCTGAACCAGTTCCACGGGTAAATCCCCCGATTGTTCAGCGGGTACCTCAGTGGGTCGAGGGAGTGGTGGGTGTTTGCTGATCCAAACAGACCAGCAATAAAAACACGACTTACTGGCCGGTGCCGAGTGGGCGGATCACAGCCAGAGCATTGACCCGGTTGGGAGAGTCTGTAATTGGCCTCAGTACCCAGGTACTACGGAGGGGGAACTCCCAGTTGCTGCTCCCGATCACTGCTACCCGCTGCAAAGTGCTAGAGTGCGGACTCTGTGAGGACAGGAGCGGGAGCTCCTTCAGTCCCTCTCCCCCACACCCACTGTCCAGTCTCACAGTTGAAGAATGGTGAATTGGGAGCGATACTGGAGGTGTCTGTGGAACTGGTCCCCAGACATGAGTCAGCTTTTCATAACAGGAGGGCAGGGAATGGGATCGAAAGGGTTTCAAAACAGGTTTTTAATTGGAATAATTCTGCAGCCTTCATAGAGATCGGGATGTTAGAACACGGTCTAAGTAGAGGAGGCAAGCGGTGAAATGATCAATTGTCAGTAGCTGGGTGTCAGTTTGGATCAGTTGGGAGTTGAGTGAACAAGTTGTGGGTTGATGCCCCAGTCCAGTACATACAGCCCAGCACTTGGGGGGCTGCACTGCTGGAGGTGTTGTGTTGTGGATGAAATGTTAAACGGAGACCCTGTCTACCTGTCCATGGGGCAGGAAACATCTGGTGACATTATTTGAAGAGCTGGGAGTTCTCCCGGTGTCTTGGACCGACATCACTCTCTCAAGCAACATGAGCAGAGACTCCCCATACTGTCAAATCTCATTTGCTGTTTGTGGGACTTTACTGTGAGCTAATTGGCTGCCGCGTTTCCTACAAAACAGTGTCAGCACTTCAGAAACAATCCATGGTCTGTGAAACTCTTTGGGCCCTTCTGGTGCCGGGAAAGGTTCTATATCAATGTCAGATCCAATTTCTCTGTGTCCCTGGTCTCAGATAGCGAGTGTGGTGGGCTCCATTCTGAGGAAAACCCCTTGGGCTGCCCTTCAGGACAAAGAGTGAGTCTGTACAGGTCGGGGGAGGGGGAGCGGTGTGGAGTTTCATTAAGTCTAAAAGAGTTAAGGTCCATGTGTGGGTCAGAGTCAGTCTCAGTAACACTGACAGACTCAGTTTCATGTTTTCTCATTGTTCTCCCTCCCTCTGTGTACAGAACCATCAATCAATTCATTCTTCTTTTTGGATTTTAGTGATCCACTCCGGGTGTACTGGAGGAGTGTATCGTCACGGCGCCTGCAATACAGACGAGGTATCCGTTGAATCACCAATCCAACTCCCTGGGTTCCAATGCTGCGAACCGAAACAGTGAAAGATCCAGTGATGGATTCCCACCAGCCCGAGCTCTCCACGTTCTCACTGAATGAAACCTTCCTTCACGGGAAGCAGGCTCTATTTGATTGTTTAGGTCCCGTAACCCCTGACCCTGTATTACTGCTGTCAGAATAATGGGCTGTACTCAGAAATAAAACTTACTGCATTGATCACAGCTCCACATTCGTGTCTCGTTTCTCTTTAGGATCAGTGTGTCCGAGGGCAAGGGGTTCGGGAGTGGAATGAGGCTGGGAGAAGGGTGGAAATCGCAGGAAATGGGAAGAGGAAACCGCTGCAGGGAATCTCTGCAAGTTCCTAATAACACATTCAGAAAGGTACTGAGATCAGACAGGCGTCCCAGAGTGTCAGCACTCTGACCGTTCGAGGTTCAGGATATCTCAGTTGAACAGGTTTATTCAGACAGATTGGAAACTGACATACTTTGCATCAGACCCACAGACCGTTTGATGGGACAGTGCAGAGGGAGCTTTACACTGTATCTAACCCGTACTATATCTACCCCTGGGAGTCTTTGATGGGACAGTGTAGAGCAGGGGTGGGCCATTAGTTGGGCTGGAGGGCCGGTTAACAAGTTTTGTGGAGCTGTTGAGGGCCGCACACCAATGTTCCCCCGAAGGTGCGCGGCCGCGGGCCAATGGCGAGGTCACGTGCAGGCCGCTCACCAGCTCCTGCCGCTGGAAGAGATACAGCAAATTTAAAGGGACCGCCCATAAAAAAATAATTAGAGGGAACATTGCGGCACAAATAAAATGAATTGTGTTCACCACAGCTACCAGTAAAATTCGTTCTGGCATTTATTGTGTAAAGAACCCTTCATGTCGTTTCCACACTGACTAAAAATAACAACACTTATTAACAGGCTAACCAACATGATGCAGGGTCACGAGTCACTTTGAAAAGTGCTCGGTCTGTTTATTCCAAATGGTCTCAATTCATTCTTATAGTGGAAAATGAGAGATTGACTGCTTCCACTGGCAATTATAAACATGGTATAAGGCACAATCAAGGATAAAATCAGTGATACAACCTTTAAAAATGGTACATGAAAGTGCTACTTTCATGCTTTTGAAAACCTCGCTGGCAAATAATTAGGTGATTCTGAAAATGATTTAATCCGCAAATTGCACCCCAGGTCAGCCATCAAATTGGGCTTGTTCATTGTCAACATGCGATCACTCCTTAGAAAAGCCAAGACGCCGACAGAGTTTGTGAACTTTCACTTGAGAATGACCACAAGTAATGCACCATTATAATTCACATTTCATCCCCGAGTGCTATTTATTACTGGGACTGACTAACGACATCAATCTCAACAAGTCTCTTCCAGTCATGACAATAAACTTAAATTGTTCATGGCATAGGGGAAAAGGGCTTAAATTAAAAACAGTGAGTGCAATGGGAGGGAAAGTAGTGAGTGAGGAGGACATAACACATCTGCAAGGGGACAGAGACAGGCTAAGTAAGTGGGCAGAGATTTGGCAGATGGAATACAATACTGGAAAGTGTGAGGTTATGCACTTTGGCAGGAAAAATAGTAGAGCAAGTTATCTAAATGGCAAGAAACTGGAAAGTACTGAAGTACAAAGGGATCTGGGGTTCCTGGGGCACGAAACTCAAAAGGTTAGTATGCAGGTGCAGCAAGTGATTAAGAAGGCCAATGGAATGTTGGCTTTCATTGCTAAGGGGATAGAATATAAAAATAGGGAGGCATTGCTTCAGTTGTACAAGGTATTGGTGAGACCGCACCTGGAATACTGCATACAGTTTTGGTGTCCATACTTAAGAAAAGTCATACTTGCTCTCGAGTCAGTACAAAGAAGGTTCACTCAGTTAATCCCTGGGATGAGGGGATGGACATATGAGGAGAGGTTGGGTAGATTGGGACTCTACTCATTGGAGTTCAGAAGAATGAGAGGCGATCTTATTGAAACATATAAGATTGTGAAGGGCTTGGATCGGGTGGATGCGGGGAGGATGTTCCCGATGATGGGTGAAACTGGAACTAGGGGGCATAGTCTTAGCATAAGGGGCTGCTCTTTCAAAATTGAGATGAGAAGGAACTACTTCACTCAGAGGGTGGTAGGTCCATGGAATATGTTGCCCCAAAAAGCTGTAGAAGCTACATCATTACATAAATTTAAAACAGAAATAGACAGTTTCCTAGAAGTAAAGGGAATTAAGGGTTACGGGGAGCGGGCAGGAATTTGGACATGAGTCTAGGTTCGGATCGGTCATGGCCCTGTGGGTAGCGTAGTGGGACAAGGGGCCGTGTCGCCTGATCCTGCTCCTATTTCGTGTGTCCAATTCTGTTAGGTTCAGGAGATGGTTCTGTGATAGTAGATTGGCGGTTAGGATCAGATCAGCCATGATCTTATTGAATGGCGGAGCAGGCTCCAGGGGCCAATTGGCCTACTCCTGCTCATATTTTTATGTTCTTATGTTCTTATGCAATGTCCAATATACCCGGGTCCGCTGTATATGCCTCCACTATGCTAATTAATTGGGATAATATTAAAACAGGGAATAATTGTGCAAGAATTAATAACCCCACTAACAGTCATTGGTGAGAGCAAAGAGTTAAATTGGTAATTGTGAAACAGGCCAACTCATAGTGTTGATCATCGCTCCCACTTCTACCCTCCCAATAATTATTAACATAAATTCAGATAGTAATCAGATACTATGATAAATACACAATGTAGTGTAAAATAGTAAAATCTTCTGTTACTAAATGAATGCACTGATTGCTCGATCGAGTATATGTTGTACTGAGAGTCTACGTGGCTGTTTGGCAGAGCGGCTCGAGTCTGTGGGGCCTCCCACATGAGAGGTGTTCTCTTTTCAGTGTGCTGAGTACGGGAGCCCGAGGCCTCACAAGGCCTGAAGTACAATCGCGTGCCAGTATCTGGAGTCCTTGTGCTCCGGGATCCACTCCCGTGTCTAAGACGGTGATGAGAATCCCCCTGTCGTCGTACTCTGGGTACCGGGAGAGGAAAGACGCAGCGCCGCTCTCGTTCTTCAGTGAAAGAGTCATCGAGATGAGCAGCCGTGACTCGACTCTAAAATGGACAGGGCATTTTGTGTACGGACCTTCGCCATTGGGGCCCAGAATCATAGAACGGATACTTTTAAAACCAGGCTCGGGAGAATCGCTTTTACGAATTGATTAATTGAATTAAGTATTAATGTGTGTTCCTTGGCTGCAGTTCAGGTCAGTCTCTGACCCACGAGAAGTGAAAGTGGATAGACTAATGTGCAGCTCCAGCTCCGGCTCGCTTTCTATTACTGTCCCATCCAGCGGGCCGGATAGAATGATTCCATCCCTCGGTGCATGTGGGACTGAGACCCAACCCCCAGGTGTGTGTGTGGAACCGGACCCATTCCCCAGGGTGTGTGGGGGACTGAGTCCCATCCCCCAGGTGTGTGTGTGGAACTGAGACCCAACCCCCAGGGTGTTTGTGTAGGGGACGGAGGTCCATCCCCCAGGTGTGTGTGTGGAACTGAGACCCAACCCCCAGGTGTGTGTGTGGAACTGACCCCAACCCCCAGGGTGTGTGGGACTGAGTCCCATCCCCCAGGTGTGTGTGTGGAACTGACCCCAACCCCCAGGGTGTGTGGGACTGAGACCCAGTCCCCATGGTGTGTGTGGGACTGAGGTCAATCCCCCAGGGTTTGTGTGGGACTGAGTCCAATCCTCCAGGTGTGTGTGTGGAACTGAAGCCAACCCCCAGGGTGTGTGGGTGACTGAGGTTCTTCCCCCCAAGTGTGAGTGTGGAACTGACCCCAACCCCCAGGGTGTGTGTGTGGAACTGACCCCAACCCCCAGGGGGTGTGTGTGGAACTGACCCCAACCCCCAGGGTGTGTGTGTGGAACTGACCCCAACCCCCAGGGTGTGTGGGGGACTGAGGTCCATCCCCCCAGGTGTGAGTGTGGAACTGACCCCAACTCCCAGGGGGCGTGTGTGGAACTGACCCCAACCCCCAGTGGGTGTGTGTGGGACTGAGCCCCAACCCCCAGGTGTGAGTGTGGAACTGATCCCAACCCCCAGGGTTTGTGTGGGACTGAGCCCCAACCCCCAGGTGTGAGTGTGGAACTGAATCCACCCACCAGTGTGTATGTGGGACTGAGTCCCACCCCTAGGGTGAGTGTGTGACTGAGCCCAGCCCCGCAGATCCTGGGGGATGCGGTCAGTAGCACTTACCCACTCTGTGATACCCCCTCCCTGTCGAGATATCAATTCCTGATTTTGTTGTCCCAGTGTATTTACATTAAACTACTTTCTTCCTGCAACACATCCATTGTTCTACCAACAAGTGTCTTCTGTTTAGCTGTCAACAACTCAGCTCTCTGCTATTATTGGGGATAAAAGACCTGAGATCACACCCAGTATTAAAAATGATTGCCAAAGGATCATTATCTGCTGACAGGGCCACAGCACACAAGAATTTACAGAACAAAGAGGGAAGCACATCTCCCTCTGTCTCTATCTAGTTATCTCTCCACGCTTGTCTCGTCCCATCTATCTCTCCTCTCCCTCTGTCTCTGTCACTCTGTCTCTTTCTCCTTCTCTTCCGTTCTCTGTCTGTCTCTTTGTTTTTCTCTCTCTCTCTATTTTCCCTCTCCCCCATTATCTTTATCTGTCTCTACTTTTGAGCCCCTCACGCTCTCTCTCTCATTTTTCTTTCTCTCTCGCTGTCTCACTTTCTCTGTATCTGTTTCTCTCCCTGCCCCTTTCTCTATATAAGATTACATAGGATATACAACACTGCAACAGGCCATTCGGCCCAACCAGTCGATGCCGGCGTTTATGCTCCACTCGTGCCTCCTCACGTCTTCACTCATCTAACTCTTTCAACATAACCCTCTATTCCCTTCTCCCTCATAGGCTTGTCTAGCCTCCCTTTAAATGCATCTATACTATTCGCTGCAACCACTCCCTGTGGTAGCGAGTTCCACATTCTCACCACTCTCTATTACCATTTCGCTCTGTCTCTCACTCTCTTGTTATCTCTCACTGTCTCACTTTCTCTCTTTCTGTCTCTCTTGTCCCTCTCTCTCTCTCTATCTCCATTTCACTCTGTCTCACTCTGTCTCTTTTTCTGTCACTTTCTCTCTATCTCTGCCCCTTTCTCTCTATCTCTCTCTCTGCCCCGTCTCTCTCTCCCACTCTTTATTTCTCTGTCCTCTATCACTGTCTTTCTGTGTCTTTGTGTTTCTCTTTCTGTCTCCCCCTCTAGTCTCCATCTCTCTCTCTCTCTCTTTTGCACTCACTCTCCCTCTGTCCTTCTATTTTGTCTACCTTTCTCTCCCTCTTTTCTCCATCTCTCCCTTTCCTCTATCTCTCTCGCAGTCTCTATCCCTGTCTCTATTTTTCAGTCCCATCAGTCTCTCGCTCTTTCTCCTTCTGTCTCTTTCCTACTGTATCTCTCCTTGTCTTTCTCTCTGTCTTCCCTCTTTTCTCCCTCTCTCTCTGCTCTGTGATTCTCTCTCTCTCAATCTGTTTCTCTCTCTCTGTTTCTCTCTGTCTCTCTCCCCTTCTCTCTCTCACTCTCTTTATATTTCCCTCTCACTCCCTCATTCTCTGCCTGTCCCTCTACTTTACTCTAACTGTCCCTTTCTCTCATTCTCACTTTCTCTCTCTCTATCTCTGTCTTTCTCTCTTTCTCCCTTTCTGTCTCTCCCCTCTCTATATTTTCCTCTCACTCGCATCCTTCTCTGTCTCTCTCTCTGTTTTTCTCTCACTCTGCCACTTTACTCTCTCACTCTCATGTGATTTTTCTCTATCTCTCTGTCTTTCTGCCCATTTCTCTCTCTCTCTCGTTTTGTCTCTCTCTGCCCTCTATCTCTGTTTCTGTCTGTGTCTCTCAGTGTATCTGTATCTCTCAGTGTATCTGTATCTCTCTCCCTCCCTCCCTCTTGTCTCTGTCTCTCTCTCACTATCCCTCTGTCGCTACATCTTGTCTATCTTTCTCTCCCTCTTGTCTCTGTCTCTCTCTTTCTCCATGTCCCCTTCCTTCTGTATCTCTCCCTGCCATTAACTCGCTCTTTATTTTTCTCTCTCTTTCTCTCTATCACTCTCTGTCTTTGTCACCCTCTCTCTGTCACTCTCTCTAAGACCCCTCCTCTATCTCTCCCTCTTCTTACTCTGTTCTCAAATTATCTCTCTGTGCAATCTCTTTGTTTCTCTATGTTTCTCTCCCCTTATCTATCTCTCTCCCTCAATCTCTCTCACTCTCTGTCTCTCACTCTCTCCCTTGGTTTCTCTCATTCTGTCTCACTCTCTGTCTCTCTCTCGGTCTCTCCCTCTGTCTCTCTCTGTCTCCTTCTGTTTTTCTCTCTCAATCTTTCACTGTCTCTATATTTATGTTTTTATCTCTCTTTCCTTTGTTTTCTCCCTCTCTCACTCTATCTCCCCCTCTGTCTCTTTCTATCACTCCTGGTCAGCAGTGCTCCCTGCTGGCAGGAGCTGACACTGAGTGTCTGGGCTGACACAGGAGATCAGGCCCTTGAGGTGAGGTACCAGTGATAACATAAGAACATAAGAACATAAGAAATAGGAGCAGGAGTAGGCCACTCGGCCCCTCGAGCCTGCTCCGCCATTCAATAAGATCATGGCTGATCTGATCCTAACCGCCAATCTACTATCTATCACAGAACCATCTCCTGCATCTAACAGAATTGCACACACGAAATAGGAGCAGAATCAGGCTACACGGTCCCTGGGCCCGCTCCACTACCCACAGGGCCATGACCGATCCGAACCTAGACTCATGTCCAAATTCCTGCCCGCTCCCCGTAACCCTTAATGCCCTTTACTTCTAGGAAACTGTCTATTTCTGTTTTAAATTTATTTAATGATGTAGCTTCTACAGCTTTTTGTGGCAGCATATTCCATGGACCTACCACCCTCTGAGTGAAGTAGTTCCTCCTCATCTCAGTTTTGAAAGAGCAGCCCCTTATTCTAAGACTATGTCCCCTAGTTCTAGTCTCACCCGTCATCGGGAACATCCTCCCCGCATCCACCCGATCCAACCCCTTCACAATCTTATATGTTTCAATAAGATCGTCTCTCATTCTTCTGAACTCCAATGAGTAGAGTCCCAATCTACACAACCTCTCCTCATATGACCACCCCCTCATCCCCGGGATTAACCGAATGAACCTTTTTTGCACTGCCTCGAGAGCAAGGATGTCTTTCCTTAAGTAAGGACACCAAAACTGTATGCAGTATTCCAGGTGCGGTCTCACCAATACCTTGTACAACTGAAGCAATACCTCCCTATTTTTATATTCTATCCCCCTAGCAATGAAAGCCAACATTCCATTTGCCTTCGTAATCACTTGCTGCACCTGCATACTAACCTTTTGAGTTTCGTGCACCAGGACCCCCAGATCCCTTTGCACTTCAGTACTCTCCAGTTTCTTGCCATTAAGATAATAAATTGCTCTGGGATTTTTCCTGCCAAAGTGCATCACATCGCACTTTCCAGTGTTGTATTCCATCTGCCAAATCTCTGCCCACTTACTTAGCCTGTCTATGTCCCCTTGCAGGTTTTTTATGTCCTCCTCACTCACTACTTTCCCTCCCATCTTTGTATCATCTGCAAATTTTGATATGTTACACTTGGTCCCTTCCTCCAAATCGTTAATATAGATTGTAAAGAGTTGGGGACCCAGCACTGACCCCTGTGGAACACCACTAGTTACTGATTGCCAGTCTGAGAATGAAACATTTATCCCAATGCAGCCCAGGTCTGTGGATCCCGACCCTCAGCGACAGTCTGTACCTGCGGAGAGTGAGGGGGGAGAAAGAAAGGAGAGATCAATGTAAATTAATCACTAATGTTACCAGAGTTACTGTTGAATGGGAAGGGTCAAGCTGGCTGCATGTCACCAACAATCCTCTAGGGGGAGTGGTGATGGTTTAGGCAATGGCGTCACCTCTTGGTAGCAGAGAGTATTACACCTCAATATTCCTGGAATGACACAACACAGGAGGAGGCTATTCGGCCCATCGTGCCTGTGCCCGCTGAAAGAGCTCTCAATTAGTCCCACTCCCCTGCTATTTCTGCAAAGCCCTTCAAGTTTCTCCCCTTCCAGATATATATCCAATTCCTTTTTTTAAGTTGCTACTGTAGGGGGTGGAGGTGTGTGTCAGCTTCACCTCTGATTGCTGAGCGGTTCGAATCGCTCCCACGCCCTTGGTTCTTGACCTTGGATTTATTTGGGGGTTGTGACAAAAAATGCAGCAGACAACTGGTTTTGGTGCAAGAAACTTCGATCTTTATTCTAGAGAGAAAATATAACACAACAATCTTAACACTCTAATAAAATGGGGTACACTTCGATACACACGAGGGAAATTACAGTAGAAAAATACCTCACCCCTCCCAATCCCACTTTACTAGCTAAGTTGGGCTCTAGAGGACCAGGGATAATGCTCACCAAACGAATCCTTGACAGTTGAGCTGGTTCGCGGTTTCGGGGTTCGCTGGGTGTGTTGGTTGGTGCCTGCCATACCCCGGACGTGGTAGAGGACTTCGACTGCGAGTCTGGTCAGTCTTTGCGAGTCCGCTGATGCGGCAGGGTGTGTATTGGATTTATCGGGTGAGTACCCACTTTTCTTCTGTTAGAGATAGGGTTTACAGTCTTGTTAAGTAAAAATCTTACCCAGGGGTAAGTCAGGAATAGATTGCAGAGTGGAAAACTTGCGAATCTTCGGTTTTCTCCCGAGTTGGTTTTCTTTGGTCGCGGTGGCCCAATATTACCCGGTTGGTTGGTGGTAATATTCGGTTGGTTGTTTCGTAAGGCCCTTGTTGCCGCGAGGTGTCTGATGGTCACTGGAACTGTTGCTCTGGTCTCTTCTTGTCTGTTGACCTGCTTCTTGAACTGTGAACTTCTTCGAACTCGATGAACTCCTGAGAACTGCCGAGAACTGTAGAGCTTGTAGAGAATTTGTTGTAACTGTGTAACTGCTGAACTGTCTTCTTGAGAAAACAGGCCCTCAATTATACTAATTGAGGCCTCCTAATCTGCGCGCCAAATCAGTCCCGGTTTATTGTAAGATTTTGGCGGGCTTGTCAATAGTAAATTGTTTATGAATGTGTGAAGTGGTTTCGGGAGGGTTCCATGAGCTGTTGAGCTCTTACTTGATTATAATCATTGTGCTCAGGTTTGGAGTTTCCTGACTGGGCCTGAGATTTCTATGGAGTGGGGCGAGGTGATTTGTTTTATGCATGTTTTGGATGGGTCCTGTAATTTAGGTGGGGACTGCTCTTCCGTGGGTCTATTGTTAGAATGTAAATTGTCTGATAGGGGCTGAGTGACGTTAAACAGTTTCCCAGACAGTTTGATTAACTCCAATACACAAACCGTCTATTACAGAGGTTGATTCCAACTCCTGTTGCAGCCTTTTCCTTTACAAGGCCAAACATGCCTTTTTAAAATACCAAGTCTTGTTTTTTGACCTTGAATCTCCCTCTGTTAGGCCCAATACATTTTATCACCCTGAAGTGGTTAGAAAAGAGTCCAAAGTCCTTTTCTTTAGGGTTTTTCTCGGAGTTTTGGGGGGAGATCTGTGAATTTTGAGAATCTTACACTACTGAATCTACTTCCACAGCCCTTTCAGGCAGTACATTCCAGATCATAATAACCCGCTGTATAAAAAACAATTCTCATCATCTCACTTTTATTGGAGGGAGTGAAGATTGAATCTCAATTTTAAAGTTATCCGTTCTCCCCTGTTCCCATTGAACCAGTCAGTGTCCCGTGACCTTGAACCTGGGCACGTAAAGAGGAAGAAACACTGGAACAAGTATTTTGAAATGAGATGATATCGATCGATAGCCACATGCTGGTTTAAATGATGGATATGGTGTGTAAATGTGGCAGCCTTCGATTACAAGAAAACTACTTTAAATAGGCACAAACAGTTTAAATAGATACACAGTTTAAAATTATGCATCCACTGTTTAAAGTTAGACTTGTTTTCTGAAATTTTAGATATGCCATTTCAATATATAGATATGTTGCATTAAATTACACACGCACATATATATATATAGTTTCCACTGATAATGTTAGCTTATAAATACAATATTGCAGATATACGCTATGTTGAGAGATAAGTATACCCGATTACATTGTACACAGGCTGCCTTTGATTATATACATGTTGCTTGGATTTATATTTCTAATGTTGTGAGTTACAGATAGGCCATTTGATTCATACTTAATGTTTTAAATTATATAAATGCTGATTTGAAGTATACATATAAAGCATTGAGTTATATGCTGTGGATACTTAATTCAAAACACTCTCATATTGATATCCATATCGATAAACAACAACTTGCCTTTACATAGCGCCTTTAACATAATAAAACATCACAAGGCGCTTCACAGGAGCGATTATCAGACAAAATTTAACACCAAGCCACATAATCAGCTATTAGGACAGGTGACATAAAGCTTGTTCAAAGAGGTAGGTTTTAAGTAGCATCTTAAAGGAGATACTGTCCTCCTCACATTCAAATCTGCCGTCATCACCACCCTGCTTAAAAAATCCACGCTTGACCCCTCTGTTCTAGCAAATTATCGCCCCATCCCCAACTTCCATTTCCTCTCCAAGGTCCTTGAGCGTGTTTTCACCTCCCAAATCCATGCCTATCTTTCCTGCAACTCCATGTTTGAAAGACTCCAATCAGGTCTCCGCCCCTGCCACAGCCCTGAAATGGCCCATATTGACTGTGACCATGTCAAACTGTCCCTCCTCATCCTTCTCGACCTGTCTACAGTGGTTGACATGACTGACCGCTCCATCCTCCTCCAATGCCTCTCCTCTGTCATCCAGATGAGTGAGGCTTCACTCACCTGGTTCCATTCTTATCTATCTAACCATAACCAGAGAATCGCCTGTAATGGCTTCTCTTCCTGCCCACACACTATTACCTTTGTGTCCCCCAAGGATCTATCCTTGGGCCCCTCCTATTTCTCATCATCATGATGCCCCTCAGCGACATCATATGAACACAGCGGCAATTTCTACATGTACACTGACGGCACCCAGCTCTACCTCAGCAACACATCCCTCGACCCCTTCACTGTCTCTAAATTGTCACACTGCTTGTCTGACATCCAGTACTGGATGAGCAGACATTTCCTCCAACTAAATATGAGCAAGACCGAAGCCATTGTCTTCGGTCCCAATCACAAACTCTGTTCCCTATCCACCAACTCCATCCCTCTCCCTGGACACTGTCTGAGGCTGAACAAGACCGTTCACAACCTTGGTATCCCATTTGACACTGAGATGATCTTCCGACCACATATCAACTCCATCACTAAGACTGCCTATTTCCAGCTATGTAACATCGCCCAACTCTGCCCCTGCCTCAGCTCGTCTACTGCTCTAACCCTCATCCATGCCTTTGTCACTTCTGGACTCGACTATTCCAGTGCTCCCCTGGCCGGCCTCCCAATTTCCATCTTCCATAAACTTTATCTCATCCGAAACTCTTCTGCCCGTGTCCTAACTCGCACCAAGTCCCTTTCACCCTTCATCCCTGTGCTCGCTGACCTACATTGGCTCCCGGTCCAGAACCCTTCATGTTAAAATTCTCAACCTTGTATTCAAATCTCTTCATGGCCTCGCCACTCCCTGTCTCTGTAACCTCCTCCAGACCTATACTACTTCCCCTCTACCGGGTTCCTCCGCTCTCTCACCCTCTGACTTTCTGCAGTCCGGTTCCCGCTTTAATGTTCATCACTGAAATATAGTTGCACCAGTATACTAGGGATAAAACAGGGAATTTCAGGCCAGTGAGCCTAATACCAGTGGTAAGGAAATTATTGGAAACATTTCTGTGGGACAGAAATAGTCTCCATTTTGAGAGGCAAGGATTAATCAAGGATAGTCAGCATAGCTTTGTCAGGGGGAGATCATGTCTAACCAATTTGATTGAATTTTTCGAGGGGGTGACTAGGTGTGTGGATGGGGGTAGTGCAGTTGATGTGGTCTACATGGATTCAGTAAGGCTTTTGACAAATTCCATCATGGGAGACTGGTCAAGAAGGTAAGAGCCCATGGGATCCAGGGCAACTTGGCACATTGGATCCAAAATTGGCTTAGTGGCAGGAGGCAGACGGTGATGGTCGAATGTTGTTTTTGTGACTGGAAGCCTGTGTCCAGTGGTGTACCGCAGGGATCGGTGCTGGGTCCTTTGCTGTTTGTAGTGTACATTAATGATTTGGATATGAATGTAGGAAGTATGATCAGTAAGTTCGCAGATGACACGAAAATTGGTGGGGTGGTAAATAGCGAGGAGGGAAGCCTCAGGCTACAGGACGATATAGACGGGTTGGTTAGATGGGCAGAACAGTGGCAAATGGAATTTAGCCATTCAAGTGGGGGGAGTAAAAAGAAATGTTGTAGTGGTAGGGGATAGTATCATTAGGGGGATAGATAGGGTTCTTTGCAGCCAAGAGCGAGAGTCCCGAAGGCTGTGTTGCCTGCCCGGTGCCAGGGTTAAGGACATCTCCTCTGGGCTGGAGAGAAACTTGGAGTGGGAGGGGGAGGATCCAGTTGTCGTGGTCCATGTTGGTACCAATGACATAGATAGGACAAGGAAAGAGGTTCTGCTGAGGGAGTTTGAGCAGCTAGGGGCCAAATTAAAAAGCAGAACCTCGAGGGTAATAATCTCTGGATTACTACCTGAGCCACGAGCAAATTTGGCTAGGGTAAATAAAATCAGGGAGTTGAATGCGTGGCTCAAAGACTGGTGTGGGAAAAATGGGTTTTGCTTCTTGGGACACTGGCACCAGTACTGGGGCAGGAGAGAGCTGTTCCGTTGGGACGGACTTCACTTGGCCAGTGCTGGGACTAGTGTCCTGGCGAATCGAATAACTAGGGCTGTGGAGAGGGCTTTAAACTAATTAGTGGGGGGGAGGTTTCAAGAGAGCAAAAAATAAAAATGACAACAGAGAGGGTCATAGACATAGGTAGCAGTAGTGGAATCACAAATCAGAGCGTGGCAGGAAGGGACAGAGTGTGTGGAGTAAAAGGTAAACTGGTAAAAAGTGAAAAAGCAGGAACTAAGTGCCACAAAGCATATTTGAAAGTTCTCTATCTGAATGCACGTAGCATTCGTAACAAAATAGACGAGTTAATGGCACAAATAACTACATATGGTTATGATATTGTGGCCATTACAGAAACATGGCTGCAGGGTGACAATGCCTGGGAATTAAACATACCAGGTTATTTAACGATCAGGAAGGACAGGCAGGAAGGAAGGGGAGGTGGGGTGGCTATGTTAATAAAGGAAGGAATCACTGTAATACAGAGTAATGATATTGGGTCAAAAAATCATGATAATGAAACAGTTTGGGTGGAGATAAGGAATAATAAGGGGAAAAAAACATTAGTGGGCGTAGTCTATAGGCCTCCGAACAGTTGCAACTCTATTGGACGGAGTATCAATCAGGAAATAGTTGAGGCATGTAATAAGGGAACATCTATAATTATGGGGGATTTTAACTATCATATTAATTGGACAAATCAAATGGGGCAGGGCTGCCTTGAGGATGAGTTCATTGAGTGTATTAGGGATGGGTTTCTTGAGCAGTATGTAACTGAACCGACCAGGGGGCAAGCAACCTTAGATCTGATCCTGTGTAACGAGACAGGATTAATTAAAAATGTCCTAGTAAAGGATCCCCTTGGAATGAGTGACCATAACATGGTTGAATTCCATATTCAATTAGAGGGTGAGAAGGTTGGATCTCAAACAAGCGTGCTAAGCTTGAATAAAGGAGACTATGAAGGTATGCGAGCGGAATTGAGTAGAGTGGATTGGGAAAATAGATTAAAGGGTAAGACGACACATGGTCAGTGGTGTACATTCACGGAGTTATTTTACAACTTCCAAAAAATATATATTCCACTGAAAAGAAAAGGGTGTAAAAGAAAGGACAGTCATCCGTGGCTAAGTAAAGAAATTAAGGATAGTATTCGACTAAAAACAAGGGCATATAAGGTAGCGAAATCTAGTGGGAGGACAGAGGATTGGGAAAACTTTAAAAGGCAGCAAAAAATAACAAAAAGATTGATTAAGAAAGGGAAGATAGATTATGAAAGTAAATTAGCAAAAAATATAAAAACAGATAGTAAGAGTTTTTATAGTTATATAAAAAGAAAAAGGGTGGCTAAAGTAAATGTTGGTCCCTTAGAGGATGAGACCGGGAAATTAATGGTGGGAAATATGGAGATGGCAAAAACACTGAATGAATATTTTGTATCAGTCTTTACAGTAGAGGACACTAAGAATATCCCAACACTGGACAAACAGGGGGCTATAGGGTGAGAGGAGCTAAACACGATCAAAATCATTAAGGAAGTGGTACTCGGTAAAATAATGGGACTCAAGGCGGATAAATCACCTGGACCTGATGGCTTACATCCTAGAGTCTTGAAGGAAGTGGCGGTAGGGATTGTAGATGCATTGGTAATAATTTTTCAAAACTCCCTGGATTCCGCTAAGGTCCCGGCAGACTGGAAAACTGCTAATGTAACACCCTTATTTAAAAAGGGCAGTAGACAGAAGGCTGGTAACTATAGACCGGTTAGCCTAACATCTGTGGTAGGTAAAATTTTGGAGTCCATTATTAAGGAAACAGTAACAGGACATTTGGATAATCATAATTTAATAGGACAAAGTCAGCATGGTTTTACAAAGGGGAAGTCATGTTTGACAAATTTGCTGGAGTTCTTTGAGGAAGTAACATATAGAGTGGATAAAGGGGAACCAGTGGACGTAGTGTATTTAGACTTCCAAAAGGCATTTGACAAGGTGCCACACAAAAGATTATTGCTTAAGGTAAAAAATCACGGGATTGGGGGTAATATTCTGGCATGGATAGAGGATTGGCTATCTAACAGAAAGCAAAGAGTTGGGATAAATGGTTCATTCTCAGACTGGCAATCAGTAACTAATGTTGTTCCACAGGGGTCAGTGCTGGGTCCCCAACTCTTCACAATCTATATTAACGATTTGGAGGAAGGGACCAAGTGTAACATATCAAAATTTGCAGATGATACAAAGATGGGAGGGAAAGTAGTGAGTGAGGAGGACATAAAAAACCTGCAAGGGGACATAGACAGGCTAAGTAAGTGGGCAGAGATTTGGCAGATGGAATACAACACTGGAAAGTGTGAGGTGATGCACTTTGGCAGGAAAAATCCTAGAGCAATTTATTATCTTAATGGCAAGAAACTGGAGAGTACTGAAGTGCAAAGGGATCTGGGGGTCCTGGTGCACGAAACTCAAAAAGGTTAGTATGCAGGTGCAGCAAGTGATTAAGAAGGCCAATGGAATGTTGGCTTTCATTGCTAAGGGGATAGAATATAAAAATAGGGAGGTATTGCTTCAGTTGTACAAGGTATTGGTGAGACTGCACCTGGAATACTGCATACAGTTTTGGTGTCCTTACTTAAGGAAAGACATCCTTGCTCTCGAGGCAGTGCAAAAAAGGTTCATTCGGTTAATCCCGGGGATGAGGGGGTGGTCATATGAGGAGAGGTTGGGTAGATTGGGACTCTACTCATTGGAGTTCAGAAGAATGAGAGGCGATCTTATTGAAACATGTAAGATTGTGAAGGGGTTGGATCGGGTGGATGCGGGGAGGATGTTCCCGATGACGGGTGAGACGAGAACTAGGGGACATAGTCTTAGAATAAGGGGCTGCTCTTTCAAAACTGAGATGAGGAGGAACTACTTCACTCAGAGGGTGGTAGGTCCATGGAATATGCTGCCACAAAAAGCTGTAGAAGCTACAACATTAATTAAATTTAAAACAGAAATAGACAGTTTCCTAGAAGTAAAGGGCATTAAGGGTTACGGGGAGCGGGCAGGAATTTGGACATGAGTCTAGGTTCGGATCGGTCATGGCCCTGTGGGTAGTGGAGCGGGCCCAGGGACTGTGTAGCCTGATTCTGCTCCTATTTCGTGTGTGCAATTCTGTTAGATGCAGGAGATGGTTCTGTGATAGATAGTAGATTGGCGGTTAGGATCAGATCAGCCATGATCTTATTGAATGGCGGAGCAGGCTCGAGGGGCCGATTGGCCTACTCCTGCTCCTATTTCTTATGTTCTTATGTTCTTAAAATGTGAGGTCATGCATTTTGGGAGGACTAACAGGGCAAGGGAATACACAATGAATGGTAGGACCCTAGGAAGGACAGAGGATCAGAGGGACCTTAGTGTGCATGTACATAGATCCCTGAAGGCAGCAGGACAGGTAGATAAGGTCGTTCAAAAGGCATATGGGATACTTGCCTTCATTAGCCGAGGCATAGAATATAAGAGCAGGGAGGTTATGATGGAGCTGTACAAAACGCTGGTTAGGCCACAGCTGGAATACTGTGTGCAGTTCTGGTCGCCACACTATAGGAGGGATGTGATTGCATTGGAGACGGTGCAGAGGAGATTCATCAGGATGTTACCTGGGCTCGAGTGCTTCAGCTATGAAGAGAGACTTGACAGGCTGGGGTTGTTTTCCTTGGAGCCGAGAAGGCTGATTGAGGTGTACAAAATTATGAGGGGCATAGATAGGGTAGATAGAAATGAACTTTTCCCCTTAGTAGAGGGGTCAATAACCAGGGGGCATAGTTTCAAGGTAAGGGGCAGGAGGTTTAGAGGGGATTTGAGGAAAAACTTTTTCACCCAGAGGGTGGTTGGAACCTGGAACTCACTGCCTGAAAGGGTGGTAGAGGCAGGAACCCTCACAACATTCAAGAAGCATTTAGATGAGCACTTGAAACGCCATAGCATACAAGGCTACGGACCAAGTGCTGGAAAATGGGATTAGAATAGACAGGGCTTGATGGCCGGCGCGGACACGATGGGCCGAAGGGCCTCTTTCTGTGCTGTATAACTCTATGACTCTATAACAAATGTAATTCTCAGCGCTGCTCCACTTCAACAGCACTGTCCCGCCCCCGCACTCTCATTGGTCCCGGCCCGCGGCCTCGGCTCATAATCTAACGGGGGGACTCCGGGGAGGAGAAGGAGTTTGGGGCCGGAATCCCCGCATGGCACGGGTGTAAATCTCCGGCTCAGGGTTTCCAATGGGAGCTTCCTATGTAAACACGCAACAGTACCCCGCTCCCGCCAGTGGCGGCGTTGCCGCAACTCTTCAAACCCCCTGTTGTCAGCCTGAGAGCCCGGCCTCATTCAGCGGGTGAGAGGGCAGCTCACTGGGCACAGGCTGGGGATGGAGCCTGGGATCTTCCTGCTCTATGTGTGGGGCTCAGTACCATACCAGCTGAGAGTGGGAAGCTCACTCAGCACAGGCCGGGGCTGGAGACTGGGATCTCCCTACTCTGGGTGTGGGGCTCAGTACCGCAACGAGTGAGAGAGAACATAAGAACATAACATATGAAATTGGAGCAGGAGTAGGCCACGTGACCCTTCGAGACTGCTCCGCCATTCAACATGATCATTGCTGATCTACTACCTCATCTCCACTTTCTGAACTATCCCCATATCAGTTGATTCCTTAATATTCAAACATTTATCGATCTTTGTCTTGAATATACTTAACGACCGAGCCTCCACTGCCCTCCGGGGTAGAGAATTCCAAATATTCACCACCATCTGGGCTGCTCACTCAGCACAGTTCGAGCATGGAGCCTGGGGTCTTCCTGCTCTGTGTGTGGGACTCAGTACCACACCGGGTGAGAGAACGCAGCTCACTCAGAACAGGCGGAGATGGAGCCTGGATTCTTCCTGCTCTATGTGTGGGGCTCAACACCTCAAAGGGTGAGATAGGACAGCTCACTGGGAATAGGCCGGGCATGGAGCCCTGTGTCTTTCTGCTCTGTGTGTGGGGCTCAGCAGCACAGTGTGTCAGGGAGGGCAGCTCACTAAGCACAGGCTAGGGTTGGAGCCTGGGATCTTGCTGCTCTGTATGTGGGGCTCAGCACCACACCAGGTGAGAGAGGGCATCTCACTGAGCACAGGCCGAGCATGGCCCTGGGATCTTCCTGTTCTATGTTTGGGGCTCAGAACAACACCGGGTGAGAGAAGGCAGCTCACTCAGAACAGGCCGGGCATGGAGCTTGGGATCTTCCTGTTCTGTTTTTGGGGCTCAGTACCACAAAGTGTGAGAGAGGGCAGCTCATTCAGAACAGGCGGAGATGGAGCCTGGGATCTTCCTGCTCTGTGTGTGGGGCTCAGAACCACACCGGATGAGAGAGGGAAGCTCACTAAACACAGACCGGGGATGGAGCCTGTGATCTTCCTGCTCTTTGAGTCGGGCTCAGTACCACACCGGGTGAGAGGGAACATAAGAACATAACATAAGAAATAGGAGCAGGACTAGCCATTTGGCCCTTCGAGACTGCACCGCCATCCAATAAGATCATGGCTGATCTTCTACCTCATCTCCACTTTCCTGAACTATCCCCATATCCCTTGATTCCCTTAATATTCAAAATTTTATCGATCTCTGTTCTTGAATATACTTAACTTCCGAGCCTCCACAGCCCTCTGGGATAGAGAATTTCAAATATTCACCACCATCTGGGCTGCTCACTCAGCACAGGTCGAGCATGGATTCTGGGATCTTCCTGTACTCTGTGTGTGCGTGGGCTCAGTACCACACCTGGTGAGAGAGGGCAGTTCGCTCAGCAGAGGTCGAACATGGAGCTTGGGATCTTGGGGTTCAGTACCACAAAGTGTGGGAGAGGGCAGCTCACTCAGCATATACCGGGCATGGAGCCTGGGATCTTCCTGCTCTGTATGTGGGGCTCAGTACCTCATAGGTTGAGAGAGGGCAGCTCACTCAGCACAGGCCGGGCATGGAGCCTGGAATATTTCTGCTCTTTGTGTGGGGCTCAGTAATACACCGAGTGAAAGAGTGCAGCTCACTAGGCCAGGCATGGAGCCCTGTGTCTTCCTGCTCTGTGTGTGGGGCTCAACAGCACAGAGTGTCAGTGAGGGCAGTTCACTAAGCACAGGCTAGAAATGGAGCCAGGGATCTTCCTGCTCTATGTGTCGGGCTCCGTACCACAAAGTGTGTGAGAGAACATAAGAACATAACATAAGAAATAGGAGCAGGAGTAGGCTTTTGGCCCTTCGAGACTGCTCCGCCATTCAATAAGATCATGGCTGATCTACTGCCTCATCTCCACTTTCCAGAACTATCCCCATATCACATGATACCCTTAATATTCAAAAATGTATCGATCTCTGTCTTGAATATACTTAACGACTGAGCCTCCACAGCCCTCTGGGATAGAGAATTCCAAATATTCAACACCATCTGGGCTGCTCACTCAGCACAGTTCGAGCATGGTGCCTGGGATCTTCCTGTTCTCTTTGTATGCGTGTGCTCAGTTCACACCGGATGAGAGAGGGCAGCTCGCTCAGCAGAGGTCGAACATGGAGCTTGGGATCTTGGGGCTCAGTATCACAAAGTGTGGGAGAGGGCTGCTCATTCAGAACAGGCGTAGATGGATACTGGGATCTTGCAGCTCTGCGTGTGGGACTCAGTACTACACCGGGTGAGAGAGGGCAGCTCACTCAGCACAGGCCATGCATGGAGCCAGGGAGCTTCCTGTTCTGTGTTTGGGAATCAGTACCACAAAGTGTGAGAGTGGGCAGCTCATTCAGGACAGGTGGAGATGGACCCAAGATCTTCCTGCTCTGCGCGTGGGACTCAGTACCACACCGGGTGAGAGAGGGCAGCATCCTCAGAACAGGCGGTGCTGGAGCCTGGGATCTTCCTGTTCTGTGAGTGGGGCTGAGTACCACAAAGTGTGTGAGAGGGCAGCATACTCTGAACAGGCAGAGATGGAGCCTGGGATCTTCCTGCTGTGTGTGTGGGGCTCAGTACCTTACCGGGTAAGAGAAGGCAGCTCACTCAGAACAGTCAGAAATGGATCCTGGGATCTTCTTGCTCTGTGTGTGGGGCTCAGTACCACACCTGGTGAGAGAGGGCAGCTCACTCAGCACAGGCCTGGTATTGAGCCTGGGTTCATCCTGCTCCATGTGTGGGGCTCAGTACCTCACTGGGTGAGAGGATCAGCTCACTTAACACAGACCGGGAATGGAGACTGTGATCTTCCTGCTCTGTTTGTGGGGCTCAGGACTACACCAGGTGAGAGAGGCCATCTCACTCAGCACAGGCCAGGCATGGGCATTGTGGGTACAGGGTCACTGACCCTGTAAATTGTGGGTACAGCGTCCCTGACCCTGGGCATTGTGGGTAAAGTGTCACTAACCCTGGGCATTGTGGGTTCAGGATCAACGACCCTGGGCATTGTGGGTACAGGGTCATTGAACCTGGGCGTTGTGGGTTTGCGTCACTGACCCTGGGTATTGCGGGTACAGGGTCACTGCCCCTGGGCATTGTGGGTTCAGGGTCACTGACCCTGGGCATTGTGGGTTTAGGGTCACTGACCCTGGTCATTGTGGGTTTAGGGTCACTGACCCTGGTCATTGTGGGTACAAGGTCACTGACCCTGGACATTGTGGTTACAGGGTCACTGACCCTAGGCATTGTGGGTTTAGGGTCACTGCCCTTCGGAATTGTGGGTTCAGGGTCACTGGCCCTGAGCATTGTGGGTTTAGGGTCACTGCCCCTGGACATTGTGAGTTTAGGGTCACTGACTCTGGGCATTGTGGGTTTAGGGTCACTGGACAGACTCGAGGGGTCCAATATCCTCCTCCTGTTCTTCTGTTTCGATGTTTTCAGATTTGCACCGAATCTGTACATTTTGACTGTTGAAGTTAATTCCACCGCTCGCTCTGTAAATAAAAGTTAATGTGGAGGAACTGAAAAGAGCTCCCGTCCTGTTTCCAGCCCACGATCTCTTTCACTGTTATCAATCTCCCGGGCTGCTCAATAATCCCACCCAGGGATCAGTCACTGCCGCAGAGATTTCAGCAATCCTGCCCCTCCTGTATTTCCCGCATTTTAAAATCTCCCGATTCTTCGAGGGGTATTTGGGAACAGGGGAAAAATCCTTGGTTTAAATCCCGAACATTTAAATCCGAAGAAATCCGTCTGTTGTTCCTATTTCTTGGTGCTTTTTGTTAGTAATAACTTGCGGGAGTGGAATTGGAATCCAGTCCGCCGTTTGTTCCCTCCTCTTTGCCTGTTCTCTCTCGATGTCTCTAAAAGACGATTCACTCATTGTATCGGGAATCGAGTTCCGATCAGTCCTGTGATGGACAGACCTGCTGAGGATTACAAGCATTTTCTGGTTTTTTTCAGCTTAGAATCCGTCTCTGAAACACGGAGACACAGGGAATGCTGCTCAATCTGCTCCAGGGACACTTTCCTGAGCCGCTGAAAAGTTTGACACATAACTAACCTCAGACAAAAGCAAAATACTGCAGATGCGGGAAATCGGAAATAAAAACAGAAAATGCTGGAAACTCTCAGCAGCTCAGGAAATGTGTTCTTTCGAAAGGTCTGGGCCTAAATCGTTAACTTTGTTTCTCGCTCCACAGATGCTGCCTGACCTGCTGATTATTTCCAGCATTTTCAGTTTTTATAAATAATTAACCTCTCCGTCTCCCGAAGCAGAAATATTGTCCGTTCTGACTTTCGAGTTGTAAAACTGAGTTAAATGTTGTCGGAATCTCTATCTGTAAAAGTTGTATAATAATGTTCATCAAACCAATTATTAGAGAGGTTTAAAGCCTTCGCTCACCTTGACTCTGATTACCCTAAAGAGTAAAGAGATTGAAAGATAAACCGCACAGAGCCTCGTCATTGAATTATACAATAATACAACAACAACATTGTGCCGTGTTCCGACGTCACACATCCCGTGTGTCGCGTTTCTGACGTCAGACACCTTGTTGCCGGGTGTCTGACGTCGCGTACCCCGTGTTGCAGGGTTTCTGACGTCACACACACACACCATGTTGCCATGATACTGACGTCACACAGCCAGTGTTGCCGGATTTCTGACATCACTCAAATCACAGCACCGAGTTCAGAGTTCTCTGCAGCCGGACCATTGTACAAATACTATTAACGGACTAAAGTTTCATTGACATATTGTTCAAAAATAAAATGCAAATTAATCACGAGCGACATGTTTCCCATCGATGTTCAGGCTGTGTCACTGTATTGTAAAGATATCCTGTTTTATGCTCAGGATTTTATTTAGTTTTCTATCAGGCCCGCACAAAACGTTTCCCACTTCCTGGTTAGCTTCCTCTGGTTCCCGAATATTGGATTGCATTATAGAATTAAATTCCGACCGATTGCCTTGTTGTTGCATTAAAAATTTTAACCTTTTGATTCTGACATCATTTCGGGTTTAGAGAGTGACCCACGTGACTGGGCCCCGGGAGATCCACTCGGAGATCTCGCTGAGACCCCAAACAGTGCAAGTTGGGAGGAAGGCGGTATGAGCCGGAGGAAGCTGCTCCCAATGGCCAGATGTCCGTTTACCCGCGGCCTCTGTTTATTCCACACTCAGAGTTTAGCGCCAAATTGCTTGTGAAAAGTAACCCGAGAAATGTGACTGTCTAGCGGACTCTGTACGGTAGAAGACTCTGATCGGGGTGGGTTCACATCCCAACTCTCCCGACCCTCATACCAGGGGGCGACAAATTCCTCTTCTTTGTTTCCGGCCGCATCGCGGAGCCCAGATCAGGAAAAGGCAAATTCCCAGTACACAGGTTTCGGTCCATTAATATAAGTGGAGGGAAATTTACGAAACAGCAATGTTGTTCCTGGGGGAGGTGGATTAAAAACGGGATTCCCCTCCCCCTCCCTAAGGGCGCTCCGCTTACCCCTGGTTTATTTTGGTTGGTTAACAGCAGACACGGGACTGTCACATGTCCGGATGTGACGTTCGCCGGTTGGAAGTTCCGCATCTTTTCTGTTGGTGAATATTGCCCAGAGCTCAGTGATGTTTATCGAGTGTGATTTCGGTAATATTGTCTTATCCTCATATTCTCGCTGCTGTGGACTCCTCAAACTGTTGTAAATATGGTGGTGATTACAGTCTGGGCCTGCTGTGATCTGCGGGGATTGTCCATTTCCTCAGAGGAATGAAGATGCAGTGTGGGGCCGGCAGAAAGCCCAGGGATCAGTTCCCGCAGTGATTCCCACTGATAGAGCCGGGCTGGGTAACTCAGTGAGGGCAGGACGTGGACAATATTCCCTCTGGGTCACGGGGATCAGATCTGTTCCCGGGCCGAACGGTACAACTGCTGAAAGGGAGGGTGGCATTTTAAACTCCGATATTGTAACAAGGGGAAGCGGACATTTAAAACTAATAAAGCCGGCCTCTGAGAGCCCCGATGATTGGATCGATGTGGGATCTGGTGTGGACTGCACCATATAGAGAAGGAAGGGCCCGAGTTCTCTCTCTGGTCTGTGCTGAGTTAGTTTCTCTGAGCTCCGGATGGGCGGGGACACTGCACTTGATCTCAGTGCTGCGGTCTGGAGAAGCGAAGATCAGTGAGACATCCTGCTCCTGGGAGTTTCCTAGTGACCTGGGTGATGGTGCTGGAGGGAGATCGCCTATCTTCACTTGTTGGAGTCAGTTCATCAACACAGTCTCGAAATAAATGTTTATAATTTGACAAAAAATCCTCAAATGGTGGAAATAAATCCCGATCCTCGTCAGGCCGGAATGGCACTGGTCAGCAAAGTGCCTTAGTGTTAAAGATCCCACAGATAATCAGTGTCCAGTCTCACATATGAAACAAATCATCGCTTCGGGAGGTGGCAGAGGCTCCTGGGCCCTTGGTACTAGATCCCAGCACAAGCCCGTCCCTTCCGGACAGAAGAACATTGGAGGGAGGAAGGAATGATCTGAGGATGGAAATTGTTCATTGGCAAGAAGTTTGGGTCTTTGTCGCTGGAAACTCTGCACTAAAGGGAAAGCACGGTGACCCGAGACAGACCCGGTCCAGGAGCTCCGCCTCCTTGCAGTCTCTGAGCTCCAGGCATCTCTGCACTAAAGGGAAAGGAAGGTGACCCGAGACAGACCCGGTCCAGGAGCACCGCCTTCTCCCAATCTCTGGGCTCGGGCAGCTCTGCACTTATGGAAAAGGAAAGTGACCAGAGGTGGACATGGTGCAGGAGCACCGGCTCCTCCCAATCTCCGAGCACCAGGCTCCGGTTAGAAGCTGCTCCTACTTCACTTCAATTAAACCCTACAATCAATACTGGTGATCCACTAAACGTTCCTGGGATGTTATGGAGCAGGAAGTGACGAATAACTCAGCACTAACAGTCCTGTATGATACTGAGAGCGAGAGAGAGAGAGAGAGAGAGTGAGTGAGAGTGTGAGACAGAGGGAGAGAGAGACAAAGAGAGGGGATAGAGAGAGATGGCGAGACAGAGAGAGTTATAGAGAAAGGGATAGAGATAGAGCGAAAGAGAGTTACAGAGATGAAGAGAGGGAGACAGGGACAAAGAGAGAAAGGGAGATTAGGAGAGAGTCAGAGAGAGAAAATGACAGGGACAGATTGAGTGAGGACGGAGAGAGGTATATAGAGAAGTATCGATCAGACAGAGACCAACCGCTAAGACCCATTAACCAACAATATCGGGATCAGCAGCCGCCAGCCGGTGTTTAAAGGGTTAAATTATGAGGAGAGGTAACAGAAACATGGCTTGTATTCCCTTGTATAGCATATTAAGGGGTGAACTGATTCGGTGTTTAAAAAGTTAAAATATTCTATATGGTAGATGAAGCGAATGTTTCCACTGGTGAAGGATACAGAACAAGAGGACCTAAACAATGAGAGACTGGTCATCCCGGGATGAAATTTGGCAGAATTTTTTTTACGTAAGGTGTAGCAAAGCACTGGAACTCTCCACAAAGCGGCTGTGGAAGCTGGGGGGCGGGGGGGGGGGAGGCAATTTACAGTTTCAAGACTGTGATCGATTGTACCAAAGGCGGATTAAGAGATAGCCAATGCAGGCAACGGTGTGTGAAACAATCTGGATCACTGGACTCTGAGGCTACTGGTTCCTCACACAATGAGCCCTCACATTCACACACTCTTCAGCTGGGTCTGGATCACTGGACACTGAGGATGCTGGTTCCTCACACATTGAGTCCTCACATTCACACACTCTTCAGCTGGGTCTGGATCACTAGACTCTGAGGCTGCTGGTTCCTCACACACTGAGCTCTCACATTCACTCACTCTTCAGCTGGGTCTGGATCATTGGACACTGCGGATACTGGTTCCTCATACATTGAGCCCTCACATTCACACACTCTTCAGCTGTGTCTGGATCACTGGACCCTGAGGAAGCTGGTTCCTCACACACTGAGTCCTCACATTCACACACTCTTCAGCTGGTCTGGATCACTGAACCCTGAGGATGCTGGTTCCTCACACACTGAGTCCTCACATTCACACACTCTTCAGCTGGTCCGGATTACTGAACCTTGATACGGGATATGGAGGGAAGTAGTTAGAACAATGGGTGGGGTGAGTGGGGATTCCCGGTGAAAGTGAGACTCAGTATGTGTTCTAAGGGGAGCCTCGGTAGCTCTGAAGGAGAGCTCGGTGATAATGGCGCTGTTTTATTGTTCAGATGGCTTGGATTTTATTGCTGTCACACTGCTCTCTCTGACCCGTGGTCACAAATTTCTCACAGCAGGCAATCATTGAATCATAGAATCAAAGAGATTTGGAGCACAGAACGAGGCCATCCGGCCCATCATGTCCGTGCCGGCCGACAAAGAGGATATCCACCCCAATCCCACTTTCCAGCACTTGGTCCGGAGCCTTGCAGGTTCCGGCACTTCAATTTCATATCCAAGTACTTTTTAAACGTGATGAGCGTCTCTGCCTCGACCACCCTTTCAGGCAGTGAGTTCCAGACCCCCACCACCGTCCGGGTGAAAATATTTCTTCTCAAATCCCCTCTAAACCTCAGACCAATTACTTTAAATCTCTGCCCCCTGCTTATTGACCCTTCTGCTAAGGGAAATAGGTCCTTCCTATCCACTCTATCTAGGCCCCTCATAATTTTATACATCTCAATTAAGTCTCACCTCAGCGCCCTCTGTTCCAATGAAAACAACCCCAGCCTATCCAATCTTTCCTCATAGCTAAAATTCCCCAGCCCAGGCAAGATCCTCTGCACCCACTCCAGTGCATTCACATCCTTCCTGTAATGTGGTGACCAGAACTGCACGCAGTATTCTAGCTGCTGCCTAACTCGTGTTTTATACAGTTCAAGCATAACCTCCCTGCTCTTATATTCTATGCCTCGGCTAATAAAGGCAAGTATCCCGTATGCCTTCTGAATCACCTCATCTACCTATCCTTGCTACCTTCAGGGATTTGTGGATATGCGCTCCAAGTTCACTCTGATCTTCTGCACTTCTCAGTGTCCTACCATTTATAGTGTATTCCCTTGCCTTGTGAGCCCTCCCCAAATGCATTAACTCACACTTCTCCAGATTGAATTCCATTTGCCACTGTTCTGCCCACCTGACGAGTCCATTGGTATCTTCCTGCAGTCTGCAGCTTTCTTCTTCATTATAAACCACATGGCCAATTTTTGTATCATCTGCAAACTACTCAATCATACTTCCTACTTTAAAGTCTAATTCATTGATATATACCACAAAAAGCAAAGGACTAAATACTGAGCCCTGGGGAACCCCACTGGAAACAGCCTTCAAGTCACAAAAACACCTTTCGACCATTAACCTTTGTTACCTGCCTCTGAGCCAATTTTGGATCCAACTTGCCACTTTCCCTTGGATCCCAGGGGCTTTTACTTTCGTGACCAGTCTGCCATGCGAGACCTTATAAAAAGCTTTGCTAAGATCCATATAGACTACCTCAAGCACACTCCCCTCATCGACCCTCCTTGTTACCTCCTCAAAAATTCAATCAAGTTAGCCAGACACGACCTTCCCTTAACAAATCCATGCTGACTGTCCCTGATTAATTCGTGTCTTTCTAAATGAAGATTTATCCTGTACCAAAGAATTTTTCCCAGGACTCTCCTTGGGACAGTTATTCCAGAAGCGTGTCTCCACATGCCCTCTCACCCTACTGCTGCTCCTCATTTCTCTCTTCCTACTCTTCATAGAAACTGCAACTGGGTACTGACAACTGGAAACGCCACTGTTCATACACACCGGGACAGGGGACTCACTGCTGGAAACAACACTGTACATAGACACCGGGACAGGGGACTCACTACTGGAAACACCACTGTTCATAGACACCGGGACAGGGGACTCACTACAGGAAACACCACTGTTCATAGACACCGGGACAGGGTGCTCACTACTGGAAGCACCACTGTTCATAGACACCGGGACAGGGTGCTCAGTACTAGAAACACCTCTATTCATAGACACCAGGACAGGGGACTCTCTACTGGAAACACCACTGTTCATAGACATCAGGACAGGGACTCACTTCTGGAAACGCCACTGTTCATAGACACGGGGATATGGGTCTCACTATTGGAAGCATGTTTGTTCATAGGCACAAGTGCAGGGGACTCGATACTGGAAGCAACAACAATAATAACAACTTTTATTTATATAGCGCCTTTAAAGTAGTAAAACGTCTCAAGGCACTGCAGAGGTGCTTTACAAGACAGAAAATGACACAGAGACGCATAAGGAGAAATTAGGGCAGGTGAACAAAAGCTTGGTCATATAGGTAGGTTTTAAGGAGCGTCTTAAAGGAGGAAAGGGAGGTAGAGAGGCGGATAGGATTAGGCAGGGAATTCCAAAGTTTAGGGCCTAGGCAAATGAAGGCACGGCCACTAATGGTTCAGCGATTATAATCAGGGATGCTCAAGAGGGCAGAATTAGAGGAGTGCAGATATCTCAGGGGGTTGTGGGGCTGGAGGAGCTAACAGAGATAGGGAGGGGCGAGGCCATGGAGGGATTTGAAAATAATGATGGGAATTTTGAAATCGAGGCTTTTACCGGGAGCCAATGTAGGTCAGCGAGCACAGGGGTGATGGGAGAACGGGACTTGATGCGAGTTAGGACATGGGCAGCCGAGTTTTGGATAACCTCAAGTTTACGTAGGGTAGAATGTGGGAGGCCAGCTAGGAGTGCGTTGGAATAGTAAAGTCTGCAGGTAACAAAGGCATGGATGAGTATTTCAGCAGTAGATGACCTGAGGCAAGGGCGGAGACGGGCGATGTTACTGAGGTAAAAATAGGCGGTCTTAATTATGCTGCGGATATGTGGTCAGAAGCTCATTCCAGGGTCAACTATGACTCCAAGGTTGTGAACAGTGTGGTTCAGCCTCAGACAGATGTTAGGGAGAGGGATGGAGTCAGTGGCTGGGAACGGAGTTCACCACTGTTCATCGGCACAAGTCCAGGAGACTCGCTACAGGAAACAACATCGCTTAAGTTCCAATAAATCCCACAGTCCCGCGGGAGATGGAGAAGCTGTTCACGAACTAGAGAAAGTAAAAGTCCAAAGACAAGACATGCTGATTGGTTTAATGATCTGTTTATTGTTCTCCAGGCATTCCATACACAAAAACCGCCACAGTTTGTGTTCATGTCCTTATATTATTTAGATATTAATTACAGACAGGCTCAGTCTCCTTTCACACTCAATTGGTGTAACCCACGTGTTCTGACGCTCATCCAGCAATCAACATCCCATTCTCACATCAGCCTAAACCTCAATGCAGGGTTTTGTATTTCTTTGTGTCCAAGAGTAGGATTTAATCCAATTAAACCCCAACCGCTATTATAACCTTCCAATCCACATAATGCTAGCTCTTCTACCTTGATCACTGACACTTGACTAGGAAAACACAGGCTTTTTTGATATTGGCCAGCGTTATATTTGGAGAAGCCTGGGGCAGAGATGGAGTTTGTTGGGGTTCCGGTAAAAGATGAAAGAACACAGGTTGGGATATGAGATGCAATGCAGATCTAATGCTGGGAATCCCTCCACTCTTTGCTTTGCTTAACTAATTTAAATATTATTCTCAGTGGATATTTCATCCCAATCTTCAGCTCCTCTCTGAATTTAGTCTGGGTCACTGCATAAATACACGTGTTTGTGCAGCAGCTCAATAGCAGGAGCATATAGCTGGTATAGTCTGCGATAAGCATCGAGTCATTGAAACCTGTTGAATAATAACGGTTTGTAATTCGTATTAATAAGAAAATTATCACAGGCGCCATCCAGAGCAGTAGGAAGTTTCCGGATATGGCGAAGAGTAAGATAATGGATTTTTCTTCGGTTCTCCATCTCCGGATCATTGTCATTCGCATCATTCTTGCTGCCCCTCAGCCTCCTGCGGACCCTACTGGCCGCCAAAATGTGTCCTACGGTCAGAGCATTGAGCAGCAATATCAGGAATATTGGGAGCAGTGGGGTGAAACAGCGATCAATCCAGCTAAATGCTACCCACGCAGTTACAGTGTAATACTCTAGTTTTGCATGACAGAACCAGGGTACTTTGTCCCCTGTATACAAGGGATCAAATGTAAAGTACCAGGGAATGTTTTTTTAAACAGAACAGCAGACACACGGTTCCTATAACCACGGCTGCAGTTTTCTCGGTGCAATAATTAGTCCTCAGCTTCTGGCAACAAATGTTAATAAAACGATCAAAAGTAAAAGCGACTGTTAACCAGACAGAAATATCCGTGGCTGCACGGACCAGGGCGATGTGAAAAGAACATACAGGTGTGATGGACAGGAAGTTAGTAGGGAAATAATTATCCTTATCCGAATCAGTATCATATCAGTGATAATGACCAGTAGATCCGCCGCTGCCATTGCCACCAGGTAGCGGTGATACATCTGGAGAGACCGCATTTTCCCCGGGACAGGATCACAATCGTCATCACGTTAGCTGTAAAAGGGAAACAAATAGAAACAAGGATTCAGCCACCAGGTTACAGCAAGGGAGTCGGTTTCACAGTATTTGGTGTGAAATGTACTTTACTGCAGGATCTGGGAGTCGGAACTGAACTCTTTGCCGCTGCTAGAATTGTGCAGTTGAAAACGATTTTAACATAAAATTGCAATGTTCAGTATATGAGAGTCTGGAGTAAATAAGTGAAAATAAACGTCTCCAGCAAAGAGTAAAACATGAACAAAATGGATTCTCTGGGAATTTCCTCAGAGCTGATCCCGTTCCACCGCCGCAGCTTCGTCGGAATTGGCGAGGAAACCTGGCGAGTTCCGAGGAAATTACCGGCGCTTTAATTGTACGAGCAAATGTACAGCGAGATAATGAGTTATAATTAATAGCAACAAGTAGCAGTTCAGTGACGGGAGAACGAATGAAAAGAAAACCAAAGAAAAGTGATTGAAAATAAGAACTGAATGGTTAGTTATAAATTGGGAGATAAATGATGGTTGAGGAGCAGTGAGAATGAAGCCCAACCTGAAATGCGGTAAATGCTAAACGGGGAGCACCGAGGGTGAGATCAAACGGCGGCTATGGATCCGTGAGCAGGAGAGGGGAGCAGATAACAGGCGGGGCGCGAAAGTGGCTCGGATTTGTCAGGTTGTATTCTCAAACTGGTGGTCATGACTAAAAACTGTTGAAAAATCAAATGTCAAACGCCATGTTACAAAGGGACTTGTTGTGGTTGAACTCGACCAGTTTCTGTTTACAAACGACCAGATGGACAGTCCACCTGATCAACCGACTTTCCCTCGCTGGAAACCCCAGGTCTTGACATCGGCGCCTTGAACAGTGCAACATCATCTGGGCAAACTCCAACAATGACCACAAGGGGGAGAAGGTCAGATGTGAGCAGCAACAAACAACCTGAACTTGTCCTGTGATCCCAGGAATGATTGAACCTTCCAAAGTACACGATGTAACAGGGAGCACACTCCCGACCTCGCTTCTGTCACCTCTAATAATGAATGAAACTTCAGAGGGAGGTGATGGCGGGGATTCCGAGCTCGCAGCAAAGACCAGTGCAAGTGACAATAGCGGCTGCAGTCCAACCCAGGACAACAAAGTACCTGCCGAGAATCAGCTACAGAGAGACTGAAAGGGAAAGTCCTACCTCTGAACTGGACGAATCCATCTGTAATATTAATCCCAATGAGAAATTAGGAGAATCTGTGTCCCTGGTGTGGAAAACTATCCATAATTACATCCTAGGGGATATGGGATATATATACAACTGAACATTCAGAAGAAACAAAAAACAATATCAGTGTTTGACTCAGGATAATGTGTCGTATGGCAAGTTGTCAGCTTGACATGGAAAGGAACGTCATGGGTTAAATGTTGGACAGTGTGTCATATAATCCGTTATCAGCTTGATATGGGTAAGGAACATCATGAGTTAATTGTTGGACAGTGTGTCATATAATCGGTTATCAGCTTGATATGGGTAAGGAACATCATGGGTTAATTATAGGACATGTGAAATATAATCGGTTATCAGCTTGATATGAGTAAGGAACATCATGACTTAATTGTAGGACAGTGTGAACATAAGAACATAAGAAACAGGGGCAGGAGTAGACCAATCGGCCCCTCGAGCCTGCTCCGTCATTCAATAAGATCATGGCTGATCCAATCTTGGCCTCAACACCACTTTCCCGCTCTCTCCCCATACTCTTTGACTCCCTTGTAGTTCAATATCTGTCAATCTCCGCCTTGAATATATTCAATGACTCCGCCTCCACAGCTCTCTGGGTAGAGAATTCCAAAGATTCACGACTCTCTGAGAGAAGAAATTCCTCCTCATCTCCTTCTTAAATGGGCGATCCCCTTATTCTGAAACTTTGCCCCCTAGTTCTAGATGCCCCCACTAGGGGAAACATCCTCTCAGCATCCACCCTGTCAATCCCCCTCAGAATCTTATATGTTTCAATATGATCACCTTTCATTCTTCTAAACTTCAGTGAGTATAGGCCCAACCTGCTTATAAGTCAACCCCTTCATCGCAGGAATCAACCTAGTGAACATTATCTGCACTGCCTCCAATGCAAGTATATCCTTCCTTAAATATGGAGACCAAAACAGCACGCAGTACTCCAGGTGCGGTCTCACCAGCGCCCTGTAATGTTGCATCAAAACTTCGCAACTTTTATACTCCATACCCCTTGCAATAAAAGCCAACATTCAGTTAGCCTTCGTAATTACTTGCTGTACCTGCATGCTAACTTTTTGTGTTTCATGTACTAGGGCTGCCAGATCCCTTTGTACCGCAGCATTTTCTAGTCTCACTCCATTTAAATAATAATTCGCTTTTTCATTCTTCCTTCCAAAGTGGATAACCTCACATTTTCCCACATTATACTCAATCTGCAAATTTTTGCCCACTCACTTAACATATCTATATCCTTTTGCATACTCTTTGTGTCCTCCTCACAACTTGCTAACCAATCTCTCTTTGTATCATCAGCAAAATTGGCTACAGTACACTCGGTCCCTTCATCCAAGTCGTTAATATAGATTGTAAATAGTTGAGGCCACAGCAATGATCCCTGTGGCACCCCACTAGTTACTGATTGCCCATCGGAAAATGACCCATTTATCCCGACTCTCTGTTTTCTGTTAGTTAGCTAATTCCCTTTCCATGCCAATATATTACCCCCAACCCCATGCGCTCTTATCTTGTGCAGTAACCTTTTATGTGGCACCTTATCGAATGCCTTCTTGAAATCCAAATACACTACATCTACTGGTTCCCCTTTATCCACCCTGTTTGTTACATCCACAAAGGACTCAAGCAAATTTGACAAACACGATTTCCCTTTCATAAAACAATGTTGACTCTGCTTGATTGTCTTATGATTTTCTAAATGTCCTGCTATTTCCTCCTTAATAATGGATTCCTGCATTTTACCATAATTGGTTTACTGCTTTCTGTCTCCCTCCTTTCTTGTATAGTGGCGTTACATTTGCAGTTTTCAAATCCGCTGGGACCGCTCCAGAATTAAGGGAATTTTGGTATATTACAACCGTATTATTTGCTAGTTTACTCTCATATTCTATCTTCTCCCTCTTTATAATTTTTTTAGTCATCCTTTGCTGGTTTCTAAAAAAAATCCCGATCCTCTGGCCTACCACTAATCTTCGCAGCACTTCGGCTCACTGTCCGTACAATGTCCCGAATATAAACATTAAAGCATAGAATATTATAATATCAAAAAGCATATCGTAAAAGGAAGAGGGAGGAAAGTTAGGGCGTGATATTGTCGAATTTCTGAAACTGACCCGTAATCTGCAAAGTAATCACTTCCGGAAAAACACAGCACATGACCAGACCCGCAAGGAGAGCAGTAATCCAGCGAGGCACGGACTTATACAATCAATAACCGGTTACAATGGCTCACCGGGAACTCCAAGGGTTGCAAGGAAAACTTCAGAAAATGTTATACCAGTTACACGCGATTAATAGAACTCCCATTGCAGAAATGATGATGACTCGGGGTGCTTGACACACAGGAACACAGGGACACAGGAGGAGGTCATTCAGCTCCACAAGCCTTTTGCGACATTCCATGAGATCCTGGATGATCTGCACTGCAATCCATTTACCCGTCTTGGTTCCATATCCCTTGATACCCATACCTTAAAAAATTATATCCATCACATTCAAAAATTTCAATTGAACAGACATTGACAGGCTTTTGGGAAAACGAGTTCCAGATTTTCACTGCCCTTTGTGTGAGAAAGTGTTTCCTGATTTCACTCCTAAATGGCATCGCTCTCATTTTAAGATCATGTCCCCTCGTTCTCCAATCCCCACCACAGGAAACAGTTTATCTGCATCTACATTATCGAATCACTTTATCGTTTTAAATAACTCGATTATATCACCCCTCAACATTCCAAAGACAAGGAATACAAACTACATTTATGCAACCTGTCCTCACAATTTAACCCTTTAAGCCCCGGTGTAATTCAGGTGAATCTGCGCTGAACTCCCTCCAAGACGAATACATTTTTCCTGCGGTGCGGTGCCCAAAACTGAACCTCGTGCTCCAGATGGGGTCTGACCAAGGTTCGATATAACTGAAGCATCACTTGCTCACTTTCGAATTTAAACACCCTTGTGATAAAAAAACAAAGACCCATCAACATTTATCCCTACTTTGTGTCTGCTTCCTCGCAACCAACTACCGACCCGTCTCACAAGGTTACCTCCAATTATGTGCGATCTCACTTTTGTTAATAATCTCTGTGCGAAACCTTATCTGAAGCAGGGAAATAACTGACACTGCAGTGCAACTTCAGAATATGGGGACGAACATTCCATTACATCGTGTGCTGACGATATTTACAGTTAAAATTACACCCGCTGACAGGACATTGAATGAAGATAACAATTGGAGCTTTTGCTGGACATTACCAATGCATTATAATCTCAATGAACATATCACTCAAGGAAGATGGCGGACAGGAGGATGTGATATTCAATTAAATTCTGACATTGATTTGGAAACAGCAAAACAAATGCTTCAGAAGGAACAGAAAAAATATCGGACACGTATCAAGACCAGTGACACAATTAAACCCTGATTCACAAAGTCAGTAAGTTCAGAATCAGTTCGCGGAACACCAAACACCGCCTGTAGAACTGGAACACGGCAAACAGATAGACAATACATTCAACTTTATTTATCTCTGAGAAATGTTGGGGAGACTTGCTGCGGGACACCGAGCCACAACTGACCCTGTGAGCTGATACATTCAGCGAAACCCTTATTAATACAGGAGCGAAGCTTCCAGTGGGAGCATTAGGCTGCATTGTCCCTGAGATTGGTGAGAGTCAGTGGGACAGTGAGACAACTAACTTCACCCTGTCCTTACTGAGTAACATCTTTAAAAAGACTTGGCAGAGTTTTAAAACCAAAAGCCAAAATATTGCATTTTGATGCCGATCACATTTGTTCAAAAAACCTGGAAGTTTTAGTAGCACCGGGTGTTGGGAACTCAGTCCACTGAATGTGAGATTTCAGTTTCCCTTTTAAAGTAAAGTAAAGTTTAAAATATATCGGTTTCATACCCTGGGCTCTGTCACACCAAACTATGAATCTGAGCTAGAGGAATGTAACACAGACATAGATTACAGAACGATGTGATAAAAGTGTTTAAAATGATGGAAGGATGGGAGAAGGTAGATAGAAGCAGATTGATTCCAGTACATGATGCGGTCAAGAACCACGCGTCATAGATACAATATTGAATAGAAGACATTCGGAACATTTGGAAAAGAGAGCGTGAGCAACCTCTTTAGAAAGAGAGTTGGGAGGCGGTGGAATTCAGTTCCAGAGTTAGTGGCTGAGGCAGAAGCTCTGCTCAGTTTCAGAGTAGAGTGGATAGGTGGATGGAGGAAGAGGAAATGAAGGGATATGGGGACAGGCTGGGTAAATGTGTTTACAAATATCTTCTAATTGTAAGGATCAGAAGGGACTTAAATATGACTTGTTATCGAGCAGCGGTTTCACCGGGCGGCCAGGCTTGCTGAGAGTTCAGCCGGTGGTATATCAACCTGCAAGCGTGTGATCTGAGCAATAAAAGTGTCCGGTTAATATAAAGGGAGCAGAACCCGGCTTCTAATCGGTGCTATGGGAAAAATGCGGGTGATGGAAACTGCAACGGATTTTTCAAATGGGGACAAACCCAGGAGAGTTTCACAGAGCGCCGCTGCATTGTTTCAATCGCTCTCTCACTGCATTGGATTCCCGGTCTGAGCTGCAGGAAGGGATGTAACAGAGACCAGCTGCCTCCCACCGGCTGAAGGCAGAACAATGCCCGCCCGGTGGGTGAAGAGGAGTCTGAGAACAGGCTGGTGACCGGTCAGGGGAGAATATCAGGGGAGAGTCTGTGCCCCTGCATAGAGCAGAAACCCTCCCTCGGCATGGAGTGTGATCACCAGGAACAATACCCAGCACTTTGCTGGAAACAGACCGAGAACAGCGGAAAGATTCTGATTAATGGGACTGAACAAATCCTAGTCCCGATTGTCCAGATTCCCAGGTATATGTCCAGGAGCGGCCGTCAGTGGATCAGTCCCCAGCGGGAGTCAGAGGAGGAGAAACTACAGCATTTTACAACACAGTGAATGTTCAGTAAAATATAGTCCTTGTCAGATATTACCGAGAGCTACCAGAAAGAAGGGGAAGAGAGAAAAGCTGTTCGGCCATGTAAACAATGGAATTAAAATAATCCATTGAACCACAAACTGCACTGGTTCTCATTTGAAACGGAATAATTTGAAAGACATTTAATGAAGAAAATAATCTGCAGTTTTTCTGGGGGTTTAAAGAACATTACAAATTCAACAAGTTATCAGTCAATGAACGAGGGAAAGCGGGAAATACAGTCACTGAATTTCTGGCTTTAAATTGACTTGTGGAAAAAACAGTGAAAAAAGGACAGTTACCGAGATAAGAGCAGGAATACAGTTAACCCCTGATTCACAACTTTAGTAATGGAATATAATCACTTACCGGGGATTCCAACGGCTGCTATAATCGGATAGTAAATCATTACTGTCTGTATAACTGGCGGTAACTCGGTAAATGGATACGCGGTGAACGGAACTCTCATTCTGTTTGAGAAGTGATGTTGACTCTTGGCACTGGACACAGGGCTCAACTGAATCTGTGAGATGAGAGATTAAGAGAAATCCATTATTTATAATCGAGGGACACTTCCGGTGGGATCAGGAAACAGCAGGCGTATTGACATTACTTCCAGTCATTTGGGCAGCGCGTCAACACCCTTCACTGTAATGTTTGTGCTGCCCTAATTATCTCCAAATTGATATTACAAGTGTTTTGAAATGAAAACGCCCAAAGATTGGAATAATATTTTGCTCACATTTCTATCTGTCAATGTACTGAAAGCCGGGCACTGACGGCATCGCTGCAACACCTTAAACAGAAGCAGCTTCAGTTTCCCCTCTGTGACGTCACACGGTTCACTCCTGTCGATGCACCAACTGAATTCCACCAATTCTCAAACATCTTTCAATGTTTACACCGCCCCCGCCGCTCCAAACTCAGCCCTTTCAATGTGGGAGTTCAGGCAGGCAATTGAGCGAGGAATTTATGTCTTTAGGACGGGAAGAGTTCGGGCTTTGCAACAAAACCTGGAATAAAATAAATCTAAAATATCAGGTAGAAAGATGTAACCATGGACACGGGCTCGAAACATCCTCGGTTTCACTGAAATCCACGTTCGATAAAGATTGCAGGTGATGTTAAAGCAGAGCCCTTTCAGTTTTAAGAGGGATAACCCAGGTATAGGGTACTGTACAATATTGAAATAGGTTGGGCCACATTTGGAGCAGAATCTCTGTGGAAATCTCCATCCCCCAGGACTCGGCGGGCTGCGGTGGGATTTCGAGTTTCTGCTCAGTTCATTATTTTCTATTATTATCCATTCCCGGTAGTTTCACTTTGATCTTTCCAGTGATATTATCGAAGGTCAGACCGTGTAATACAGGTGCAATCAGAGCAGGAGTAGGTCATTCAGCGTCTCGGGCCTTCTCCGCCATTCAATTTGATCATGGCTGATCTGCAGCTCAGCTCCATTTCCCCGGCTTTGCTACTTTATATCCTCACCGTACAACAATGTATCGATCGCAGCCATGAAAGGTCCAAATGATCCCCAGCATCCGCAGCTTTTTGTGGGTTACAATTTCAAATTTCCACCACCCATCGTGTGAAAAAGTGCATCTTGATTTCGCTCCTGAATGACCTAAATATAATGTTAAGTTTATTGCATAGAATTACATGTAATATCCAGCACAGAAACAGACCATTCGACCCAACTGGTCCATGCCGGTGTTTCTGCTCCACGCGAGCCTCCTCTCAGTCCATCACCATGGCCTTCTGGTCGTTTCACCCTCATGTGTTTATCTAGCTTCCCCTTAAATACAACTTTGCAATTTCACTCAACTAATGCTTGTGGTATCGAGTTCTACATCATGTCCCCTTCTTCATGATTCTTGCACCAGGTATCCCGGTATCTACCCTATTTAATCGTTTGACATGTTAAGCACTTCTTACAGATCAGCCCTCAATCTCCTTTACTCAAGGGAATGGAAGCCATATTTTTTGCAACCTGTCCTCGTAATTTAACACTTTTAGATCAGGTAAAACTCTAGTGAATCTGCGCTGCACCAACACCAAGGCCCATATATATTCAGTGAGGGCCTCGGGAGCCGGGGGAAGAAAGGAAGACTGCAGAATGGGATTGGAGGGGGAGATTGGAGCCTCGTGGAAAGAGAGGGGAAATGAGGGTCGGAGGATTGGGAGACTAGAGGATGGGGGGTCAGAGAAAGTATAATGGGGTCAGGCAGAGGGGGGATGAGGGTCATGACAGGGAAATTTGGTCAGACAGATGGGGGAAGAGGGTCAGCAGCAGGTAAATGGTGTCAGCGTGAGGGGGCAAGAGGGTCGGCAGCAGGTAAATGGGTTCAGCGTGAGGGGGCAAGAGGGTCAGCAGCAGGTAAATGGGGTCAGCGTGAGGGGGCAAGAGGGTCAGCAGCAGGTAAATGGGGCCAGAGAGAGCGGGAAGAGAGTCAGCAGCAGGTAAATGGGGTCAGAGAATGGGGGGAAGAGGGTCAGCAGCAGGTAAATGGGGTCAGAGAATGGGAGGATGAGGGTCAGCAGCACGTAAATGGGGTCAGAGAGAGGGGGAAGAGGGTCAGCAGCAGGTAAATGGGGTCACAGAGAGGGGGAAGTGGGTCAGGACAGGTAAATGGGGTCAGAGAAAGGGGGGATGAGGGTCAGGGCAGGTAAATGGGGCCAGAGAGAGGGGAAACTCCAGAGGCCTTTGGATGATCAGACGATGATTATGGTAAAGACTGAGATCGATAGATATTTGGGCATTAAGTGAATCAAGGGATATGGAGATAGGGCGGGAATCTGAAGTTGTGGTGGAAGTTCAGCCATGAGGGGCTGTATGGCCAACTCCTGCTCCTTTTTCGTATGTTCTTATGAAACGCGACAGCCAATTTGTGCAATGCAAGCTCCCACAAACGACAATGTGACAATGACCAGATAATCTGTTGTTTTGAGTGGATTGAGGGATAAATATTGGCCAGGTCACCGGGTAACTCCCCTGCTCTTTTTCGAAATAGTGCCGTATGATCTTTTACACCCACCTGAGGGGGCAGACGGGACTTGGGTTTAACGTCTCAGCTAAAACACTGCAACTCCGACAGTGCAGCACTCCCTCAGTGCGGCACTGGAGTAACTCAAGTCTCTGAACCAAAGTTTTTTTGATTCAGGTTGTCACCATCTGAGCCACGGCTGACACACGGCCTCCCTGAAAGCCCGCTTCATTGTATCGAAGCGGAGGTGGAGCTTCCCGGATTGTTGGAACCGACAGATTGCAGGTGTCCTGTTGAGCGAAAGAATCTCTCTGAGAAGAGCGGGAAGCCAATTGGGGAAATTAAAGGAAGTGGTGAATGGATGACCTGCCATACACCCAATCCGTGTGTGGCGGATTGAACCAAATATAGGAAAGAAGGAACTCTACGGGCACCTGTCCGGTACTTCTTCAACATCGTAAAACCATCCCAAATAATTCTCCCGGTGTCCTGGCCGGTATCTCCACGGTACATTTATTTCACGGAAACTTTGACTATAAATCAGACAATGCTCAGAAGAGGGAAGCGTGAATCTACATTGTAGTTGAATGTATTGCCATCTATTGTGTTTAAAGTTACATCACAATATTTATAAAATGGGGCTCACAGTTAAGGTGAAGAACGGCCAGCGGACTGCGGATTCCACCGCGGCTGCTTCTCAAAAATAATTGCCCTCAGTGTGTACAGTGAGCAGAAAGAAATTGCTGCTGTTTCTTCACATTTCCCACTGCACTCATTGTCATTCTGCTTTAACAGAACGAGCATGAATCTCCTGATATATTCAAACAATAAACCCCGGGGCTGATAGAATAATAATACAATAATATGAACATGATGTGTTTTCAATGGAGAAGTGTTTTCCACCTGCCGTGAGCAGAGAGCTTGGGGAAGACAGCGTTGGGTGAATCTGCTAAACAGAGTGATGATGGGAAGTTGGTGAGAGTGGGACTTCGGTGCAGAGGGGGAAGAAGCTGCTCAGTAATTTAAATCAAGGAGCAACAGTAAATACACAAAAATAGAGTAATTAATTAGTTCTCGGGATAAAATTTAAATTAACTAAGTTCAGGATAGAAACATTAAAGGAATCTGAATGGCATTAAATAAAATTCTGATATACATCAATAATTAAATAATTAGTAGGAGTAAGGGGTGCTAAACTCAATATATACTTCTAGAATAATAGAATAGAACCATAGAAGCTTACAGCACTAGATGGGGCCATTCAGCCTGTCGTGCCAGTGCCGGCTCTTTGAAGAGCTGTAACATTTGAACCCTGATCCCATCATTTTATTCATAACCCTGGAAATCAGTTCCCTTCAAATACATGTCCAACTGTAATCAAAGTCAAGCGGCAGCTGAGGCCCGTTGCCTGCAATTCTTGTGGCATTTAGCAGCTTCAGAAAGTTTCCTGTGTCCTGGACAACCACGTGTGCAGGAAGTGTCTCCAGTTGCTGGAGCACAGGGTTTCTGAGACTGAGGAGCGGCGGGAGTCACTGCAGGGCATTCGGGAGGATGAGAAATTCCTGGAGCAAACGTTCCAGCAGATGGTCACACTACAGCTACAGAGAGTTCAGGTGGGGAGTAAATGGGTGGCCAATCGGCAGGTTAGGAAGAGGCAGACCGTGCAGGAGTCCCCCGCGAATCTGGCACTCCCAACCCGGTTTTCCTTGCTGATACCGGTGACGGTGACGACACCCCGGGGGAGTGCATCCCAGAGCAAAGAGCTTGGTGAAGAGAGAGTTGAGTGAATCTGCTAAACGGCTTCTTGGGGCAAATGGCTGCACAGGGGGCGCAGCAAAGCGAACACATTCCGTATCATTGGGGATTCGATATTCAGAGGGGGTAGACAGGCGTTGCAGCATCCGTCATCGTGAGTCTCGCAGGGTGTGTTGCCTCCCTGATGCCAGGGTGATGGACATCACTGATAGGGTGCTTAACATTTTGCGAGAGGAAGATGAACAGGCAGAAGTCGTGATGCATGTCGGAACCAATGACAGAGATAGGAAAGGGCTCAGGTCCTACAAACAGATTTTCCAGAGCAAGGGAGGAAGTTAAAGAGCAGGACCAAAAAAGGTAGTAATCTCTGGATTATTCCCAGTGTCACGTGCTAGAGCGTATAGGGGAAGTAAGATAAGACATGTTAACGTGTGGCTCGAGAACTGGTGCAGATGGGAGGTGTAAGACGTTCTGATTGTCTGACAGTTTATAGAGTTCAGACCCGTGGAACAGACAACACAAAACACAATGAATCTGTGAAACTTCTTTTACAGAAAAATCCACAAGAGGTTACAAGTAATTACCAGAATACAAATTGTACTCAATTCATGTACTTATCATAAGCAAACATCGAAAATCATTTACTTTAAGCTCAGATGATTATAAGCAAAACCACATAAATACAACACCTGATTGGGTATTGGAACCGGGGGGCAGTGGGTGAATGGTTGGGTATTGGAGCCGGGGGGCAGTGGGAGAATAGTTAGGTATTGGGGCCGAGGGGCAGTGGGAGAATGGTTGTAAGCCGGTGGGCAATGGTTGGGTATTGGAGCTGTGGTGTGGGCAGTAGTTGGTTACTGTAGATGTGGTGGGAGCAATGGTTGGGTATTGGAGCCAGTTGGCAATCGCTGTGTATTGGAGCCGGGGGGCAATGGTTAGGTATTGGAGCCTGGGGGCAGTGGTTGGGTATTGGAGCCGGGGCGCAATGGTTGGGTATTGGAGCCGGGGGGCAATGGTTGGGTGTTGGAGCCGGGGGGCTATGTTTGGGCATTGGAGCCGGGGGCCGAATGGTTGGGTATTGGAGCCGGGGAGCAATGGTTGGACATTGGAGCCGGGACGCAGTGGTTGGGTATTATAGCTGTGGTGGGAGCAGTGGTTGGGTATTGGAGCTGTGGTGGGAGCAGTGGTTGGGTATTGGAGCCAGTTGGCAATCGTTGGTTATTGGAGCCGTGGGGCAATGGTTAGGTGTTGGAGCCTGAGGGCAGTGGTTGGGTATTGGAGCTGGGGGCAATTGTTGGATATTGGTGCTGAGGTGCAATGTTTGGGTATTGTAGCCGGGGGGCAATGGTTGGGTATTGGAGCAGGGGGGCAATGGTTTGGTATTGGAGCCGGGTGGCAGTGGTTGGGTATTGGAGCTGGGCAGCAATGGTTTGATATTGGAGCCGAGGGGAAATTGTTGGGTATTGGAGCTGTGGGGGTAGCAGTGGTTGGATATTGAGCTGGATGGCAATGGTTGGGCATTGGAGCTGCGGGGCAGTGGTTGGGTATTGGAGCCGGGGGCCAATGGTTGGGTATTGGAGACGGGGGGGGGGCAATGTTTGGGTATTGGAGCCAGGGGGCAGTGGTTGGGTATTGGAGCCGGGGGTCAATGGTTGGGTATTGGAGCCGGGGGGGCAATGGTTGTGTATTGGAGCCGGGGGCAATGGTTTGTTATTGGAGCCGGGTGTCAAAGGTTGGGTATTGGAGCCAGGGGGCAATAGTTGTGTATAGTAGCCGGGGTGCAGTGGTTGGGTACTGGAGCCGGGGGGCAATAGTTGGGTATTGTAGCTGTGGTGGAAGCAATGGTTGGGTATTGGAGCCGGGGGGCAATGGCTGGGTATTGTAACTGTGGAGGGAGCAATGCTTGGTTATTGGAGCCGGGTGGCAATGGTTGTGTATTGCAGCCGGGGAGCAGTGGATGTGTACTGGAGCCGGGGCGCTGTGGTTGGGTATTGTAGCTGTGGTGGGAGCAGTGGTTGGGTATTGGAGCTGGAGCGCAGTGGTGGGGTATTGGAGCCGGGGGCTAATGGTTGGGTATTGGAGCCGGGGAGCAGTGGTTGGGTATTGAGCCGGGCGGCAATGGTTGGGTATTGAGCCATGGGGCAATGGTTGGGTATTAAGCCGGGCGGCAATGGTTGGGTATTAAGCCGGGGAGCAATGGTTGGGTATTGGAGCCTGGAGGCAGTGGTTGGATATTGGAGCCGAGGGGCAATGGTTGGGAATTGAGCCAGGGGGCAATGGTTGAGTATTGTAGCTGTGGTGGGAGCAGCGGTTGGGTATTGTAGCTGTGTTGGGAGCAGTGGTTTTGTATTGGAGCCGGGGGGCAGTGGTTGGATTTTGGAGCCGGGAGACACTGCCAGGTGCAATAGGATGGCCATTGGTTCCTTGGTTGAGAGCGAGCAAAATATGCAACGGCAGCTTAAAGGAATGTTGCTAAAGGAGAAACAGATGTTCGAGGACCAGGGACGGGAGGTTTGACAGGTGTTGTTCTCAGTGACGGACCGGGTGTCCAATGAACATAAATTGCAGGACAGAATTAATGCACCATCCAAGAGGATGCTCAGGCTTCAAATGACGCCTCAAAGGGAGTTGCATGCAGCATGTATGGGATATTCCTTCTTTCCCCAATACAACAGGGATTGGATGATATCGAGAACAACCGAATTCCCACGTTTGTGACAAATAAACAGCTGGCAGAATGGAAGGTGTTGATTTCACGCTTCCCACTTGTGAACTCAGGAGGTTGGGCAGAGTCTGGGCTACGTCTCACCCGTGCCATGGTAAACTTAAGGGTCTGCGAGGGATCATTCCTGCCCTGCCAATAGTAACGACCCATGGATCCATAAAGGTATGGGCAGTAGAAAAAGTTGGGATATTGGAGGAGAATTGCATCAGGAATATCAGCCCTTCCCACCGTAGATGGTGCAAGTAAATGAAAGATGGAGAGCGCCCGGCATGGGCAACACGGTGGCATAGTGGTTAGCACTGTTGCCTCACAGCGCCAGGGATCCGGGTTCGAATCCGGCCCCGGGTGACTGTCTGTGTGGAGTTTGCACATTCTCCCCGTGTCTGCGTGGGTTTCCTCCGGGTGCTCCGGTTTCCTCCCACAGGCCAAAGATGTGCGGGTTAGATTGATTTGGCTATGATAAATTGACCCTTAGTGTTAGGGGGACTAAATACGTGGGGTTACGGGGATAGGGTGGGATATGTGTCGGTCCAGGCTCGATGGGCCGAAATGGCCTCTATCTGCATTGTGGGGATTCTGTGATTCTGTGATGTCACCTGAGAGAAGTTTGTAATAAAGAAACTGCAAATTACACCATGTCTGTAACAAGCTGGCACCAGAGACAAACTAAACCTAGTTGTGTCGCACAGGGGCGCTATTGTGTCACTACGGCCGCAGCCTCTTGTGAGTACGGGCCCCTCACCTGCCCTGTCACCCGCTCCTCTTTCTGCCTTGAACCGACCCAGGTCACCAAGATAGATACCAGTGACCAAGCATGATGTTACTCAGTGCACAGTGATATGCTCTCAGACACTCACAATTGTTGATACGATACACCCGCACACGACATTAAAACTAAAAGAGTTTATAGAACGCCGGGGTCATCATCGTGTGCGTATTGCTTAGACAAACCCTGACACAATTGAAGAGGAAAACAAGGAGCCGTGTCAGCAGAGAGCTCTCCCAAGCCTGGAGTGCGGGGGAACTCAGGCATAATTATCAACAAATGAAATAAGACCAAAAGAGCCGTTCGGTGTGCTGACATCAATGTAACAGTAATCGATTGTAAACTCCAAGCAGATCAACGGTAAAGACAGAAAGAAAGTTAACTGGCTCAGGGTGATTTCTCAAATGCTGGGTCTAAAGGGGCAATGTTAGAATACTTTAAGATGATTCACTGGTCCAACTATTCCAGCGACCATTCGCTTAGGTTTGCATTATTACCTCAATATGGGAGATCGAAGCAGATTCAAAAGTGTATTGGAAAAAAAATGATGGGGTGGAAGTGCAGGGTCGTGTCTCTAATTGGATAGATCTTTCACAAAGCCGGCACAGACCTGATGGGCCGAAAAGCCGCCTTCAGTTCTGTGTCACTCTAGGATGCTCAATCCTCTGACTCGGTGTGCTTTATTTAGTCCTGTGAGAAACAGATAGTAATGTTTTTGAGCAGGTGACTTCAGATGAAGACATTTAGCAAAGAATTGGGAAAATTAACGGACTGAGGAACATTCAATGGATCTTCAAACTCACGGGTCGGTGGACCTGCTGAATTATTACCATCTGAGATCATGATGGGATGCTCGGAACAACAGGAGGTCAACAAGGCACTTGACACGGACGGGGGTTGACCGGTAATTTTCGCTTCGCAGGACCGACGCATTACCGCTTGATAACCCAGCCTCACATCCATAGCAGTGATGTTACTTTTTCTAAAGCAAAATATTGCGAATGCTGGAACTCTGAAATACAAACTGAAATTGCTGGACAATCTCAGCAGGTCAGGCAGCATTAGTGGCGAGAGAAACAGAGTTAACGTTTCAGGTCGATGACATTTCATCAGAACTGGGAAAAGTTAGAGATGTAAGCAGGAAAAGGGGGCGGCGAGGAAAGAACAAGAGGGAAGGTCAGTGACAGGGTGGACGGTAGGAGTGATGACATGACAAAAGGGAAAGAGGATGGGAATGGGACACGTAAAGAAAAAAATATGCGTCTTGAAGAAGTGTAAAAGGGAACAGCAGAATCATTACCAACAGCGACTGTCCGAAAAAAATGGGAGCAGAGTTTAGAATCTGAAATTGCTGAACTCAGTGTTGAGTCCGGAAGGCTGTAAAGTGCCTATTCGAAAGATGAGGTGCTGTTCCTCGAGCTTCCATTGAGCTTCATTAGAACAGTGTAGGAAGCCGAGGACAGTGATGTCAGAGTGAGAGTGGGGCGGAGAATTAAAATGACAGGCGACCGGAAGCTCAGGGTTACGCTTGCGGACTGAATTGAGGTGTTCCTGCAAAGCGATCACCCAATCTGTGTTTTGTCTCCCCAATGTAGAGGAGTCTGTAGCGAATAAAGTATACCAAATTGAAAGAAGTACAAGTAAATCGTTGTTTCAACTGGAAGGTGTGTTTGGATACCTGGACAGTGGGAAGGGAGGAGGTAAAAGGGCATGTTTTGCGTCTCCAGTGCTTGCACGGGAAGGTGTCGTGGGAAGGGGAAGGGGTGGTGGGGTGATAGAGGAGTGGACCAGGGTGTCGCGGAGGGAGCGATCCCTTCGGAATGCTGAAGGCGGAGGGGAGGGGAAGATGTGTTTTTTGGTGCGATCACGCTGGGGGTGGCAGAAATGGTGGAGGATGATCCGTTGAATGTGGAGGCTGGTGGGGTGAAAGGTGAGGACAAGGGGAACCCTATCGTGGTTCTGGGTGGGAGGGGAAGGGGTGAGAGCCGAAGTGCGGGAAATAGAACGGGCACGGTCGAGTGTCCTGTCCTTCATGTTGCAGGGGATTCCCCGTTTGAGGAAAAAGGAAAACGTATCGGACGGTGGCATCGTCAGAAGAGATGCGATGGAGAGGGAGGAACTGAGAAAAAAGAATAGAGTCATTACAGGAAGCAAGGTGGGAGGAAGTGTCGTCAAGTTAGCTTTGGGAGCAGCTGGGCTTATTTGGTTGAAGTGAGTAGATTCAAAGGAGAAGTAGTTCAATGTATGTTCAATACAAGTTCAGCCAGGCGGAGGAGGGTGGTGGTGGATGGTGACTGTGATGGCCTCAGTTCAAGGGAGAAGCGAGGGTCATCCGGCCGTGCTGGTGGGGAATGGAGGTATAGAGGGATTGGACGCCCACAGTGAAAGGGAGACGGTGAGGACCAGGAAACTGGAAAGTAACTGATGTTATTTATTTCCCACAGCAGCTTTCAAATCACTAGCATTATCAATGGATTTGTATTTTGATGTGAAAGGAATTTGTTGAATTGTGTACAACTGCGCGTCGCTGTTTATATCACCAGGATGGCCGAGTGTTTAAAGGATTCGAGTCAAAGATCGAATGTACGTCATTGCGTTTGGATTCCGAGTCCCCCAATGGTGGATGTTATCGATTGTGATAACTCGTCGAAGTATTGTAATCATGAGAAAGGAAGTTTTAATATTTATATTTCACATTTCCAGGCAGCGTTCCTACATTTACAACAGGCGCTCCGCCGATTGACAGAAAATAGGTAAAGGAGTGGGCCATTCAGCCCTTCTAGCCTGTTCCGTCATTCAGTGAGATCATGGCTGACCTGGATCTTAACTTCGCTCACCTGCTTTGACTCCTGATCCATTCCTTCCCTTGTCTAACAAAAATGTATCGATCTCAGTTTTAAATTATTAATTTAATTGGCAAAAGGACGCGAGGTGAGATGAGATTGTTTTGTTACTCAGAGGGTAGTTATGATCTGGAATGCATTGCCTGAACTGTTGGTGGCAGCAGATCCGATCTCTGATCCAAGAGTCACTTTCAGAAGGGAATTGGATAAATACTTGATGGCGAACAATGTGCAGGTCTGTGGGGCAAGTGCGTCATTTTATGGGCCTATGATGCGACACTCCTCTACCTCAGTGAGCTTGTGTTTTCACCTGTAAACCTCAGGTCATGGCTTTATTTCCCGTCCGTGCCGGCAGGGACTTTCTCACCTTTAATGTGATGTTTCTCTTTTTCTCGCTCTATGATTCGCTCTATTTCTCTCTGTTTCTGTCTTTCTTTCCGTGTGTAAGTCTCTCTGTATGTCTCACTCAGTCTCAGTCACTTTCTAATTGGGTCTCTGTTCCATCGCCCAACTATTACTTTCTCTCCGTCACTCTCTCCATCGCTCCCCACATCATTTTACACTGCACCTGATGAGTTAACCCTTTAAGCGCTGGTTCGGTTTGAGCTTGCTGATCCTGGGTGTTTGACGTGCATTTTAACATTATTCCTTCCAAGGTGTTCGGTGTTGACGGGAGGGTTACATGTTCTGTGGGCTAAAAGCCGAAGGAATTCTTGTCGAGGGACGAACGGTCATCTCAATGCGTTATTTGCACAGCTGCTGTGTCTTTGCAGTTCAACTTTTCACCGTCCGTAGTTTTAGAAAATGGTTTTATCCTCTCACCCTTTCAGATTATGCTGACGTGTAGTTTGCTCTGCGCTGAAAACTAAATTTAGAGTCTGCAAGGGATTTGTCGAAATTTCCAGCATTGCGCGGCAGGGCTTCTATCACCAGGATGGCCGAGTGGTTAAGGCGTTGGACTAAAAATCCAATGCACGTGCGTCCGCGTGGGTCCGAACCCCACTCCTGGTAAATACTCAGGTAATGGGGGTGAAAGTAAAACCTAAAGCTCATTTTGGTTTGAAAACGCGAAAGAGGTCGATTATCCCTGCAAGGGTGGTGCCATATTTATAATTCATCCTCAAGACAGCGTTTTTTTTTCTTTTACAGTAGGTTTTCTGCCCATTGACCGAACATAGGAACAGGAGGAGGCCATTCAGCCCCTTGAGCCTGTTCGCCATTCACTTAATTCCTATTTGAGCTGTGTCTTAACTCCATCCATCTGCATTGGTTCCACATCATTTTAACCCGAGTCTCGCAAAAACCTACCCATCTCAGATTTAAATTATTAATTGAGCTGGCATATACTGCTATTGTGTGGGAGAGAGTTCCACACTGCTACCACCATTTGCGTGAAGAAATGGTTCCTAACTTCTTTCCCGAGTGGCCTGCCTCTGATTTTAAGATTATGTCCCCCTTGTCCCAGACACCCGACCAACGGCGGATAAAGTTTTATCTCTATCTACTTTATCAATTCGTTTCAGAATCTTAAAAACCTCAATCAAATCCCACAACCTTCTATATTCCAGGAAGTACAAGCCCAGTTTATGTAATCTCTCCTCATACTTTATCCGTTGGAGCGCTGGTAACATTCTGGTGAATGTGCACTGCACTCCCTCCAAGGCCAGTCTATCCTTTCTAACGGGCGGTGCCCAGAACTGTACACAGAACTCCAGGTGTGGTCCACTCAGATGTCTGTATAGATGTAGAATAACTTCCTCCCCTTTATATTCAAGCCACCTAGTTATAAAACCTAATATGCCATGAGATTGTTTGATTATTTTTGTACCTTACTGCTACATTTTAGTGGTATCTGCACATGGAGCTGAAATCACTTTGGAACTCCTCTGTTCCGAGCTTTGGAATTAATACTCGGATCTACCCTTTTTTGGTCTAAAATGGATGACCACACACTTACCTGCGTTGAAATCCATCAGCCACTGTTTCGCCCATTCACTTCATCTATCAATATATCTTTGTAATTATATGCTGCCCTCTAAAGTACTTACTGTACCACCAATCTTCATGTCATCGGTTTTTTGTTGTGTCTTCTAAGTCATTAATAACTATAGAACTATTTAATGTTAACATTTAAAAACGGCCCATGCTGGGAACCCCTGGCAGGGTCTGTGGGGAGAGGAAGGTAGGGTTAAGGTTTCAGCTCGATCACCATCTGTTCCTACAAATAAACCACGCAAGTGTTAGTAGTTTTTAAAGAGTAAAAAAGAGAACTTGCACTCCTATAGCACCTTTCACGGCCTTGGGACGTCCCAATTGCTCACCAATGCTCAGTTTGAGTCCCGACAGGACCACCAGGCTCAAGACCTCATTACAGCCTTGATCCTAACATGGACAAAGCAGCTGAATACTAAAGGGGAGGTGAGAGTGATTGCTCTTGGCATCACAATAGCATTAGACCAGGTGTTGCATCAAGGAGCCCGAGTAAAATTGAAGTCAGTGGAATCGCGGTGGGGGTTGTGGGGGGCGGGGGGTGGTGGTTGGGGTGGCGGGCGGGGGGGGGTGTGCGGTGAATCTCCACTGCTGGAGACATAACCTGCAAAAATAAAGGTGTTGTTGTTGGAGGCCAATCATGTCAACCCAGGACATCGCTGCAGGAGGTCATCTTCACCTGCTTTATAAATGGCCTTCCCTCCATCATGAGGTCAGAAGTTGGGATGCTCGCTCATGATTGCACAGTGTTCAGTTCCATTCTCAACTCCTCAGATAATGAAGCAATCCTGGCCCGCATGCAAGACCTGGACGACGTTCAGGCTTGGGCTGATTCGTGGAAAGTAGCAACCGTGCTATACAAGTGCCAAGGATCTCCCACAGCACCTCCCAAAATCGCGACCTGTACCTCCTGGAAGGAAAAGGACAGCTAGTGCATAGGCACACCACCACTGCAAGTTCCCCTCCAAAGCATGCACCGTCCTGATTTGGAAATATATCGTCGTTCCTTCATTGTCGCTGGGCCAGAATCCGGGAACTCCTTCCCGAACAGCACTGAGTACCTTCACCTCATGGACTGCAGTGGTTCAAAAAGGCGCTCATTACCACCTTCTCAAGGGCAATTAGGGATGGGCAATAAATTCTGGCATTGCCAACGACACCCACATCCCAACAATGGTGATTTTCTTTTAAGTGCTTTACAGAAAATGAAGTACTTTTTGAAGCGAAGTCACTGCTTGTAATGTAGGAAATCATGGCAGCCGATTTCCACACAGCGAGATCCCATTGGTGATGTTGGGTGTGGGATACAGATATGCCCAGGACACCTAGGAGAAATCACCACCTCTTAGAATCATAGGATCTTAGAAATTTACGGCACAGAAGGAGGGCCATCGCGCCTGCGCTGGCCGAAAGAGCTATCCAGCCTAATCCCACTTTTCAGCTCTTGGTCCGTAGCCTTGCAGTTTACGGCACTTTAAGTGCATATCTCAGTACTTTTTAAATAAGATTAGGGTTTCTGACTCTACCACCATTTCAGGCAGTGAGTTACAGACCCCCACCACCCTCTGGGTGAAAAAGTTCTCCTCAACTCTCCTGTCATCATTCTACCAATTACTTTAAATCTATATCCTCCTGGTTATCGACCTCTCTGCTAACTGAAATAGGTGCTGCCTATCCACTCTAGCTCGGCCCCTCATAATTTTATACACCTCAATTAAGTCTCCCTTAGCCTCCTTTGTTCCAAAGAAAACAACTCCAGCCTATCCAATCGTTCCTCATAGCCAAAATTCTCCAGTCCTGGCAATATCCAGAGGACAACAGAGGACACAGATTGAAGTTAATTGGCAAAAGGACCGGAGGGGAGATGAGGTGTTTTTTTTACATTGCGAGTTGTTATAATCTGTAATGCTGTGCCTGAAAGGGTGGTGGAAGCAGATTCAATAGCAATTTTCAAAAGGGAATTGGATAAATACTTGAATTGGAAAATTTTGCTGGGGTATGTGGAAAGAGCTGGGAATAATTGGATTGCTCTTACAAGAGCACGACGGGCAAATGACCTCTTTTGTGATGTATGATTCTATGATTCTCTGAAAGGTTTTATGAAAGGATTCATGTAAATGAGGCTGTTATATGCCGGCTCCACTGTCTCATTTTATTTCTGTGTGCAAGTGCCTGTTCTGTTTCAACCGAATTGAAATGATTCGGGGTTCCGTGCCAATGAAGCTCAAGTCAAATTCTGATATACGGCGCGGTGGCCAAGTTGTAAGGCGTCGGTCTCGTAAACCGAAGATCATGGGTTCGACCCCCATCTGCGACTGGCGAGATTTTATCACATTTAATGTTCCTTTTTAAGGTTTCACCTTTTTATCTTTATCAAAACCATTCATAATTTTGAACAATTCTATCAAATCTCCTCTTGGCGTTCTCTGCTCTAAGGAGAAAAATCCCAGTATCTCCAGTCTCTTCGCATAAATGAGGTTCCCCATCCCTGGTACCATTCCAGTAACTCTATTCTGCACTCTCTCCAAGGCCTTGACTTCTTTCCTAAAGCAGCGTGAAGCCCAGAATTGAACGCAATACTCCAGCTGAGGCCTCACCAGTGCTTTATAAATGTTTAGCATAATTTCCTTGCTTTATACTCTATTCATCTATTAATAAAAGAAAGGATCACAAGTCCTTTTTAACAGCCTCCTCAACTTGTCCTGCCACCTTCAAAGATTTGTGTGCGCACACCGCAAGTCTCCCTGTTCCTGAAGCCTCTATAAACTTGTACCATTTAGTGCTGGTTAATAAATTGCATTCTGGGAGAGCATTCTGAGCGTTTTCGGGGCCAGTGATCTCCAGAGGGAGCCGAGAAAAGGAAATAATCGGCTCCATTAAAATTGTACCATTTAGTTTACATTGCCTCTCCTCATTCTTCCGACCAAAATATATCACGTTGCACTTCTCTGCGTTAACTTTCATCTGCCATGTGTCTGCCCATTTCACCAGTCTGTTTCTTTTCATACTCCCTCTTTGTAGCTCTTACTATCTGGTTTGTGACCCTTTTCTGTTATTTGTATCTTTCCCATTCGCCAGGATCTGTGCTATTTTTTTGCATTTTTGTTTGCTTTTTCTTTTATTTTAACACGATCTCTTACCTCTTTAGTCGTCCATGCCTGTTTTTTGGGCAGTAGAGTTCTTGCCCCTCAGGGGTATCAACTGATTCTGTGTCATATTAAATTATTTTTGAACACCTCTCACTGATCTTCTGTCGTTTTACCTATGAACAGATTGGCCCAGTTTACTGTGGACAGGCTCTGTCTCATCCCGTTGAAGTCGGCCTTCCCGAAATCTAGAATCTTTGTAGCTGTTTCGCGTTTCTCCCTTTCAAACACTACGTTGAACTCGATCATGTTATGATTGCTGTGAAATAAATGTTCACGCACACTTAGGCTGATAAATAAATCTGGCTCGTTACTCATTACTAAATCTAATATCGCTTGCCCTCTTGTTGGTTCTAGGACATACTGTTCATAGAAATCATAGAAACTTACAGTACGGAAGGAGGCCATTTCGGCTCATCGTGTCCGTGCCGGCCAACAAAGAGCCATCCAGCCTAATTCCACTTCCCAGCTCTTGGTCCGTAGCCCTGCAGGTTACAGCATCCCAAGTGCATATCCAAGTACTTTTTCAATGTGGTTTGGGTATCTGCCTCTACCACCCTTTCAGGCAGTGAGTTCCAGACCCCCACAACCCTCTGGGTGAAGAAAAGTCCCCTCAAAGCCCCTCTAAATCTTCCACCAATTACTTTAAATTACTTTAAATCAGTGCCCCCTGGTTTTTGAACCCTCTGCTAAGGAAACTTGTAGGAAACAATCCCGGACACACTCAATAAATTCACTACCTTTCTGATAGGTGTTAGTCTGCTTATATCAATCTATCTGAAAGTCAAAATCCTCCATTAGAACCACTCTGCCTTTACTACACGCTTGTCTAATCTCTGTAGTTATACAATCTTGCACTTCAGAGCTGCGACCAGGAGGCCTATAAACAAATCCCACTACAGTCTTAAATCCTTTCCTATTTCTTAATTCAACCCGTAAGGTCTCCACTGCCTGCTTACCTCACATTATATCCTCTCTTAACATTGAATAGACTTAATCCTTAATCACTCAGGCCACTCCCCCCTCCACCATTTCCCTATCTTTCCTGTAGACCTCCAGCAGAACTTCCACCCCTTTGTACTCCAGTCCCCTTGAGGTGAAGGTTGATATTCCATGAAACTTTTACAATTTTTTGTACCTGTCCATTAGTTTCAAGTAATTACTGTACATGGGCTTTTAAATCTCTCTGCTCCTCCACAGTTCCTAACTTCTCACCTTTTTGAAATTACTCTGATCCATCTCTCTTAGGTCTAAAGTGGATGATCTGACAGTTCCCCACGTTGAACACCATCGGCGACAGTTTTGCCCACTCTCTTAATCTATCAATGTTCCTTTGCAACTTTCTGCTCCCACCTACACTACTTACTGTGCCGCATAACTTAGTGTCGTCAGCAAACATGGATATAGGTTGGAAGTCATCCAAATGTAAAAGAGGGCTTGGAACGGTAATAGAACTGTGGGCTGACGTGACACGGCGTTGGAATTCTAAATGTACAAAATACAGTCTCCAATGCTCCGCTTATCTGCAGCAGACCGAAAGTAATTCGGAATACATGATCGATCCTTATTGGTCGCTGTAGACTGATGCTGTAGGTCGGTGAATAGTGGTTCAGTATGGAAAGGGTTGTGTCTCTGTGGCACAATCAGTTAACACGGTCGGCTGTGAGCTCAACAATTGATGGTTCCACGAGCGATCGGGTAACTTTACCTTATTGTCTCACAGTTTCAGGTTTCAAAGTGTGTTTTGACTGAAAGCAAAAGAGCGGCAAATGTAGCCAGCTGGGCCCGGCTGATATTCCCAACATTTACCCTGCGGTCGGATAGCAGGCACATCAAAAATATATAAATCCTGAGACTGGCTTCACGGAAATCAGAATTCATCTGAGCAGTCAAGGCCCCGAGAGGCCGGATGGGAGGCAGCACAGGTTGCAGGAGAGCTGGTTCACTGTGACATGGATATTACCGCACTGAGCCAGATCAGACTCTCTCCATGTTTCCACAACAAAAGTCACACCGTTTGTTTTGGAAAAGCAAAATGATATTCACTTTCTGACTGGCTTCAGTTGATTTGTGAGAGATCATTCTAAGATTCTGCAGGGCTGCCTCGGTTAATAACAACTGTTCTAAGCTGCATTTCAGACACAGCAACAAGTCCATCGCTTTGTTGCTGTTTTCCAGAGCCCCGAATTTGTGAGGCCGCGAAAAGCAGCTCTCGTCAATCACCCGCTGCTGGCAAAAAGCAGCGAATGTGGCCTCAGACAGCGCATTGCAGCCCATCTCTGGGGAACAAGATCCCACTGAAGCAGAGTTGTGCAGAGCTTTGCATCTGTCGCCTATAGGTGACGCCGTGGAGTTCGATATCATAGAATGATAGAATATTACAGCACAGAAGTGGGCATTCGGCCCATCGTGCCTGGGCCGGCTCCTTGAAAGAGCGAACCAATTAATCCCACTCCCCTGTGATTTCACCAAAGCCCAGTATTTTTTCAAGTATTTATCCAATTACCTTTTGAAAGTTACTATTGAATCTGCTTCCACTACCCTTTCAGGCAGTGCATTACAGATCATAAAAATCACTGCGTATTAATGTTTCCTCATCTCTGCACATAATTGAAGTATTTCATCCCTTGTGCATTCTCGAAAATCTCCACTGCACATTCTGTGAGGACTTGACATCCTTCCTCACTGTGGAGCACAACTCAAGCCCCACTCCAGAGACTTGAGCACATAATCCAGGCTGACACTCCAGTGCAGTAATGAGGTAGTGCTGCGCTCTCGGCGGTGCCGTCTTTCTAGTAAGACGTTAAACCGAGGCCACAGATCCCATGAGAGTATGCCGAAAAGAACGAGGATTTCTCGCCCATTATTTATCTCTCAACCAAATACACTAAAACAGAAAATCTCGTCATTAAGGTTGATGAATATTTTTGAAATTACATTGCCTCCCAAACGAGAAAGTTATCTTTCTGCTCCCTATAATCATTTGCCTATGTTCCCGCTAGTCTTTCATTCGGTGCCAATCTCAGAGCAAGGAAGAAGGAAGAGAGGGTACTCAATCGCCGATCTCTGCTCCACCTTCATTCAAGAAGTTAAATAATTCCAGTGGTCTGTTTTAATTTTAACAAGATATGAACAATTCAGGGGCACAGACCAGAATCACCTGTGAGGTTTTCACGATAATTCCATTTCAAAACCTATTTTAAGTAAGATTCAGTGAAATGCTCGGAAAGTTTATCAGCATCAAACGTGTAACGCAATAACGACGAGATGTGATTCAAACCCACGCGTGCAACGCACAATGGATTAGCAGTCCATCGCCTTAACCTCTCGGCCATCTCGTCCCACCACTGTGCCGCTCTCAACCATTCCATTTCCTGCTCTTTGCATCGAAGCAGAAATACTCTGAAAGACTGACGACTGCACCGCTTATCCTGCCCGTGCACACAGATCTACAATGGGCCAAAAATTAGTGCCGCTACGCGAAAGTACGCACTGCGTACTCTCGCGTATTCTGTCTCCAATTGCCGGTTTTTCTGCATGCACTGCGCATGCGCTGAAAACCGGCACTTGGTGAATGGCAAAGGGGGCGGGTCCTAGGTGAACCGCGTGCGCGCTACAGGCTGCGCGCATGCAGTGCACTTAGTGGTTTCAACGCGCAGTTAAGTACGGAAGATTCTATACATAAAAAAAGGAGGAGTAAGACCCACTTTTAACAAGATAAGTAGTGAATTAAGTATTATTTTGAATTTTTTTTAACAGGTATATCTTTTTTACAGACTTTAAAGACAGGTAAGTTTATTTTTATAACTTTTTAAAAGATTTAAAAAATTTTCAAAAATTTAATTTTTTATTTAAAATGTTTAATTTATTTAACTATACTTATTTTATTAATGTGATGGTTTTTTAAAAAAAATAATTGAGGTTTATCGGTTCTTTTGGGGGGCTATAATATTCATAGCTTTCACAGCACTTATGTGAAAGTTATGAATGGAAGATGGTGTGCTGCCATTGGCTCTAACTGAGTCACGTGATCCCACAGCTCGCACGAATTAACTGCGCCTGTGGGATACGCAAGCCCAGCACAGCAGCTGTCCAGAACATCAAGTTCGTGCGAGCTGGAACTGAAAAAGCCAACGCGCAGTGAGAGATCGCGGGGAGGCCTTACCCTCGCACGAAGGCTTCCTCACGAATTATTTGGGCCATTATTGAAAATGAACAATCAGCTTAATGTAAGCAAAAGGCCTTCCGTTGCTTCAGGTGAGGGACTGTCAAAAATGGTCGGTTTGAAGCCAGATTCAGAACACAAAAAGTGCCGCCCAGTTAATTAAACAACCGCAGCAGGACTCGAACGTGCAATCTTCTGAGAGCTGAAGAATTACCACAACCGGAGTCAGACGCCTTATCCATCACGCCACGCGGCCGCTGATGCCACTGAGTCACTTTTTATGGGGAGAATTGTGAGCAGATTGAAGGAAACTGCTCAAAAAAAGAAGTGGATTGAGGAAAAGATAAACATATTTCAAATTAATGAAGAGGTCCTCTGCGAGCTGGGTTCGCACCAGCGCAGGGAAACCCAATGCAACATGGAGCACACGCCGCATTGAGTTAAACTCTAACAACTCGGTCATCAAAGCTGAAATCGCTCTCCTTTTAAAAAGATTGACATACTGAATGATCCCGAACTGTGAGCTCTGCCGTTTTAAACAGACACAGAATGATCCGAGACTGTGAGCACTCCCGGTTTAAACGGACACAGAGTGATTCGCAACTGACCACGAACCCGCCCATTTTCGACAGGCCTGATTTTCAATGCTTATGAAATCGATGGTAACATAAATCGGGCGGCCGATTACGATGCCCGGTTTATTCTTGGACGCCAAGTTGAAGGTTTACTCCATTATCATTTCTCCCTTTATCTCCGTCATTTCACTCCAGCCGAATGAACTGAGTTTAGGTGTCAGCCGTGGCTCAGCGGTAACAAACTCAAGCACCACTCCAGAGACTTGAGCACATAATCCAGGCTGACACACCAATGCAGTACTGACGGGGTGCTGCACTGTCGGCGGTGCCGTCTTTCTGATAAGACGTTAAACCGACTCCTCAGATCCCATGAGAGTATGTCGAAAAGAACGAGGATTTCTCCCGATTGTACTGCCCAGTATTTATTTCTCAACAAAAGATATTAAAACATTAAGGTTGATAAATATTTTTGAAATTACATTTCGTCCTAAAAGTGTGAGGTGGTGCATTTTGGGAGGTCTAACAAGGCAAGGGAATACACAATGTATGGTAGGACCCTCGGAAGGACAGAGAATCAGAGGGACCTTGGTGTGCATGTACATAGGTCCCTGAAGGCAGCAGGACAGGTAGGTAAAGTGGTTAAGAAGGCATTTGGGATACTTGCCTTCATTAGCTGAGGCATAGAATATAAGAGCAGGGAGGTTATGATGGAGCTGTACAAAACATTATTTATGCCACAGCTGCAATGCTGTGTGCAGTTCTGGTCGGCTTATTATAGGAAGGATGTGATTGCATTAGAGAGGGTGCAGCGAGATTCACCAGGTTGTTACCTTGGCTAGAGCGTTTCAGCTATGAAGAGAGATTGGACAGGCTGGGGTTGTTTTCCTCAGAGCAAAGAAGGCTGAGGGGGGACCTGATTGAGGTTTACAAAATTATGAGGGGCATAGATAGGGTAGATATAAAGGAACTTTTCCCCTTAGTAGAGGGATCAGTAGCCAGGGGGGCATAGTTTCAAGATAAGGGGCAGGAGGTTTAGAGGGGATTTGAGGAAAAAGTTTTTCACCCAGAGGGTGGTTGGGATCTGGAACTCACTGCCTGAAAGGGTGGTAGATGCAGGAACCCTCACAACATTCAAGAAGTATTTGAATGAGCACTTGAAACGCCATAGCATAGAAGGCTTGGGACCAAGTGATGCAAAATGGGATTAGAATAGATCGGGCTTGATGGCCGGTGCAGACACGATGTGCCGAAGGGCCTCTTTCTGTGCTGTATATCTCTATGACTCTATGACTCTATAAATGTATCGAATGGTTTCAAAGCACCAATTCAGATTGTTGCGAATGGAACATGTGCCCCCAGGAACAGCGGTGGGATCAGAACAATCTTAACGGTGTAAGTAGGTGAAAGTGAATGTTAAATTAAGGTAATGCCGCAGGAAAGTGACAATGAAATGGAAGGAGGAAAGTAAAGGATGGCTATTGATTGTGGAAGGAACAAAATGCTGGGAGAAGAGGCAGGTTTGAATTATGGAGCATCAAGCTCAGGCATGTGAGAGCGCGGGGTTTTGAAGGAGTAAATAGGTTTTCACCGCCAATAAAAAAATGCTGTTTCATGTCATAAAGATTGATTTTTCGCTGCGTTTTAACAGCAGGTGCCGGAAAGAGCAGAAGATATAAAGCGAGCTGTGACTTAATTTATATTCGAACCGAGGTTGCTGCGGCCACATCGCAGAATACCAACCATGATACGATCACGGGGTCACACACCAGCTGCTGTCGCGTTGCTCTGACCACAGTAAAGTCGCGCACGGCACTGCTTGGAAAGGATAGATTTTTGGTGAAGAGGCAAAAATCAGCACCGCCAGAAATTTTGACAGCGGTGGAATTCGCCCCATGATCCGCAGCGACTGGAGCCTTAATCCAGAATGGGAACCAGTGCAGCCGCAGTTACATTTGTGGCCCTTTCACACGAGACGAAACTCACCCCTGGAGTTTCATAAGGATAACAAAAGGGCCCCGCTGGGAGTTGAACCCAGTATCATCCATGTTTACGAAACAGGCGCTTTGACCAGCTAAGCCACGGAGCCAAATCACGCTCTTTTGCCCCGAATCCGCTCACTGATGTCTATCAGCTGCTTGTCACTGACTGTTGGAGTCTGAGGCCGGTTTTTATTTCTCCATCTCTCTTGTTTATTCCGGCATGTGTCACAAACGCCACCATTGCAACCTCAAGGTGATTCATAACTAATAAACAGAGAAGTCAAGCAGTGAAACGGTATTTGTAGAAAGGGTTGTGACACTGTGGAATGCACTGGCCCAGAGCAGCAGAGTTAAAACAAGGTTTAAAAACCGGCAGCGTGTGGGAGGAAGGGGAGAGAGAGGCAAGGGAGTCACAGGTAAGCCACACAGCAGCTTCGGGAGTTTACCCTGACCACAGCATAATTGCGCACGACACGGATAGTTTTGCTGTTAAATAAGAATAAATTCAACGTATGTTTGCAGCTATTTGTGTTTTAGTCCTGTTACTGTCATAGGAACATAGAAACAGGAGATGGCCATTGAAAACATCGAGCCTGCATCGTCTCAGGATAAGTGGTCGGCCATTTAAGACTGAGATGAGAAGGAATTTCTTCTCTCAGATGGTTGAGAATCTTTGGAATTCTCTCCCCAAAGCGCTGTGGATGCTGAGTCGTTGAATATATTCAAGGCTGAGAGAGGTAGATTTTTGGACTCTTGAGGAATCAAGGGAATTCAGGATCGGGCGGGAAAGTGGAATTGAGGTCGAAGTTCAGCCATAATCTTATTGAATGGCGGAGCAGGCTCGACGGGCCATATGACCTACTCCTGCTCCTAATTCTTATGTTCTTAAGTTCTTATGGAAAAAGCAATTCTCATAAAATTATCTGCAATACTTTGGATTGCTGCAAAACCTCAGTCCTCAGGAGAGCCCATCGACCTGTAACGTTAACCCTTTGTTTCTCTCTCCACAGATGTTCCCGGACCTGCGGAGTTTCTCCAGCATTTTCTGAATAAATCCATTTTCAGCGTCTGCAGTATCTTGCCTCATGTTCTATTGTGTTTCCCGTTGTATGAACAAAAAGCGAAAAGTAATTGCAGGGTCTCGAAAGTTGAATTTACTCAAGTGTGAGCATTGGTGTTTCAGGGTGGAAGTCTCGCTTGCTACATAGGTATACCCGGTTCTATTTCCAGCCAATGCAGAGCTCTAACTTATACTAATATATTTCGGTAATGTTTTAAATTAAAGATGTTACATGAAACGCTGTACAAAAACGACTGTGTAGTGGCAGTTCAGACCTTCTTAGCTTGATCTGTTTCGCTTATCTATTTGCCTGCGAATCCTGATGCTGCACATATCGGCCAGACTGGGACGATGTTCATCAGAAAACAGCTCATAGAGTCATAGTGTCATAACTGCACAGAAGAGGCCATTCGGCCCATCGAGTCCTTGCCGGCTCTCAGTAGAGCAATCCAGTCAGTCCCGTTCCCCCGCTCTATCCACGTAGCACTAAAGTTTATTTCCCTCAAGTGCCTATCCAGTCTCCCTTTGAACAAATTGAGTGTCTCCGCTTCCACCACTTCCGTCGGCAGCGAAATCCAGGTCGTCACCGCTCGCTGCGTAAAAATGATTATCCTCACATCCCCCTGTATCACTTGATCAAAACCTTAAATCTCTGTCCCCTAGTCATTCTACCATCAACTAGTGGGATCAGCCTTTCCCCGTCTAGCCTATCCAAACCCGTTATAATCTTTTACACCTCTATCAAATCACCCCTCAATGTCCTTTGCTCTAATGAAAACAAATCCAGCTTCTCCAACCCATCCCCGGAACCATTCTGGTAAATCTCATCTGCACCCTCTCAAGTGCCTTCATAGCCTTCCTAAAGTGTGGTGACCAGAACTGGACGCGATACTCCAGTTGTGGCCTAACCAGCGCTTTATAAAGGTTCAGCATAACTTCGCTAATTTTGTACTCAATACCTCTAGTTATGAAGTCCAAGATCCCATATGCTTTGCTAACTACTCTCTCAATATGTCCTGCCACCTTCAGGGACCTATGCACATTAACTTCCAGGTACCTTTTTCCCTGCACAGTCTTTAAAACTTTGCCATTAAGTGTATATGTACACTCCTGTTCCTTCTGCCAAAATGCATCACCTCACACTTCTCTATATTAAATTCCATCTGCCAGTTGTCTGTACATTCTGCTAGCCTGTCTCTGTCCTGTTGCAGTCGACTGGTATCATCATCGCTGCTTGCCACACATCCAAGTTTGGTGTTATCGTCCAATTTAGAAATTCTACTGTGTACTCCAATATCCAAGCCATTTATATACATCAAAAAAAGCAGTGACCCCAGCAGTGATCCTTGGGGATCACCACTGACTACCATCCTCCAGTCTGATTAAACGGCCATTTACCACAACTCGCTGTTTCCTGTTCTTAAGCCAATTCCTTATCCAAGCTGGCACTGACTTACCTATTCCATCAGCCTCAATTTTGTTAACCAGCCTTCTATCTGGTACGTTGTCAAATGCCTTTCGAAAATCCATGTAGACAACATCCATTGCATTCCCTTCATCAATCCTCTCTGTTACTTCATCAAAAAATTGAATTAGATTAGTCAAACAGGATCTGCCTTTTACAAATCCGTGTTGGCTCTCCTTAATTAGCTTAAACCTCTCCAAATGACCGTTATTTTTGTCCTTGATTATTGTTTCTAAAACTTTACCCACTGCTGATGTTAAACTGACCAGCCTGTAGTTACTAGGGTTGTCCTTACAACCTTAGGCCCAGAAATTAAACATTGATGGTTGCCGCGGGGGTAAGGATTCCCCGCGATATCGCACTCCGCGCCTACCTTTTTGTTTCGGGCCCACACGAACTTCAGTTCGAGGGCCTCTCCCTGTTGCCGGCATGCAGTGCTTGCGTGTCCCAGAGGCGCAATTAGTTCGTGCGAGCTCTGGGATCACGTGGGCCAGTTAGAGCCAATGGCAGCGCACCATCTTTCATTCATAGTTTTGACAGCAAGGGCTGTCAAAGCTATGAATACAACAAGCCCCCAAAAGAACAGCTAAACCTCAATTAAATTAAAAAAAGCCATCCCATTAATAAAATAACTATAGTTAAATTAATTAACCACTTTAAACAAAAATTACATTTTTGAAAAAATTTAAATTCTTTTTAAAAGTTATAAAAATAAACTTACCTTTCTTTAAAGTTCCTAAAAAAGATAAACCTGTTGAAAAAATTTTAAAATAACACTTAATTAACTACTTACCTTGTTAAATGGGTGTCCTACGCCTGCTTTCTTTATGTGTAAAATCGTCACCACTTAACTGCGCATTCAAACCTGAAAAAAAAACTAAGTGTACTGCGTGCGCGCAACCTGTAGTGCGCACGCGGTTCACTTAGGAACCGCCCCTTACGCCATACACGAAGTGCCGGTTTCCCGGGCATGCGCAGTGCATGCAGGAAACCGGCAATTCGGGACCTAATACGTGAGAGTACACAGTGCGTACTCTCGCGTATTAGGTCTAATTTTCGGGCCATAATCCTCAGGCATCTCTCCCGCATCTAGGGAAGATTGTAAAATTATGGCAAACCCTTCCGCTATCACCTCCCACAATTCCCTTAGCAACCTGGGACGCAAGCCATCTGGAGCAGGTGACTTGTCCACTCAAAGCATACCCAGCCTTTCTAGTATGTTATGTCTATCAATTTTCACCCCTTCCATTGCTTCTACCTTTTTCACTTCTACCGATATTTTGTCAGCATCCACCTCCTTAGTAAACAGCGATACAAAAAACTCATTGGCCCGAAAATTAGACCTAATACGCGAGAGTACGCACTGTGTACTCTCGCGTATTAGGTCTCCAATTGCTGGTTTCCTGCATGCACTGCGCATGCGCGGGAAACCGGCACTTCGTGAATTCAAAAGGGGGCGGTTCCTAAGTGAACCACGTGCGCGCTACAGGCTGTGCGCACGCAGTGCACTTAGTTATTTTTTCAGCTTTGAACGCGCAGGTAAGTGGTGAACATTTTACACATAAAGAAAGCAGGCGTAGGACCCCTTTTTACAAGGTAAGTAGTTAATTAAGTGTTATTTTAAAATTTTTCAACAGGTTTATCTTTTTTAGAGACTTTAAAGAAAGTTAAGTTTATTTTTATAACTTTTAAAAAGATTGTAAATTTTTTCAAAAATTTATTTTTTGTTTAAAGTGGTTAATTTATTTAACTATAGTTATTTTATTAATGTGATGGCTTTTTAAAATTTAATTGAGGTTTAGCTGTTCTTTTGGGGGGATATAGTATTCATAGCTTTGACAGGTCTTCCTGTCAAAACTATGAATGAAAGATGGTGTGCTGCCATTGGCTCTAACTGAATCACGTGATCCCAGAGCTCGCACGAACTAATTGCGTCTCTGGGTCACGCAAGCACTGCACGGTTCCAAGAGAGAGAGCCTTTGAGACTAAAGTTCGTGTGGGCCCGGAGCAAAAAGGTAGGCGCGGAGTGCGATATCGCGGGGATACCTTACCCCCGCGGGAACCCTCACTGTTTAATTTCTGGGCCATGAGTATTCTAGCCTTGCCCGTGCGCCTTTAAGCATATATCACCTTCTTTGTCTCTAATAGGCCCCATGCCACTCTTACCACCCGCTTACTGTTTACATGCCGGTAGAAGATTGTTGGTTCCCTTTTATTTAAACTGCCATTCTACTCTCATATTCTCTCTTTGCCAATATAATTATTTTGATCTTCACATCCCCTCTCAACCTATTGTATTTGGTCTGGTTCTCCCTTGAAGAATTCACTGACATGCATCATACACCCTCTTTTTTGTTTCATCATCTTCTCTATCTCCCTCGTCCTCCATTAGCCCTTCCTTTGGTTCCCTTACCCTTCCCTCTTATTGGAATGTACCTAGCCTGTACTTGGAACATCTCCTCCTTAAAGATGACCCATTGTTCCGTTACAGTTTTTCCTGCCAGTCTTTGGTTCCATTTCACCCTAGATAGATATTTTTGCATCCCATTGAAGTTAGCTCTATTCCACTTTCGAAGTTCCACTCTAGGTTGTTCCTTGCTCCTCTCCATTGTTAATCTAAATCTTACGATACGATGATCACTCTTACCCAAGTGTTCTCCCACAGACACTTGGTCGACCTGGCCCACCTCATTCCCCAGCACCAGATCCAGCAATGCCTCCTTCTCAGTTGGGCCAAGAACATATTGGTCAAGGAAATTCTCCTGAACACATTTCAGAAATTCCTCCCCCTCCTTTACCTTTACCCTAGCATTATCCCAATCGATATTCGGGTAATGAAAGTCCCCCAATATCACCACTCTATAGTTCTTGCATATCTCTGCGATTTCCCTGCAGATTCGCTCCGCTACCTCCCTCTCAATATTTGGAGGCCTATAGAATACCCCCAACAGCGTGATCATACCCTTTTTGCTCCTCAAATCTAACCAAATGGATTCTGTTCTTGTCCCCTCAAGAACATCCTCACTTTCCAAAACTACAAGTTCAGTAGTTGGTTTTCTGGTGACGTGGAAGATGAAGTGCCCCCTTGCTCAATTCACCAAGAGAATATACATTAAACACATCGACACTGATAATTAAAGCGGACCCGATACAATCAGCGTCAGTCAGTGGTCGCGTGGCCTGATGGATACGTTGCTTGGCTCAGGTGTTGATCGTGTTGTTTATCTGAGATTACAATTTCGAGTTCTATCTGTGGGCGTTCCACACGTCAAATTACAACGTTTTCTACACGGTCAGAGCTGGTTTACACCCGACCGTTTAAAAATACTCTCTGTCCTAACAGGAAATAAATAAATAGGTTTCACCGACTAAAGCTGACTGTTCATTTACAACATTGTCGATCTGGGCGAGCGGGCTGGACTTCCACCAGAATGTTACCAGTACCCCAAGAGTTAGGTTAAGAGTGGCGATTACATGAACTAAGCTAGTATTTCCTGGAATGTAGAAGGTTAACGGGTGATTTGATTAAGGATTGTTTGGATTTTGTAAGCAATTGTTTGGTTAAATAGAGAAAAAAGTTTCCCGTTGGTCCGGGAATCTAGGACAAGGGCAACCAACCTTAAAATTAGAGTCAGGCCATACAGGAGAGAAGTTAAGAAACATTTCTTCATACGAAGGCAATTATAATTGAACGAATGTGGAATAGAGATCACGAATGGGGATAGATTTTCCCTCTCTCTCTCCCTTCTCTTCTATGTCCCTTTTTAACTTTCTGTTCCCATCCACGCAGTTTACTGTGCCTCCGATGTCAGTGTGATCTGCTAACTTGGATACACAACGCTCGATTCCTTCATCCAGGTTATGATAAATATGGGGAGCACATTCCCGAGTGTTCACTGAAATCCTGTTCATTAATATTGCGAAGCATCCTCTCCTGATTTGTCCTTAACTGATGCCTTTTGCACTTCTCGGGGCGATTAGACACGCTCTGTCTGTCTGTTACTGCATGTGACTATTAACGGGAACAGGCCGTGATTAAACCTTTATCAGCAAAGAGGAAAGCCAAATAAACAGAAAGATGTGTTACTCCGCCCCAGTGCAAAAGTGCAATAGATGTTATTCAAATAATTTCTTCCTGACAGTTTGTGTGGATTTTGTTTTTGTAAAGTCTGTATGTTGAATATTAAGAAAAACCGTGAAAGTCAGAAACAAACTTCTTATACGAGAATCGAACCGGCGACTTTGGTCTTATCAACCACACGATTTAAACAACCATCCATAAAAGGAGTCTCTGTAGGAGGTGCGAGCCCCAGGCTGGGCGGTTTGTGCTTCACTTCTCACCCTGGGTGACAGAGTTATTGTACAAACAATGAACACACCACATCCCTTAAACATTGTTCCGAGATAAAATAGAAACGGTTCAATAAAACTGTGTGTAAATCGAAAGTAACAGAAAAGGAGCACTGACCTCAGAAAATGTTTTTTGCACCAACACTGAACAGGTTATTCTTCAAAAAGGTGACTGTTAATGTGAAAATTCTGCGACTTCGACGTGATACGGACACGTAGCCTTCTGATCTACATTCAGACGTCCTACCGTTGCGCCAGGAGTTCCGCAGCAAACGGGTTAAGACGGATCTATAGGAGGGAGATCAGTGCGGACCGCCGCCCGGGCTCTCGGAGTGCGAGAAATCGGGAACGGTAGCGTCGTGGTAATGTCACTGGGCTTCTCATCCCGAGGCCTTGGCTAATGATTCATAAGACGTGACATCAAATCCCACCATGGCAGCTGGGGAATTTAAATTCAGTTAAATAAATAAATCTGAAATTTAACAAAAAAAGCTAATATTAGCAATGGTAAGCATGAATCTGCCGGATTGCCTTGAAAACCCAAATAGGTTCACCAATGTCCTTTAGCCATCTTTTCCTGGTTTGGCCTATATGTGACCCACAGCAAAGTCGTTCACTTTTAACTGCCCTGTGAAATGGCCTAACAAGCCATTCAGCTATAGCAAACCGCTACGAAACAAAATAATTTTAAGAATGAATCCGGACGGACCACCCCGAATCGACCTCGGCACCGGGTTCGGACACGCCACACCCAGCCGAGTCGACTCTGCTAAGTCCTCCTCACCAACATCTGGGGACTTGTGCCTAAATTGGGAGAGCTGTCCCACAGACTAGTCAAGCAACAGCCTGAAATAATCATACTCACAGAATCATACCTTTCAGCCAAAACTCCTCATCACCGTCCCTGGTTATGTCCTGCCCCAACAGGGGTGGCGGCACAGTGGTATAGAGTCGGAAAGGAGTGGGCCTGGGAGTCCTCAACATTGACTCCAGACCCCATGAAGTCTAATGGCTTCAGGTCAAGCATGGGCAAGGTAACCTCCTCCTGATTACCACTTAACCACCCTCCCTCAGCTGACGAATCAGTACTCCTCCATGTTGAACACCACTTGGAAGAAGCACTGAGAGTAGCAAGGGCAAATAATGTACTCTGGGTGGGGGACTTCAACGTCCATCACCAAGAGTGGCTCGGTAGCACCACTACTGACCGAGCTGGCCGAGTCCTGTAGGACATAGCTGCCAAGACATTATTGGTAGCAATGACCACCGCACAGTCATTGTGGAGACGTAGTCCCGTCTTCACACTGAGGACACCCTCCATCGTGTTGTGTGACACTATCACCGTGCAAAATGGGATAGAATCAGAACAGATCTAGCAGCTCAAAACTGGATGTCCATGAAGCGCTGTGGGCTATCAGCAATCTGTAACCTCATGGCCAGGCATATCCCTCACTCTACCATTACCATCAAGTCAGTGGACCCACCCTGGTTCTATAAGGAGTGTAGAAGAGCATGCCAGGAGCAGCACCAGGCGTACTTATAAATGAGGTTGCCAACACAGGGCTACTGCAGGCTAAAAAGCGGAAGCAACATGATATAGACAGGACTAAGCGATCCCACAATCAACGGATCAGATCAAAGCACTGCAGTCCTGCCACATCCAGTAGTGCATGGTGGTGGACCATGAAACAACCAACGGGAGGAAAAGGCTCCATGAATATCCCCATCCTCAATGATGGTGAAGTGCAGCACACGAGTGCAATAGACAAGGCTGAAGCGTTTGCAACCATCTTCAGCCAGAAGTGCCGAGTGGAGGAACCATATCGGCCTACTCCTGAGGTCCCCACCATCGCAGAAGCCAGTTTTCAGCCAATTCGATTCACTCCAGGTGATATCAAGAAACGGCTGAGGCACTGGATACAGCAACATCTATGGGCCCTGAAACATCCCGGCTATCATGCTGAAGTACAGCTTTAACACTGGCATCTGTCCGACAACATGGAAAACTGCCCAGGTATGTCCTGTCCACAAAAGGTAGGACAAATCCAAACCAGCCAACTACCGCCCCGTCAGTCTACACTCAATTATCAGCAAAGTGAAGGAAGGTGTCGTCGACACTGCTATCAAGCGGCACTTACTCACCAATAACCTACTCACTGATGCCCAGTTTGGGTTCCGCCAAGACCACTCGGCTCCCGACTTCATTACAGCCTTGGTCTAAACATGAACAAAGGAACTGAATTCCAGAGGTGAGGTGAGAGTGACTGACCTTGACATTACACGATCATGGTTGGGCATCTGTCAATTGACATTGAGCACATTTCTACAATGTGTCGGATGGATTGGGCAAATGATAATCTTAGGGGTGAGTGGCCAGCCTGTGGGGCAACCGGCTGGCCCTCTGCAGGTACAAATAATCACCCAATCCGTGTTATTCTAGATGCTCAGTTAAGAATGACCACTTTTAAATTTATTCCCAATTCTACCACGGAAGCTCATTCGTACCCAGAGTGCTCGGATTATATTAAAAATGAGGCGTCTTTTCAGAAGACGTGGTTCACCTCTTGGCAGGAACAAAAAGGGAATTGTTTGATACTATCTTGGGATACATAGAGGTCGGCATACATTCGAAGAATGTTGAGATTCTTAGACTTCAATTACTGGCGATGATCTAGGCTGAAACAAAGGGAGGGGAGCCCGAGATTGTGCTGACTGAGGACTAGAAGATTCTAACCAATACCTCAATTAATTTCTACTACAATACCCACTCAGTCCTGATGACATTAGGGAACATAACACCGCAGGGGTTAAACGGGGCAGCGTGGGCCAGCCTTTGCCAAAATGTGCAATTGAGTCTGAATGAATTCATAAGGAAAATCGTTCGAGCTTTATTACACCAGAAGTGGCCGCTGGACTTGACCCGCACAGCACTGGGACCATTTGGATTTGAATGGGTTAAGGCTCACTTGGGGAATTGTCAGTTTGACGGTTATTTGTTTGTGGCCCTGTAACCACGTAACGACACCCAACAAGTTGCGTGTCCCATTGTAAATTGTGGTTATCTGAGTGACAATGCCACGTTGACAGAGACCTCGATGTACTCTCCATATCACGAACCCAATCGGTCCACTCGGAAATCGATCTGAGATTTTGTCGGAAGTTTGACGACACATATGTGTGTGATACAGTCCATCAGAGTAATGGTAATTAAGCATCCTGTATGGACGACCTCGCTCCTGCAATGTTGAATTTCGGCGGTAAAATGAATCTATAATTGTGGATATGGTGTTTGGGCGATTGTCTGTATGTAACTTCCGTCCTTGTAATTCTCAATAACCTGTAAGAGGTAATTCTCAACAACCTGTGAAGGTGAGGCAAAGTCAACATGGATTTACAAAAGGTAAATCATGCCTGACTAATCGACTGGAATTTTTTGAGGATGTAACTGGTAGAATAGATCAGGGAGAACTAGTGGATGTGGTGTATTGGGACTTTCAGAAGGCTTTCGATGAGATCCCGCATAAGAGATTAGCGTGCAAAGTTAAAGCACATGGGATTGGGGGTACAGTACTGATTTTGATAGAGAACTGTTTGGCAGTCAGGAAGCAAAGAGTTTGAATAAACGGGTCTTTTTCCGAGTGTCAGGCAGTGACTAGTGGGGTACCGCAGGGATCGGTGCTAGGACCCCAGCTATTCACAATATATATTAATGATCTAGACGAGGGAACTAGATGTAATATCTCTAAGTTTGCAGACGACACAAAGCTGGGTGGGCGTGTGTGCTGTGAGGAGGATGCAGAGAAACTCCAGTATGATTTGGACAGGTTGGGTGATTGGGCAGATGCAGTATAATGTGGATAAATGCGAGGTTATCCACTTTGGTGGCAAAAACAGGAAGACAGATTATATGAACGGCAATAGATTGGGAAAAGGGGAAGTGCAACGAGATCTGGGAGTCCTTGTGCACCAGTCGCTGAAGGTAAGCATGCAGGTGCAGCAGGCAGTTAGGAAGGCAAATGGTATGTTGGCCTTCATAGCGAGAGGATTCGACTACAGGAGCAAAGATGTCTTGCTGCAGTTATGCAAGGCCTTGGTGAGACCACACCTTGAGTATTGTGTCCAGTTTTGGTCGCCTTATCTGAGGAAGGGTGTTCTTGCCATGGAGGGAGTGCAGCGAAGATTCACCAGACTGATACCTGCGATGGCAGGAATGACGTGTGGAGAGAGATTGGGTCTTTTCGGCTTGTATTCGCTAGAGTTTAGAAGAATGAGAGAAGATCTCATTGAAACTTATAAAATTCTAACAGGACTAGACAGACTAGATGCAGGAAGGATGTTCCCGATGGCGGGGAGTCCAGAACCAGGGGTCACAGTTTAAAGATAAGGGGTAAGCCATTTAGGACTGAGATGAGGAGAAATTTCTTCACCCAGAGAGTGGTGAACATGTGGAATTCTCTACCACAGAAGACAGTAGAGTCCAATTCATTAAATATTTTCAAGAAGGAGTTAGATATATTTCTTAAGGCTAAGGGGATCAAGGGATATGGGGAGAAAGCAGGGACAGGGTACTGAATTTGGATGTTCAGCCATGATCGCATTGAATGGCGGAGCAGGCTCGAGGGGCCGAATGGCCTACTCCTGCTCCTATCTTCTATGTTTCTATGTTTCAGGTGATTCCTTGTTTGGTTTCAGCATGATGTTGGAAACATGTACAGATAACCCGTGAGTTTACACATCTTCTCGTTTGTGCCAAAGGCTTAGTCACTGCATTGAAATCTAATCTATTTCCTGCACATTATTCTTTGCCTGATAGATGCTGGTTTAACAGTTAAAACTGGCCCCACTTTCACTCCGGCCAAGAAGTAACACTGAAGGGATCCTTTAAAACTCCCAGCCGTTATTGCAACATGGTGGGCCTGAGGAACCGAAGTGCCAACCTGGAACAGCTAGCAATTAGATAGTTTGCGGCAACACCAATTGTACCTTCTGCTTTGGTAGAAATATCACACCGCAAAAACATTGGCCCAAAAATTCGGCCGTTCTCGGGTGAGTACTCAGTGCGTACTCACCCGTATTCATTCCCGAAGTGCCGGTTTCCTGCATGCACTGCGCATGCCCGGGAAACCGGCACTTCCGGTATGGCGAAGGGGGCGGTTCCCAGGTGAACCGCGTGTGCACGAGAGGCTGCGCGCATGCAGCACACTTAGGTTTTTTTTCAGGTTTCAATACGAGGGTAAGTAGGGAATATACTACGCGAGTAAAAAGGAGGCGTAAGACCCCTTTTGAACAAGGTAAGTAGTTAATTAAGTATAATTTTGAATATTTTTCAACAGGTTTATCTTTTTTAGAGACTTTAAAGAAGGTAAGTTTATTTTTATAACTTTTAAAAAGTATTTAATTTTTTTCAAAAATTAACATTTTTGTTTAATATGGTTAATTTATTTAACTATAGTTATTTTATTAATGTGATGGTTTTTTTTAAATTTATTTGCGGTTCAGCTGTTCTTTTGGGGCCGATTTCAATTAACAGATTTGACAGGTCTCCTGTCAAATCTAAGAATGAAAGATGGTCTGCTGCCATTGGCTCTCCATGGCCCACGTGTTGCATCGCACAAAACTGTGCCCGTGGAACACGCAAGCACTGCACGCCGACACCAGGGAGAGGCCCAGGACCCGAAATTCCTGCGGGGGCAAATAAGAACAGCAGATGCGGTAGGTGATATCGTGGGCGATTCTTACCCCCACGGCAAGCCTCCGAATCGAATTTCAAGGCCAATGTTCCACGCCCGGCCTCGAACCGGTGACCTTTCGCGTGTAAAGCGATCGTGAGAACCACTACAATACGGGAACTGCTGTTTTCATTTTTTCACCAGAGAGGAACTGACCAGTGCTGATTGGTTCACCTTAAACAGCATCAATCAATATAAAGGATAAGCTCGCATACATCAGGCGCAGTGCAGTCTGGTCAATGTCAACCCCTCCTTTCTTACTCAACAGAGGAAGAAGAGACATGAACGGGTGTCAGACTCCACAACCTTTAATTAAAGGCAAAAATACCAGTAACACATACTTCCAAATCGTTTCACTGAAAAATTCATTCACTTGATGTAAAATTTGACTGCCTTGAATCTGAAAATCAACACTGTGGGATATTTTGTTCACTACTGATTCTATTCTCTGTGAGCGATGACGGAGCGGTTTCCGTAGTGTAGCGGTTATCACGTTCGCCTCACACGCGAAAGGTCCCCGGTTCGAGCCCGGGCGGAAACATCTCATTTGCCAGAATTTAATTCTGTGCAGTGAATAGCTCTGTTAATTTTAACAAAAGTTGCCCCAGGTTTATGCTTTCATAAGCAATGGACATTTTAAACGAGATTCCGAAAATACAATGTGTAACATGAGATATGGTTAACAGTTCATTACTTACAAAGGGCCAAATGCGTTATTGAAGTGTGTTTCGCCTTTCTTTCATTCTGTGAATTATGGTAATCGGTTATTTAATGGTGATTGCAAAGATTCAACTACAAGTTGAATAGTGGCCGGCAAAACGAACGCTCTTTTGGGATTTGAACCGCGGACTTCTCGGAAATTTAAACAAAAACCGAAGCGAAAATCGGACCCCGAGAACGCCGGTTCAAACCTAGCCGAGTGAGTAGCTAATAATTGTAAAACCATTTTGTTTGTGTGGCTGGTCTTGATGATCAGAGCACTTGAGACCGAGACAGTGTCTTTGCCTTTTCGACCTGTCTTCTGAAGCGCCGCCCGGTCCCACTCCTACAGTTAATGAGCTGTTAGGACGTTAATGCACCCAGGCTGCAGGAGGCTACACCAGGCGCAGCAGAGGAGTCTCTGCATTAGTTCTGCGTGGAAACAGTATTTTTCCCCTTCTCGCTTCCTCTTCTCTATATCCCTGTGCTTTTATTTCTCTATTTCTACCCCCGTCTCAGTTTCCTGAATCATAACATGGTGGGGACATTTTTAGAGACGCGCTTTTTTATTACTTATTGAAAGGACACCCAGACGGATCAATTGAAACTGCAATTTGAATCCTGTCGCTGACCTTGTTTTTTCCTGTTAATCTGTGTTGTTCTGCTGCCACATTCTCAATGAGAAAGTTCCCTGCCTCAATTTTGAATAAAATAAGGCCCACCTCATATGTTAGCGACACGCGAGGGGAAATTCCCTAAATCAGTCACAACTTTCCCAAATCCTACTTACAGTACCGCAAACAAAATTGTGTCCTATATGGGAAATATCATTGAGAATTACTTCACTCACTGTAACGCTGCCATTTGAGTGGCTTAATTCACCTGTCAATGCGTATTTTATTTATACTGAACCAAACATTCAAATTATTCCAGTTTTCATATTTAGTAAACTTGAATGGAGAAAAGGCATTAAATTGTGTCTATCCACAATCGAACCATTCAATTTTCGTGTGTTAGCGGAATGCGATAATCACTACACACCAGAAACCCTGCAGCATTCGGGTGCATTGCAGCGACTCCATAGGATCAGCAGCAGGCTATTCAGCCCCTCGAGCCTGTTGCGCCATTCAATTAGATCAGGGTTGATCTGTATCTTCTCATCATCTACCCGCTTTGTTTCCGTAACCCTTAATATCCTTACCCAACAAAAATCTATCGGCAGTAGCGACAACCTTGAGCCTTAAACCAGCTGCACTCCCGGATCCAGACAGAAAAGGCTTCGTACTGACGGCCAACCTGCAGATTAATGAATTACAATTCTGAACTTTAGCGCTTCAGAGATTCCAGGGTTTAAAAGGGAACAAAAGATGAAATGGGCCTCACTGCGGATCAGTTTTCTCTCACTCAAATGTATCTGATTTGTGAAGTGAAATAAAGAACAAGGGAGAAGCCGCTGTAGCCCTATTGACAGGAGAATAAACTAGCCATACATCTCTGACGTTCTCAGGTCGAACGAAGGGTAATCGACTTGAAACGTTCACCTTGATTCTTTATCCACATATACCGCCTGACCTCTTGAGAATTTCCAGCATTTGCCGTTTCTATTTCAGATTTACAGCAATTATCTCTTGTCATTTGGAATAACACCGCTGGTTGTTCATCCACAGCAAGTGTAAACATAATGCTCCCGCCCGGTTTCGAACCGGGGACCTTTCGCGTGTAAAGCGAACGTGATAACCACTACACTACGGGAACCGCTGTGTCCATCGCTTCATCCGGAACTGACCAGTTCTGATTTGTTCACCTTAAACAGCATCACTCAATATGAAGGATGAGCTCACATCTATCAAAAATGAGAAGTGGCACAACACCAGGTTATAGTCCAACAGATTTATTTAAATTACAAGCTTTCGGAGCTGTCGCCCCTTTGTCAGGTAAAGTTACAATGGTTTAAATAAATCTGTTGGACTATAACCTGGTGTTGTGCGATTTCTCATTTTTGTCCACCCCAGTCCAACGCCGGCATCTCCGCATCATGATCACATATATCAGGCGCAGTGCAGTCTGGTCAATGTCAACCCCTCCTTTCTTATTCAACAGAGGAAGAAGAGACATGAACGGGAGTCAGACGCCACAACCTTTAATTAAAGGCAAAAATACCAGTAACACATACTTCCAAATCGTTTCACTGAAAAATTCTTTCACTTGATGTAAAATTTGACTGCCTTGAATCTGAAAATCAACACTGTGGGATATTTTGTTCACTACTGATTCTATTCTCTATGCGCAATGACGAAGCGGTTTCCGTAGTGTAGCGGTTATCACGTTCGCCTCACACGCGAAAGGTCCCCGGTTCGAGCCCGGGCGGAAACATCTCATTTGCCAGGATTTCATTCTGTGCAGTGAATAGTTCTGTTAATTTTAACAAAAGTTGCCCCAGGTTTATGCTTTCATAAGCAATGGACATTTTAAACGAGATTCCGAAAATACAATGTGTAACATGAGATATGGTTAACAGTTCATTACTTACAAAGGGCCAAATGCGTTATTGAAGTGTGTTTCGCCTTTCTTTCATTCTGTGAATTATGGTAATCGGTTATTTAATGGTGATTGCAAAGATTCAACTACAAGTTGAATAGTGGCCGGCAAAACGAACGCTCTTTTGGGATTTGAACCGCGGACTTCTCGGAAATTTAAACAAAAACCGAAGCGAAAATCGGACCCCGAGAACGCCGGTTCAAACCTAGCCGAGTGAGTAGCTAATAATTGTAAAACCATTTTGTTTGTGTGGCTGGTCTTGATGATCAGAGCACTTGAGACCGAGACAGTGTCTTTGCCTTTTCGACCTGTCTTCTGAAGCGCCGCCCGGTCCCACTCCTACAGTTAATGAGCTGTTAGGACGTTAATGCACCCAGGCTGCAGGAGGCTACACCAGGCGCAGCAGAGGAGTCTCTGCATTAGTTCTGCGTGGAAACAGTATTTTTCCCCTTCTCGCTTCCTCTTCTCTATATCCCTGTGCTTTTATTTCTCTATTTCTACCCCCGTCTCAGTTTCCTGAATCATAACATGGTGGGGACATTTTTAGAGACGCGCTTTTTTATTACTTATTGAAAGGACACCCAGACGGATCAATTGAAACTGCAATTTGAATCCTGTCGCTGACCTTGTTTTTTCCTGTTAATCTGTGTTGTTCTGCTGCCACATTCTCAATGAGAAAGTTCCCTGCCTCAATTTTGAATAAAATAAGGCCCACCTCATATGTTAGCGACACGCGAGGGGAAATTCCCTAAATCAGTCACAACTTTCCCAAATCCTACTTACAGTACCGCAAACAAAATTGTGTCCTATATGGGAAATATCATTGAGAATTACTTCACTCACTGTAACGCTGCCATTTGAGTGGCTTAATTCACCTGTCAATGCGTATTTTATTTATACTGAACCAAACATTCAAATTATTCCAGTTTTCATATTTAGTAAACTTGAATGGAGAAAAGGCATTAAATTGTGTCTATCCACAATCGAACCATTCAATTTTCGTGTGTTAGCGGAATGCGATAATCACTACACACCAGAAACCCTGCAGCATTCGGGTGCATTGCAGCGACTCCATAGGATCAGCAGCAGGCTATTCAGCCCCTCGAGCCTGTTGCGCCATTCAATTAGATCAGGGTTGATCTGTATCTTCTCATCATCTACCCGCTTTGTTTCCGTAACCCTTAATATCCTTACCCAACAAAAATCTATCGGCAGTAGCGACAACCTTGAGCCTTAAACCAGCTGCACTCCCGGATCCAGACAGAAAAGGCTTCGTACTGACGGCCAACCTGCAGATTAATGAATTACAATTCTGAACTTTAGCGCTTCAGAGATTCCAGGGTTTAAAAGGGAACAAAAGATGAAATGGGCCTCACTGCGGATCAGTTTTCTCTCACTCAAATGTATCTGATTTGTGAAGTGAAATAAAGAACAAGGGAGAAGCCGCTGTAGCCCTATTGACAGGAGAATAAACTAGCCATACATCTCTGACGTTCTCAGGTCGAACGAAGGGTAATCGACTTGAAACGTTCACCTTGATTCTTTATCCACATATACCGCCTGACCTCTTGAGAATTTCCAGCATTTGCCGTTTCTATTTCAGATTTACAGCAATTATCTCTTGTCATTTGGAATAACACCGCTGGTTGTTCATCCACAGCAAGTGTAAACATAATGCTCCCGCCCGGTTTCGAACCGGGGACCTTTCGCGTGTAAAGCGAACGTGATAACCACTACACTACGGGAACCGCTGTGTCCATCGCTTCATCCGGAACTGACCAGTTCTGATTTGTTCACCTTAAACAGCATCACTCAATATGAAGGATGAGCTCACATCTATCAAAAATGAGAAGTGGCACAACACCAGGTTATAGTCCAACAGATTTATTTAAATTACAAGCTTTCGGAGCTGTCGCCCCTTTGTCAGGTAAAGTTACAATGGTTTAAATAAATCTGTTGGACTATAACCTGGTGTTGTGCGATTTCTCATTTTTGTCCACCCCAGTCCAACGCCGGCATCTCCGCATCATGATCACATATATCAGGCGCAGTGCAGTCTGGTCAATGTCAACCCCTCCTTTCTTATTCAACAGAGGAAGAAGAGACATGAACGGGAGTCAGACGCCACAACCTTTAATTAAAGGCAAAAATACCAGTAACACATACTTCCAAATCGTTTCACTGAAAAATTCTTTCACTTGATGTAAAATTTGACTGCCTTGAATCTGAAAATCAACACTGTGGGATATTTTGTTCACTACTGATTCTATTCTCTATGCGCAATGACGAAGCGGTTTCCGTAGTGTAGCGGTTATCACGTTCGCCTCACACGCGAAAGGTCCCCGGTTCGAGCCCGGGCGGAAACATCTCATTTGCCAGGATTTCATTCTGTGCAGTGAATAGTTCTGTTAATTTTAACAAAAGTTGCCCCAGGTTTATGCTTTCATAAGCAATGGACATTTTAAACGAGATTCCGAAAATACAATGTGTAACATGAGATATGGTTAACAGTTCATTACTTACAAAGGGCCAAATGCGTTATTGAAGTGTGTTTCGCCTTTCTTTCATTCTGTGAATTATGGTAATCGGTTATTTAATGGTGATTGCAAAGATTCAACTACAAGTTGAATAGTGGCCGGCAAAACGAACGCTCTTTTGGGATTTGAACCGCGGACTTCTCGGAAATTTAAACAAAAACCGAAGCGAAAATCGGACCCCGAGAACGCCGGTTCAAACCTAGCCGAGTGAGTAGCTAATAATTGTAAAACCATTTTGTTTGTGTGGCTGGTCTTGATGATCAGAGCACTTGAGACCGAGACAGTGTCTTTGCCTTTTCGACCTGTCTTCTGAAGCGCCGCCCGGTCCCACTCCTACAGTTAATGAGCTGTTAGGACGTTAATGCACCCAGGCTGCAGGAGGCTACACCAGGCGCAGCAGAGGAGTCTCTGCATTAGTTCTGCGTGGAAACAGTATTTTTCCCCTTCTCGCTTCCTCTTCTCTATATCCCTGTGCTTTTATTTCTCTATTTCTACCCCCGTCTCAGTTTCCTGAATCATAACATGGTGGGGACATTTTTAGAGACGCGCTTTTTTATTACTTATTGAAAGGACACCCAGACGGATCAATTGAAACTGCAATTTGAATCCTGTCGCTGACCTTGTTTTTTCCTGTTAATCTGTGTTGTTCTGCTGCCACATTCTCAATGAGAAAGTTCCCTGCCTCAATTTTGAATAAAATAAGGCCCACCTCATATGTTAGCGACACGCGAGGGGAAATTCCCTAAATCAGTCACAACTTTCCCAAATCCTACTTACAGTACCGCAAACAAAATTGTGTCCTATATGGGAAATATCATTGAGAATTACTTCACTCACTGTAACGCTGCCATTTGAGTGGCTTAATTCACCTGTCAATGCGTATTTTATTTATACTGAACCAAACATTCAAATTATTCCAGTTTTCATATTTAGTAATCTTGAATGGAGAAAAGGCATTAAATTGTGTCTATCCACAATCGAACCATTCAATTTTCGTGTGTCAGCGGAATGCGATAATCACTACACACCAGAAACCCTGCAGCATTCGGGTGCATTGCAGCGACTCCATAGGATCAGCAGCAGGCTATTCAGCCCCTCGAGCCTGTTGCGCCATTCAATTAGATCAGGGTTGATCTGTATCTTCTCATCATCTACCCGCTTTGTTTCCGTAACCCTTAATATCCTTACCCAACAAAAATCTATCGGCAGTAGCGACAACCTTGAGCCTTAAACCAGCTGCACTCCCGGATCCAGACAGAAAAGGCTTCGTACTGACGGCCAACCTGCAGATTAATGAATTACAATTCTGAACTTTAGCGCTTCAGAGATTCCAGGGTTTAAAAGGGAACAAAAGATGAAATGGGCCTCACTGCGGATCAGTTTTCTCTCACTCAAATGTATCTGATTTGTGAAGTGAAATAAAGAACAAGGGAGAAGCCGCTGTAGCCCTATTGACAGGAGAATAAACTAGCCATACATCTCTGACGTTCTCAGGTCGAACGAAGGGTAATCGACTTGAAACGTTCACCTTGATTCTTTATCCACATATACCGCCTGACCTCTTGAGAATTTCCAGCATTTGCCGTTTCTATTTCAGATTTACAGCAATTATCTCTTGTCATTTGGAATAACACCGCTGGTTGTTCATCCACAGCAAGTGTAAACATAATGCTCCCGCCCGGTTTCGAACCGGGGACCTTTCGCGTGTAAAGCGAACGTGATAACCACTACACTACGGGAACCGCTGTGTCCATCGCTTCATCCGGAACTGACCAGTTCTGATTTGTTCACCTTAAACAGCATCACTCAATATGAAGGATGAGCTCACATCTATCAAAAATGAGAAGTGGCACAACACCAGGTTATAGTCCAACAGATTTATTTAAATTACAAGCTTTCGGAGCTGTCGCCCCTTTGTCAGGTAAAGTTACAATGGTTTAAATAAATCTGTTGGACTATAACCTGGTGTTGTGCGATTTCTCATTTTTGTCCACCCCAGTCCAACGCCGGCATCTCCGCATCATGATCACATATATCAGGCGCAGTGCAGTCTGGTCAATGTCAACCCCTCCTTTCTTATTCAACAGAGGAAGAAGAGACATGAACGGGAGTCAGACGCCACAACCTTTAATTAAAGGCAAAAATACCAGTAACACATACTTCCAAATCGTTTCACTGAAAAATTCTTTCACTTGATGTAAAATTTGACTGCCTTGAATCTGAAAATCAACACTGTGGGATATTTTGTTCACTACTGATTCTATTCTCTATGCGCAATGACGAAGCGGTTTCCGTAGTGTAGCGGTTATCACGTTCGCCTCACACGCGAAAGGTCCCCGGTTCGAGCCCGGGCGGAAACATCTCATTTGCCAGGATTTCATTCTGTGCAGTGAATAGTTCTGTTAATTTTAACAAAAGTTGCCCCAGGTTTATGCTTTCATAAGCAATGGACATTTTAAACGAGATTCCGAAAATACAATGTGTAACATGAGATATGGTTAACAGTTCATTACTTACAAAGGGCCAAATGCGTTATTGAAGTGTGTTTCGCCTTTCTTTCATTCTGTGAATTATGGTAATCGGTTATTTAATGGTGATTGCAAAGATTCAACTACAAGTTGAATAGTGGCCGGCAAAACGAACGCTCTTTTGGGATTTGAACCGCGGACTTCTCGGAAATTTAAACAAAAACCGAAGCGAAAATCGGACCCCGAGAACGCCGGTTCAAACCTAGCCGAGTGAGTAGCTAATAATTGTAAAACCATTTTGTTTGTGTGGCTGGTCTTGATGATCAGAGCACTTGAGACCGAGACAGTGTCTTTGCCTTTTCGACCTGTCTTCTGAAGCGCCGCCCGGTCCCACTCCTACAGTTAATGAGCTGTTAGGACGTTAATGCACCCAGGCTGCAGGAGGCTACACCAGGCGCAGCAGAGGAGTCTCTGCATTAGTTCTGCGTGGAAACAGTATTTTTCCCCTTCTCGCTTCCTCTTCTCTATATCCCTGTGCTTTTATTTCTCTATTTCTACCCCCGTCTCAGTTTCCTGAATCATAACATGGTGGGGACATTTTTAGAGACGCGCTTTTTTATTACTTATTGAAAGGACACCCAGACGGATCAATTGAAACTGCAATTTGAATCCTGTCGCTGACCTTGTTTTTTCCTGTTAATCTGTGTTGTTCTGCTGCCACATTCTCAATGAGAAAGTTCCCTGCCTCAATTTTGAATAAAATAAGGCCCACCTCATATGTTAGCGACACGCGAGGGGAAATTCCCTAAATCAGTCACAACTTTCCCAAATCCTACTTACAGTACCGCAAACAAAATTGTGTCCTATATGGGAAATATCATTGAGAATTACTTCACTCACTGTAACGCTGCCATTTGAGTGGCTTAATTCACCTGTCAATGCGTATTTTATTTATACTGAACCAAACATTCAAATTATTCCAGTTTTCATATTTAGTAAACTTGAATGGAGAAAAGGCATTAAATTGTGTCTATCCACAATCGAACCATTCAATTTTCGTGTGTTAGCGGAATGCGATAATCACTACACACCAGAAACCCTGCAGCATTCGGGTGCATTGCAGCGACTCCATAGGATCAGCAGCAGGCTATTCAGCCCCTCGAGCCTGTTGCGCCATTCAATTAGATCAGGGTTGATCTGTATCTTCTCATCATCTACCCGCTTTGTTTCCGTAACCCTTAATATCCTTACCCAACAAAAATCTATCGGCAGTAGCGACAACCTTGAGCCTTAAACCAGCTGCACTCCCGGATCCAGACAGAAAAGGCTTCGTACTGACGGCCAACCTGCAGATTAATGAATTACAATTCTGAACTTTAGCGCTTCAGAGATTCCAGGGTTTAAAAGGGAACAAAAGATGAAATGGGCCTCACTGCGGATCAGTTTTCTCTCACTCAAATGTATCTGATTTGTGAAGTGAAATAAAGAACAAGGGAGAAGCCGCTGTAGCCCTATTGACAGGAGAATAAACTAGCCATACATCTCTGACGTTCTCAGGTCGAACGAAGGGTAATCGACTTGAAACGTTCACCTTGATTCTTTATCCACATATACCGCCTGACCTCTTGAGAATTTCCAGCATTTGCCGTTTCTATTTCAGATTTACAGCAATTATCTCTTGTCATTTGGAATAACACCGCTGGTTGTTCATCCACAGCAAGTGTAAACATAATGCTCCCGCCCGGTTTCGAACCGGGGACCTTTCGCGTGTAAAGCGAACGTGATAACCACTACACTACGGGAACCGCTGTGTCCATCGCTTCATCCGGAACTGACCAGTTCTGATTTGTTCACCTTAAACAGCATCACTCAATATGAAGGATGAGCTCACATCTATCAAAAATGAGAAGTGGCACAACACCAGGTTATAGTCCAACAGATTTATTTAAATTACAAGCTTTCGGAGCTGTCGCCCCTTTGTCAGGTAAAGTTACAATGGTTTAAATAAATCTGTTGGACTATAACCTGGTGTTGTGCGATTTCTCATTTTTGTCCACCCCAGTCCAACGCCGGCATCTCCGCATCATGATCACATATATCAGGCGCAGTGCAGTCTGGTCAATGTCAACCCCTCCTTTCTTATTCAACAGAGGAAGAAGAGACATGAACGGGAGTCAGACGCCACAACCTTTAATTAAAGGCAAAAATACCAGTAACACATACTTCCAAATCGTTTCACTGAAAAATTCTTTCACTTGATGTAAAATTTGACTGCCTTGAATCTGAAAATCAACACTGTGGGATATTTTGTTCACTACTGATTCTATTCTCTATGCGCAATGACGAAGCGGTTTCCGTAGTGTAGCGGTTATCACGTTCGCCTCACACGCGAAAGGTCCCCGGTTCGAGCCCGGGCGGAAACATCTCATTTGCCAGGATTTCATTCTGTGCAGTGAATAGTTCTGTTAATTTTAACAAAAGTTGCCCCAGGTTTATGCTTTCATAAGCAATGGACATTTTAAACGAGATTCCGAAAATACAATGTGTAACATGAGATATGGTTAACAGTTCATTACTTACAAAGGGCCAAATGCGTTATTGAAGTGTGTTTCGCCTTTCTTTCATTCTGTGAATTATGGTAATCGGTTATTTAATGGTGATTGCAAAGATTCAACTACAAGTTGAATAGTGGCCGGCAAAACGAACGCTCTTTTGGGATTTGAACCGCGGACTTCTCGGAAATTTAAACAAAAACCGAAGCGAAAATCGGACCCCGAGAACGCCGGTTCAAACCTAGCCGAGTGAGTAGCTAATAATTGTAAAACCATTTTGTTTGTGTGGCTGGTCTTGATGATCAGAGCACTTGAGACCGAGACAGTGTCTTTGCCTTTTCGACCTGTCTTCTGAAGCGCCGCCCGGTCCCACTCCTACAGTTAATGAGCTGTTAGGACGTTAATGCACCCAGGCTGCAGGAGGCTACACCAGGCGCAGCAGAGGAGTCTCTGCATTAGTTCTGCGTGGAAACAGTATTTTTCCCCTTCTCGCTTCCTCTTCTCTATATCCCTGTGCTTTTATTTCTCTATTTCTACCCCCGTCTCAGTTTCCTGAATCATAACATGGTGGGGACATTTTTAGAGACGCGCTTTTTTATTACTTATTGAAAGGACACCCAGACGGATCAATTGAAACTGCAATTTGAATCCTGTCGCTGACCTTGTTTTTTCCTGTTAATCTGTGTTGTTCTGCTGCCACATTCTCAATGAGAAAGTTCCCTGCCTCAATTTTGAATAAAATAAGGCCCACCTCATATGTTAGCGACACGCGAGGGGAAATTCCCTAAATCAGTCACAACTTTCCCAAATCCTACTTACAGTACCGCAAACAAAATTGTGTCCTATATGGGAAATATCATTGAGAATTACTTCACTCACTGTAACGCTGCCATTTGAGTGGCTTAATTCACCTGTCAATGCGTATTTTATTTATACTGAACCAAACATTCAAATTATTCCAGTTTTCATATTTAGTAATCTTGAATGGAGAAAAGGCATTAAATTGTGTCTATCCACAATCGAACCATTCAATTTTCGTGTGTTAGCGGAATGCGATAATCACTACACACCAGAAACCCTGCAGCATTCGGGTGCATTGCAGCGACTCCATAGGATCAGCAGCAGGCTATTCAGCCCCTCGAGCCTGTTGCGCCATTCAATTAGATCAGGGTTGATCTGTATCTTCTCATCATCTACCCGCTTTGTTTCCGTAACCCTTAATATCCTTACCCAACAAAAATCTATCGGCAGTAGCGACAACCTTGAGCCTTAAACCAGCTGCACTCCCGGATCCAGACAGAAAAGGCTTCGTACTGACGGCCAACCTGCAGATTAATGAATTACAATTCTGAACTTTAGCGCTTCAGAGATTCCAGGGTTTAAAAGGGAACAAAAGATGAAATGGGCCTCACTGCGGATCAGTTTTCTCTCACTCAAATGTATCTGATTTGTGAAGTGAAATAAAGAACAAGGGAGAAGCCGCTGTAGCCCTATTGACAGGAGAATAAACTAGCCATACATCTCTGACGTTCTCAGGTCGAACGAAGGGTAATCGACTTGAAACGTTCACCTTGATTCTTTATCCACATATACCGCCTGACCTCTTGAGAATTTCCAGCATTTGCCGTTTCTATTTCAGATTTACAGCAATTATCTCTTGTCATTTGGAATAACACCGCTGGTTGTTCATCCACAGCAAGTGTAAACATAATGCTCCCGCCCGGTTTCGAACCGGGGACCTTTCGCGTGTAAAGCGAACGTGATAACCACTACACTACGGGAACCGCTGTGTCCATCGCTTCATCCGGAACTGACCAGTTCTGATTTGTTCACCTTAAACAGCATCACTCAATATGAAGGATGAGCTCACATCTATCAAAAATGAGAAGTGGCACAACACCAGGTTATAGTCCAACAGATTTATTTAAATTACAAGCTTTCGGAGCTGTCGCCCCTTTGTCAGGTAAAGTTACAATGGTTTAAATAAATCTGTTGGACTATAACCTGGTGTTGTGCGATTTCTCATTTTTGTCCACCCCAGTCCAACGCCGGCATCTCCGCATCATGATCACATATATCAGGCGCAGTGCAGTCTGGTCAATGTCAACCCCTCCTTTCTTATTCAACAGAGGAAGAAGAGACATGAACGGGAGTCAGACGCCACAACCTTTAATTAAAGGCAAAAATACCAGTAACACATACTTCCAAATCGTTTCACTGAAAAATTCTTTCACTTGATGTAAAATTTGACTGCCTTGAATCTGAAAATCAACACTGTGGGATATTTTGTTCACTACTGATTCTATTCTCTATGCGCAATGACGAAGCGGTTTCCGTAGTGTAGCGGTTATCACGTTCGCCTCACACGCGAAAGGTCCCCGGTTCGAGCCCGGGCGGAAACATCTCATTTGCCAGGATTTCATTCTGTGCAGTGAATAGTTCTGTTAATTTTAACAAAAGTTGCCCCAGGTTTATGCTTTCATAAGCAATGGACATTTTAAACGAGATTCCGAAAATACAATGTGTAACATGAGATATGGTTAACAGTTCATTACTTACAAAGGGCCAAATGCGTTATTGAAGTGTGTTTCGCCTTTCTTTCATTCTGTGAATTATGGTAATCGGTTATTTAATGGTGATTGCAAAGATTCAACTACAAGTTGAATAGTGGCCGGCAAAACGAACGCTCTTTTGGGATTTGAACCGCGGACTTCTCGGAAATTTAAACAAAAACCGAAGCGAAAATCGGACCCCGAGAACGCCGGTTCAAACCTAGCCGAGTGAGTAGCTAATAATTGTAAAACCATTTTGTTTGTGTGGCTGGTCTTGATGATCAGAGCACTTGAGACCGAGACAGTGTCTTTGCCTTTTCGACCTGTCTTCTGAAGCGCCGCCCGGTCCCACTCCTACAGTTAATGAGCTGTTAGGACGTTAATGCACCCAGGCTGCAGGAGGCTACACCAGGCGCAGCAGAGGAGTCTCTGCATTAGTTCTGCGTGGAAACAGTATTTTTCCCCTTCTCGCTTCCTCTTCTCTATATCCCTGTGCTTTTATTTCTCTATTTCTACCCCCGTCTCAGTTTCCTGAATCATAACATGGTGGGGACATTTTTAGAGACGCGCTTTTTTATTACTTATTGAAAGGACACCCAGACGGATCAATTGAAACTGCAATTTGAATCCTGTCGCTGACCTTGTTTTTTCCTGTTAATCTGTGTTGTTCTGCTGCCACATTCTCAATGAGAAAGTTCCCTGCCTCAATTTTGAATAAAATAAGGCCCACCTCATATGTTAGCGACACGCGAGGGGAAATTCCCTAAATCAGTCACAACTTTCCCAAATCCTACTTACAGTACCGCAAACAAAATTGTGTCCTATATGGGAAATATCATTGAGAATTACTTCACTCACTGTAACGCTGCCATTTGAGTGGCTTAATTCACCTGTCAATGCGTATTTTATTTATACTGAACCAAACATTCAAATTATTCCAGTTTTCATATTTAGTAATCTTGAATGGAGAAAAGGCATTAAATTGTGTCTATCCACAATCGAACCATTCAATTTTCGTGTGTTAGCGGAATGCGATAATCACTACACACCAGAAACCCTGCAGCATTCGGGTGCATTGCAGCGACTCCATAGGATCAGCAGCAGGCTATTCAGCCCCTCGAGCCTGTTGCGCCATTCAATTAGATCAGGGTTGATCTGTATCTTCTCATCATCTACCCGCTTTGTTTCCGTAACCCTTAATATCCTTACCCAACAAAAATCTATCGGCAGTAGCGACAACCTTGAGCCTTAAACCAGCTGCACTCCCGGATCCAGACAGAAAAGGCTTCGTACTGACGGCCAACCTGCAGATTAATGAATTACAATTCTGAACTTTAGCGCTTCAGAGATTCCAGGGTTTAAAAGGGAACAAAAGATGAAATGGGCCTCACTGCGGATCAGTTTTCTCTCACTCAAATGTATCTGATTTGTGAAGTGAAATAAAGAACAAGGGAGAAGCCGCTGTAGCCCTATTGACAGGAGAATAAACTAGCCATACATCTCTGACGTTCTCAGGTCGAACGAAGGGTAATCGACTTGAAACGTTCACCTTGATTCTTTATCCACATATACCGCCTGACCTCTTGAGAATTTCCAGCATTTGCCGTTTCTATTTCAGATTTACAGCAATTATCTCTTGTCATTTGGAATAACACCGCTGGTTGTTCATCCACAGCAAGTGTAAACATAATGCTCCCGCCCGGTTTCGAACCGGGGACCTTTCGCGTGTAAAGCGAACGTGATAACCACTACACTACGGGAACCGCTGTGTCCATCGCTTCATCCGGAACTGACCAGTTCTGATTTGTTCACCTTAAACAGCATCACTCAATATGAAGGATGAGCTCACATCTATCAAAAATGAGAAGTGGCACAACACCAGGTTATAGTCCAACAGATTTATTTAAATTACAAGCTTTCGGAGCTGTCGCCCCTTTGTCAGGTAAAGTTACAATGGTTTAAATAAATCTGTTGGACTATAACCTGGTGTTGTGCGATTTCTCATTTTTGTCCACCCCAGTCCAACGCCGGCATCTCCGCATCATGATCACATATATCAGGCGCAGTGCAGTCTGGTCAATGTCAACCCCTCCTTTCTTATTCAACAGAGGAAGAAGAGACATGAACGGGAGTCAGACGCCACAACCTTTAATTAAAGGCAAAAATACCAGTAACACATACTTCCAAATCGTTTCACTGAAAAATTCTTTCACTTGATGTAAAATTTGACTGCCTTGAATCTGAAAATCAACACTGTGGGATATTTTGTTCACTACTGATTCTATTCTCTATGCGCAATGACGAAGCGGTTTCCGTAGTGTAGCGGTTATCACGTTCGCCTCACACGCGAAAGGTCCCCGGTTCGAGCCCGGGCGGAAACATCTCATTTGCCAGGATTTCATTCTGTGCAGTGAATAGTTCTGTTAATTTTAACAAAAGTTGCCCCAGGTTTATGCTTTCATAAGCAATGGACATTTTAAACGAGATTCCGAAAATACAATGTGTAACATGAGATATGGTTAACAGTTCATTACTTACAAAGGGCCAAATGCGTTATTGAAGTGTGTTTCGCCTTTCTTTCATTCTGTGAATTATGGTAATCGGTTATTTAATGGTGATTGCAAAGATTCAACTACAAGTTGAATAGTGGCCGGCAAAACGAACGCTCTTTTGGGATTTGAACCGCGGACTTCTCGGAAATTTAAACAAAAACCGAAGCGAAAATCGGACCCCGAGAACGCCGGTTCAAACCTAGCCGAGTGAGTAGCTAATAATTGTAAAACCATTTTGTTTGTGTGGCTGGTCTTGATGATCAGAGCACTTGAGACCGAGACAGTGTCTTTGCCTTTTCGACCTGTCTTCTGAAGCGCCGCCCGGTCCCACTCCTACAGTTAATGAGCTGTTAGGACGTTAATGCACCCAGGCTGCAGGAGGCTACACCAGGCGCAGCAGAGGAGTCTCTGCATTAGTTCTGCGTGGAAACAGTATTTTTCCCCTTCTCGCTTCCTCTTCTCTATATCCCTGTGCTTTTATTTCTCTATTTCTACCCCCGTCTCAGTTTCCTGAATCATAACATGGTGGGGACATTTTTAGAGACGCGCTTTTTTATTACTTATTGAAAGGACACCCAGACGGATCAATTGAAACTGCAATTTGAATCCTGTCGCTGACCTTGTTTTTTCCTGTTAATCTGTGTTGTTCTGCTGCCACATTCTCAATGAGAAAGTTCCCTGCCTCAATTTTGAATAAAATAAGGCCCACCTCATATGTTAGCGACACGCGAGGGGAAATTCCCTAAATCAGTCACAACTTTCCCAAATCCTACTTACAGTACCGCAAACAAAATTGTGTCCTATATGGGAAATATCATTGAGAATTACTTCACTCACTGTAACGCTGCCATTTGAGTGGCTTAATTCACCTGTCAATGCGTATTTTATTTATACTGAACCAAACATTCAAATTATTCCAGTTTTCATATTTAGTAATCTTGAATGGAGAAAAGGCATTAAATTGTGTCTATCCACAATCGAACCATTCAATTTTCGTGTGTTAGCGGAATGCGATAATCACTACACACCAGAAACCCTGCAGCATTCGGGTGCATTGCAGCGACTCCATAGGATCAGCAGCAGGCTATTCAGCCCCTCGAGCCTGTTGCGCCATTCAATTAGATCAGGGTTGATCTGTATCTTCTCATCATCTACCCGCTTTGTTTCCGTAACCCTTAATATCCTTACCCAACAAAAATCTATCGGCAGTAGCGACAACCTTGAGCCTTAAACCAGCTGCACTCCCGGATCCAGACAGAAAAGGCTTCGTACTGACGGCCAACCTGCAGATTAATGAATTACAATTCTGAACTTTAGCGCTTCAGAGATTCCAGGGTTTAAAAGGGAACAAAAGATGAAATGGGCCTCACTGCGGATCAGTTTTCTCTCACTCAAATGTATCTGATTTGTGAAGTGAAATAAAGAACAAGGGAGAAGCCGCTGTAGCCCTATTGACAGGAGAATAAACTAGCCATACATCTCTGACGTTCTCAGGTCGAACGAAGGGTAATCGACTTGAAACGTTCACCTTGATTCTTTATCCACATATACCGCCTGACCTCTTGAGAATTTCCAGCATTTGCCGTTTCTATTTCAGATTTACAGCAATTATCTCTTGTCATTTGGAATAACACCGCTGGTTGTTCATCCACAGCAAGTGTAAACATAATGCTCCCGCCCGGTTTCGAACCGGGGACCTTTCGCGTGTAAAGCGAACGTGATAACCACTACACTACGGGAACCGCTGTGTCCATCGCTTCATCCGGAACTGACCAGTTCTGATTTGTTCACCTTAAACAGCATCACTCAATATGAAGGATGAGCTCACATCTATCAAAAATGAGAAGTGGCACAACACCAGGTTATAGTCCAACAGATTTATTTAAATTACAAGCTTTCGGAGCTGTCGCCCCTTTGTCAGGTAAAGTTACAATGGTTTAAATAAATCTGTTGGACTATAACCTGGTGTTGTGCGATTTCTCATTTTTGTCCACCCCAGTCCAACGCCGGCATCTCCGCATCATGATCACATATATCAGGCGCAGTGCAGTCTGGTCAATGTCAACCCCTCCTTTCTTATTCAACAGAGGAAGAAGAGACATGAACGGGAGTCAGACGCCACAACCTTTAATTAAAGGCAAAAATACCAGTAACACATACTTCCAAATCGTTTCACTGAAAAATTCTTTCACTTGATGTAAAATTTGACTGCCTTGAATCTGAAAATCAACACTGTGGGATATTTTGTTCACTACTGATTCTATTCTCTATGCGCAATGACGAAGCGGTTTCCGTAGTGTAGCGGTTATCACGTTCGCCTCACACGCGAAAGGTCCCCGGTTCGAGCCCGGGCGGAAACATCTCATTTGCCAGGATTTCATTCTGTGCAGTGAATAGTTCTGTTAATTTTAACAAAAGTTGCCCCAGGTTTATGCTTTCATAAGCAATGGACATTTTAAACGAGATTCCGAAAATACAATGTGTAACATGAGATATGGTTAACAGTTCATTACTTACAAAGGGCCAAATGCGTTATTGAAGTGTGTTTCGCCTTTCTTTCATTCTGTGAATTATGGTAATCGGTTATTTAATGGTGATTGCAAAGATTCAACTACAAGTTGAATAGTGGCCGGCAAAACGAACGCTCTTTTGGGATTTGAACCGCGGACTTCTCGGAAATTTAAACAAAAACCGAAGCGAAAATCGGACCCCGAGAACGCCGGTTCAAACCTAGCCGAGTGAGTAGCTAATAATTGTAAAACCATTTTGTTTGTGTGGCTGGTCTTGATGATCAGAGCACTTGAGACCGAGACAGTGTCTTTGCCTTTTCGACCTGTCTTCTGAAGCGCCGCCCGGTCCCACTCCTACAGTTAATGAGCTGTTAGGACGTTAATGCACCCAGGCTGCAGGAGGCTACACCAGGCGCAGCAGAGGAGTCTCTGCATTAGTTCTGCGTGGAAACAGTATTTTTCCCCTTCTCGCTTCCTCTTCTCTATATCCCTGTGCTTTTATTTCTCTATTTCTACCCCCGTCTCAGTTTCCTGAATCATAACATGGTGGGGACATTTTTAGAGACGCGCTTTTTTATTACTTATTGAAAGGACACCCAGACGGATCAATTGAAACTGCAATTTGAATCCTGTCGCTGACCTTGTTTTTTCCTGTTAATCTGTGTTGTTCTGCTGCCACATTCTCAATGAGAAAGTTCCCTGCCTCAATTTTGAATAAAATAAGGCCCACCTCATATGTTAGCGACACGCGAGGGGAAATTCCCTAAATCAGTCACAACTTTCCCAAATCCTACTTACAGTACCGCAAACAAAATTGTGTCCTATATGGGAAATATCATTGAGAATTACTTCACTCACTGTAACGCTGCCATTTGAGTGGCTTAATTCACCTGTCAATGCGTATTTTATTTATACTGAACCAAACATTCAAATTATTCCAGTTTTCATATTTAGTAAACTTGAATGGAGAAAAGGCATTAAATTGTGTCTATCCACAATCGAACCATTCAATTTTCGTGTGTTAGCGGAATGCGATAATCACTACACACCAGAAACCCTGCAGCATTCGGGTGCATTGCAGCGACTCCATAGGATCAGCAGCAGGCTATTCAGCCCCTCGAGCCTGTTGCGCCATTCAATTAGATCAGGGTTGATCTGTATCTTCTCATCATCTACCCGCTTTGTTTCCGTAACCCTTAATATCCTTACCCAACAAAAATCTATCGGCAGTAGCGACAACCTTGAGCCTTAAACCAGCTGCACTCCCGGATCCAGACAGAAAAGGCTTCGTACTGACGGCCAACCTGCAGATTAATGAATTACAATTCTGAACTTTAGCGCTTCAGAGATTCCAGGGTTTAAAAGGGAACAAAAGATGAAATGGGCCTCACTGCGGATCAGTTTTCTCTCACTCAAATGTATCTGATTTGTGAAGTGAAATAAAGAACAAGGGAGAAGCCGCTGTAGCCCTATTGACAGGAGAATAAACTAGCCATACATCTCTGACGTTCTCAGGTCGAACGAAGGGTAATCGACTTGAAACGTTCACCTTGATTCTTTATCCACATATACCGCCTGACCTCTTGAGAATTTCCAGCATTTGCCGTTTCTATTTCAGATTTACAGCAATTATCTCTTGTCATTTGGAATAACACCGCTGGTTGTTCATCCACAGCAAGTGTAAACATAATGCTCCCGCCCGGTTTCGAACCGGGGACCTTTCGCGTGTAAAGCGAACGTGATAACCACTACACTACGGGAACCGCTGTGTCCATCGCTTCATCCGGAACTGACCAGTTCTGATTTGTTCACCTTAAACAGCATCACTCAATATGAAGGATGAGCTCACATCTATCAAAAATGAGAAGTGGCACAACACCAGGTTATAGTCCAACAGATTTATTTAAATTACAAGCTTTCGGAGCTGTCGCCCCTTTGTCAGGTAAAGTTACAATGGTTTAAATAAATCTGTTGGACTATAACCTGGTGTTGTGCGATTTCTCATTTTTGTCCACCCCAGTCCAACGCCGGCATCTCCGCATCATGATCACATATATCAGGCGCAGTGCAGTCTGGTCAATGTCAACCCCTCCTTTCTTATTCAACAGAGGAAGAAGAGACATGAACGGGAGTCAGACGCCACAACCTTTAATTAAAGGCAAAAATACCAGTAACACATACTTCCAAATCGTTTCACTGAAAAATTCTTTCACTTGATGTAAAATTTGACTGCCTTGAATCTGAAAATCAACACTGTGGGATATTTTGTTCACTACTGATTCTATTCTCTATGCGCAATGACGAAGCGGTTTCCGTAGTGTAGCGGTTATCACGTTCGCCTCACACGCGAAAGGTCCCCGGTTCGAGCCCGGGCGGAAACATCTCATTTGCCAGGATTTCATTCTGTGCAGTGAATAGTTCTGTTAATTTTAACAAAAGTTGCCCCAGGTTTATGCTTTCATAAGCAATGGACATTTTAAACGAGATTCCGAAAATACAATGTGTAACATGAGATATGGTTAACAGTTCATTACTTACAAAGGGCCAAATGCGTTATTGAAGTGTGTTTCGCCTTTCTTTCATTCTGTGAATTATGGTAATCGGTTATTTAATGGTGATTGCAAAGATTCAACTACAAGTTGAATAGTGGCCGGCAAAACGAACGCTCTTTTGGGATTTGAACCGCGGACTTCTCGGAAATTTAAACAAAAACCGAAGCGAAAATCGGACCCCGAGAACGCCGGTTCAAACCTAGCCGAGTGAGTAGCTAATAATTGTAAAACCATTTTGTTTGTGTGGCTGGTCTTGATGATCAGAGCACTTGAGACCGAGACAGTGTCTTTGCCTTTTCGACCTGTCTTCTGAAGCGCCGCCCGGTCCCACTCCTACAGTTAATGAGCTGTTAGGACGTTAATGCACCCAGGCTGCAGGAGGCTACACCAGGCGCAGCAGAGGAGTCTCTGCATTAGTTCTGCGTGGAAACAGTATTTTTCCCCTTCTCGCTTCCTCTTCTCTATATCCCTGTGCTTTTATTTCTCTATTTCTACCCCCGTCTCAGTTTCCTGAATCATAACATGGTGGGGACATTTTTAGAGACGCGCTTTTTTATTACTTATTGAAAGGACACCCAGACGGATCAATTGAAACTGCAATTTGAATCCTGTCGCTGACCTTGTTTTTTCCTGTTAATCTGTGTTGTTCTGCTGCCACATTCTCAATGAGAAAGTTCCCTGCCTCAATTTTGAATAAAATAAGGCCCACCTCATATGTTAGCGACACGCGAGGGGAAATTCCCTAAATCAGTCACAACTTTCCCAAATCCTACTTACAGTACCGCAAACAAAATTGTGTCCTATATGGGAAATATCATTGAGAATTACTTCACTCACTGTAACGCTGCCATTTGAGTGGCTTAATTCACCTGTCAATGCGTATTTTATTTATACTGAACCAAACATTCAAATTATTCCAGTTTTCATATTTAGTAATCTTGAATGGAGAAAAGGCATTAAATTGTGTCTATCCACAATCGAACCATTCAATTTTCGTGTGTTAGCGGAATGCGATAATCACTACACACCAGAAACCCTGCAGCATTCGGGTGCATTGCAGCGACTCCATAGGATCAGCAGCAGGCTATTCAGCCCCTCGAGCCTGTTGCGCCATTCAATTAGATCAGGGTTGATCTGTATCTTCTCATCATCTACCCGCTTTGTTTCCGTAACCCTTAATATCCTTACCCAACAAAAATCTATCGGCAGTAGCGACAACCTTGAGCCTTAAACCAGCTGCACTCCCGGATCCAGACAGAAAAGGCTTCGTACTGACGGCCAACCTGCAGATTAATGAATTACAATTCTGAACTTTAGCGCTTCAGAGATTCCAGGGTTTAAAAGGGAACAAAAGATGAAATGGGCCTCACTGCGGATCAGTTTTCTCTCACTCAAATGTATCTGATTTGTGAAGTGAAATAAAGAACAAGGGAGAAGCCGCTGTAGCCCTATTGACAGGAGAATAAACTAGCCATACATCTCTGACGTTCTCAGGTCGAACGAAGGGTAATCGACTTGAAACGTTCACCTTGATTCTTTATCCACATATACCGCCTGACCTCTTGAGAATTTCCAGCATTTGCCGTTTCTATTTCAGATTTACAGCAATTATCTCTTGTCATTTGGAATAACACCGCTGGTTGTTCATCCACAGCAAGTGTAAACATAATGCTCCCGCCCGGTTTCGAACCGGGGACCTTTCGCGTGTAAAGCGAACGTGATAACCACTACACTACGGGAACCGCTGTGTCCATCGCTTCATCCGGAACTGACCAGTTCTGATTTGTTCACCTTAAACAGCATCACTCAATATGAAGGATGAGCTCACATCTATCAAAAATGAGAAGTGGCACAACACCAGGTTATAGTCCAACAGATTTATTTAAATTACAAGCTTTCGGAGCTGTCGCCCCTTTGTCAGGTAAAGTTACAATGGTTTAAATAAATCTGTTGGACTATAACCTGGTGTTGTGCGATTTCTCATTTTTGTCCACCCCAGTCCAACGCCGGCATCTCCGCATCATGATCACATATATCAGGCGCAGTGCAGTCTGGTCAATGTCAACCCCTCCTTTCTTATTCAACAGAGGAAGAAGAGACATGAACGGGAGTCAGACGCCACAACCTTTAATTAAAGGCAAAAATACCAGTAACACATACTTCCAAATCGTTTCACTGAAAAATTCTTTCACTTGATGTAAAATTTGACTGCCTTGAATCTGAAAATCAACACTGTGGGATATTTTGTTCACTACTGATTCTATTCTCTATGCGCAATGACGAAGCGGTTTCCGTAGTGTAGCGGTTATCACGTTCGCCTCACACGCGAAAGGTCCCCGGTTCGAGCCCGGGCGGAAACATCTCATTTGCCAGGATTTCATTCTGTGCAGTGAATAGTTCTGTTAATTTTAACAAAAGTTGCCCCAGGTTTATGCTTTCATAAGCAATGGACATTTTAAACGAGATTCCGAAAATACAATGTGTAACATGAGATATGGTTAACAGTTCATTACTTACAAAGGGCCAAATGCGTTATTGAAGTGTGTTTCGCCTTTCTTTCATTCTGTGAATTATGGTAATCGGTTATTTAATGGTGATTGCAAAGATTCAACTACAAGTTGAATAGTGGCCGGCAAAACGAACGCTCTTTTGGGATTTGAACCGCGGACTTCTCGGAAATTTAAACAAACACCGAAGCGAAAATCGGACCCCGAGAACGCCGGTTCAAACCTAGCCGAGTGAGTAGCTAATAATTGTAAAACCATTTTGTTTGTGTGGCTGGTCTTGATGATCAGAGCACTTGAGACCGAGACAGTGTCTTTGCCTTTTCGACCTGTCTTCTGAAGCGCCGCCCGGTCCCACTCCTACAGTTAATGAGCTGTTAGGACGTTAATGCACCCAGGCTGCAGGAGGCTACACCAGGCGCAGCAGAGGAGTCTCTGCATTAGTTCTGCGTGGAAACAGTATTTTTCCCCTTCTCGCTTCCTCTTCTCTATATCCCTGTGCTTTTATTTCTCTATTTCTACCCCCGTCTCAGTTTCCTGAATCATAACATGGTGGGGACATTTTTAGAGACGCGCTTTTTTATTACTTATTGAAAGGACACCCAGACGGATCAATTGAAACTGCAATTTGAATCCTGTCGCTGACCTTGTTTTTTCCTGTTAATCTGTGTTGTTCTGCTGCCACATTCTCAATGAGAAAGTTCCCTGCCTCAATTTTGAATAAAATAAGGCCCACCTCATATGTTAGCGACACGCGAGGGGAAATTCCCTAAATCAGTCACAACTTTCCCAAATCCTACTTACAGTACCGCAAACAAAATTGTGTCCTATATGGGAAATATCATTGAGAATTACTTCACTCACTGTAACGCTGCCATTTGAGTGGCTTAATTCACCTGTCAATGCGTATTTTATTTATACTGAACCAAACATTCAAATTATTCCAGTTTTCATATTTAGTAATCTTGAATGGAGAAAAGGCATTAAATTGTGTCTATCCACAATCGAACCATTCAATTTTCGTGTGTCAGCGGAATGCGATAATCACTACACACCAGAAACCCTGCAGCATTCGGGTGCATTGCAGCGACTCCATAGGATCAGCAGCAGGCTATTCAGCCCCTCGAGCCTGTTGCGCCATTCAATTAGATCAGGGTTGATCTGTATCTTCTCATCATCTACCCGCTTTGTTTCCGTAACCCTTAATATCCTTACCCAACAAAAATCTATCGGCAGTAGCGACAACCTTGAGCCTTAAACCAGCTGCACTCCCGGATCCAGACAGAAAAGGCTTCGTACTGACGGCCAACCTGCAGATTAATGAATTACAATTCTGAACTTTAGCGCTTCAGAGATTCCAGGGTTTAAAAGGGAACAAAAGATGAAATGGGCCTCACTGCGGATCAGTTTTCTCTCACTCAAATGTATCTGATTTGTGAAGTGAAATAAAGAACAAGGGAGAAGCCGCTGTAGCCCTATTGACAGGAGAATAAACTAGCCATACATCTCTGACGTTCTCAGGTCGAACGAAGGGTAATCGACTTGAAACGTTCACCTTGATTCTTTATCCACATATACCGCCTGACCTCTTGAGAATTTCCAGCATTTGCCGTTTCTATTTCAGATTTACAGCAATTATCTCTTGTCATTTGGAATAACACCGCTGGTTGTTCATCCACAGCAAGTGTAAACATAATGCTCCCGCCCGGTTTCGAACCGGGGACCTTTCGCGTGTAAAGCGAACGTGATAACCACTACACTACGGGAACCGCTGTGTCCATCGCTTCATCCGGAACTGACCAGTTCTGATTTGTTCACCTTAAACAGCATCACTCAATATGAAGGATGAGCTCACATCTATCAAAAATGAGAAGTGGCACAACACCAGGTTATAGTCCAACAGATTTATTTAAATTACAAGCTTTCGGAGCTGTCGCCCCTTTGTCAGGTAAAGTTACAATGGTTTAAATAAATCTGTTGGACTATAACCTGGTGTTGTGCGATTTCTCATTTTTGTCCACCCCAGTCCAACGCCGGCATCTCCGCATCATGATCACATATATCAGGCGCAGTGCAGTCTGGTCAATGTCAACCCCTCCTTTCTTATTCAACAGAGGAAGAAGAGACATGAACGGGAGTCAGACGCCACAACCTTTAATTAAAGGCAAAAATACCAGTAACACATACTTCCAAATCGTTTCACTGAAAAATTCTTTCACTTGATGTAAAATTTGACTGCCTTGAATCTGAAAATCAACACTGTGGGATATTTTGTTCACTACTGATTCTATTCTCTATGCGCAATGACGAAGCGGTTTCCGTAGTGTAGCGGTTATCACGTTCGCCTCACACGCGAAAGGTCCCCGGTTCGAGCCCGGGCGGAAACATCTCATTTGCCAGGATTTCATTCTGTGCAGTGAATAGTTCTGTTAATTTTAACAAAAGTTGCCCCAGGTTTATGCTTTCATAAGCAATGGACATTTTAAACGAGATTCCGAAAATACAATGTGTAACATGAGATATGGTTAACAGTTCATTACTTACAAAGGGCCAAATGCGTTATTGAAGTGTGTTTCGCCTTTCTTTCATTCTGTGAATTATGGTAATCGGTTATTTAATGGTGATTGCAAAGATTCAACTACAAGTTGAATAGTGGCCGGCAAAACGAACGCTCTTTTGGGATTTGAACCGCGGACTTCTCGGAAATTTAAACAAAAACCGAAGCGAAAATCGGACCCCGAGAACGCCGGTTCAAACCTAGCCGAGTGAGTAGCTAATAATTGTAAAACCATTTTGTTTGTGTGGCTGGTCTTGATGATCAGAGCACTTGAGACCGAGACAGTGTCTTTGCCTTTTCGACCTGTCTTCTGAAGCGCCGCCCGGTCCCACTCCTACAGTTAATGAGCTGTTAGGACGTTAATGCACCCAGGCTGCAGGAGGCTACACCAGGCGCAGCAGAGGAGTCTCTGCATTAGTTCTGCGTGGAAACAGTATTTTTCCCCTTCTCGCTTCCTCTTCTCTATATCCCTGTGCTTTTATTTCTCTATTTCTACCCCCGTCTCAGTTTCCTGAATCATAACATGGTGGGGACATTTTTAGAGACGCGCTTTTTTATTACTTATTGAAAGGACACCCAGACGGATCAATTGAAACTGCAATTTGAATCCTGTCGCTGACCTTGTTTTTTCCTGTTAATCTGTGTTGTTCTGCTGCCACATTCTCAATGAGAAAGTTCCCTGCCTCAATTTTGAATAAAATAAGGCCCACCTCATATGTTAGCGACACGCGAGGGGAAATTCCCTAAATCAGTCACAACTTTCCCAAATCCTACTTACAGTACCGCAAACAAAATTGTGTCCTATATGGGAAATATCATTGAGAATTACTTCACTCACTGTAACGCTGCCATTTGAGTGGCTTAATTCACCTGTCAATGCGTATTTTATTTATACTGAACCAAACATTCAAATTATTCCAGTTTTCATATTTAGTAAACTTGAATGGAGAAAAGGCATTAAATTGTGTCTATCCACAATCGAACCATTCAATTTTCGTGTGTTAGCGGAATGCGATAATCACTACACACCAGAAACCCTGCAGCATTCGGGTGCATTGCAGCGACTCCATAGGATCAGCAGCAGGCTATTCAGCCCCTCGAGCCTGTTGCGCCATTCAATTAGATCAGGGTTGATCTGTATCTTCTCATCATCTACCCGCTTTGTTTCCGTAACCCTTAATATCCTTACCCAACAAAAATCTATCGGCAGTAGCGACAACCTTGAGCCTTAAACCAGCTGCACTCCCGGATCCAGACAGAAAAGGCTTCGTACTGACGGCCAACCTGCAGATTAATGAATTACAATTCTGAACTTTAGCGCTTCAGAGATTCCAGGGTTTAAAAGGGAACAAAAGATGAAATGGGCCTCACTGCGGATCAGTTTTCTCTCACTCAAATGTATCTGATTTGTGAAGTGAAATAAAGAACAAGGGAGAAGCCGCTGTAGCCCTATTGACAGGAGAATAAACTAGCCATACATCTCTGACGTTCTCAGGTCGAACGAAGGGTAATCGACTTGAAACGTTCACCTTGATTCTTTATCCACATATACCGCCTGACCTCTTGAGAATTTCCAGCATTTGCCGTTTCTATTTCAGATTTACAGCAATTATCTCTTGTCATTTGGAATAACACCGCTGGTTGTTCATCCACAGCAAGTGTAAACATAATGCTCCCGCCCGGTTTCGAACCGGGGACCTTTCGCGTGTAAAGCGAACGTGATAACCACTACACTACGGGAACCGCTGTGTCCATCGCTTCATCCGGAACTGACCAGTTCTGATTTGTTCACCTTAAACAGCATCACTCAATATGAAGGATGAGCTCACATCTATCAAAAATGAGAAGTGGCACAACACCAGGTTATAGTCCAACAGATTTATTTAAATTACAAGCTTTCGGAGCTGTCGCCCCTTTGTCAGGTAAAGTTACAATGGTTTAAATAAATCTGTTGGACTATAACCTGGTGTTGTGCGATTTCTCATTTTTGTCCACCCCAGTCCAACGCCGGCATCTCCGCATCATGATCACATATATCAGGCGCAGTGCAGTCTGGTCAATGTCAACCCCTCCTTTCTTATTCAACAGAGGAAGAAGAGACATGAACGGGAGTCAGACGCCACAACCTTTAATTAAAGGCAAAAATACCAGTAACACATACTTCCAAATCGTTTCACTGAAAAATTCTTTCACTTGATGTAAAATTTGACTGCCTTGAATCTGAAAATCAACACTGTGGGATATTTTGTTCACTACTGATTCTATTCTCTATGCGCAATGACGAAGCGGTTTCCGTAGTGTAGCGGTTATCACGTTCGCCTCACACGCGAAAGGTCCCCGGTTCGAGCCCGGGCGGAAACATCTCATTTGCCAGGATTTCATTCTGTGCAGTGAATAGTTCTGTTAATTTTAACAAAAGTTGCCCCAGGTTTATGCTTTCATAAGCAATGGACATTTTAAACGAGATTCCGAAAATACAATGTGTAACATGAGATATGGTTAACAGTTCATTACTTACAAAGGGCCAAATGCGTTATTGAAGTGTGTTTCGCCTTTCTTTCATTCTGTGAATTATGGTAATCGGTTATTTAATGGTGATTGCAAAGATTCAACTACAAGTTGAATAGTGGCCGGCAAAACGAACGCTCTTTTGGGATTTGAACCGCGGACTTCTCGGAAATTTAAACAAACACCGAAGCGAAAATCGGACCCCGAGAACGCCGGTTCAAACCTAGCCGAGTGAGTAGCTAATAATTGTAAAACCATTTTGTTTGTGTGGCTGGTCTTGATGATCAGAGCACTTGAGACCGAGACAGTGTCTTTGCCTTTTCGACCTGTCTTCTGAAGCGCCGCCCGGTCCCACTCCTACAGTTAATGAGCTGTTAGGACGTTAATGCACCCAGGCTGCAGGAGGCTACACCAGGCGCAGCAGAGGAGTCTCTGCATTAGTTCTGCGTGGAAACAGTATTTTTCCCCTTCTCGCTTCCTCTTCTCTATATCCCTGTGCTTTTATTTCTCTATTTCTACCCCCGTCTCAGTTTCCTGAATCATAACATGGTGGGGACATTTTTAGAGACGCGCTTTTTTATTACTTATTGAAAGGACACCCAGACGGATCAATTGAAACTGCAATTTGAATCCTGTCGCTGACCTTGTTTTTTCCTGTTAATCTGTGTTGTTCTGCTGCCACATTCTCAATGAGAAAGTTCCCTGCCTCAATTTTGAATAAAATAAGGCCCACCTCATATGTTAGCGACACGCGAGGGGAAATTCCCTAAATCAGTCACAACTTTCCCAAATCCTACTTACAGTACCGCAAACAAAATTGTGTCCTATATGGGAAATATCATTGAGAATTACTTCACTCACTGTAACGCTGCCATTTGAGTGGCTTAATTCACCTGTCAATGCGTATTTTATTTATACTGAACCAAACATTCAAATTATTCCAGTTTTCATATTTAGTAATCTTGAATGGAGAAAAGGCATTAAATTGTGTCTATCCACAATCGAACCATTCAATTTTCGTGTGTCAGCGGAATGCGATAATCACTACACACCAGAAACCCTGCAGCATTCGGGTGCATTGCAGCGACTCCATAGGATCAGCAGCAGGCTATTCAGCCCCTCGAGCCTGTTGCGCCATTCAATTAGATCAGGGTTGATCTGTATCTTCTCATCATCTACCCGCTTTGTTTCCGTAACCCTTAATATCCTTACCCAACAAAAATCTATCGGCAGTAGCGACAACCTTGAGCCTTAAACCAGCTGCACTCCCGGATCCAGACAGAAAAGGCTTCGTACTGACGGCCAACCTGCAGATTAATGAATTACAATTCTGAACTTTAGCGCTTCAGAGATTCCAGGGTTTAAAAGGGAACAAAAGATGAAATGGGCCTCACTGCGGATCAGTTTTCTCTCACTCAAATGTATCTGATTTGTGAAGTGAAATAAAGAACAAGGGAGAAGCCGCTGTAGCCCTATTGACAGGAGAATAAACTAGCCATACATCTCTGACGTTCTCAGGTCGAACGAAGGGTAATCGACTTGAAACGTTCACCTTGATTCTTTATCCACATATACCGCCTGACCTCTTGAGAATTTCCAGCATTTGCCGTTTCTATTTCAGATTTACAGCAATTATCTCTTGTCATTTGGAATAACACCGCTGGTTGTTCATCCACAGCAAGTGTAAACATAATGCTCCCGCCCGGTTTCGAACCGGGGACCTTTCGCGTGTAAAGCGAACGTGATAACCACTACACTACGGGAACCGCTGTGTCCATCGCTTCATCCGGAACTGACCAGTTCTGATTTGTTCACCTTAAACAGCATCACTCAATATGAAGGATGAGCTCACATCTATCAAAAATGAGAAGTGGCACAACACCAGGTTATAGTCCAACAGATTTATTTAAATTACAAGCTTTCGGAGCTGTCGCCCCTTTGTCAGGTAAAGTTACAATGGTTTAAATAAATCTGTTGGACTATAACCTGGTGTTGTGCGATTTCTCATTTTTGTCCACCCCAGTCCAACGCCGGCATCTCCGCATCATGATCACATATATCAGGCGCAGTGCAGTCTGGTCAATGTCAACCCCTCCTTTCTTATTCAACAGAGGAAGAAGAGACATGAACGGGAGTCAGACGCCACAACCTTTAATTAAAGGCAAAAATACCAGTAACACATACTTCCAAATCGTTTCACTGAAAAATTCTTTCACTTGATGTAAAATTTGACTGCCTTGAATCTGAAAATCAACACTGTGGGATATTTTGTTCACTACTGATTCTATTCTCTATGCGCAATGACGAAGCGGTTTCCGTAGTGTAGCGGTTATCACGTTCGCCTCACACGCGAAAGGTCCCCGGTTCGAGCCCGGGCGGAAACATCTCATTTGCCAGGATTTCATTCTGTGCAGTGAATAGTTCTGTTAATTTTAACAAAAGTTGCCCCAGGTTTATGCTTTCATAAGCAATGGACATTTTAAACGAGATTCCGAAAATACAATGTGTAACATGAGATATGGTTAACAGTTCATTACTTACAAAGGGCCAAATGCGTTATTGAAGTGTGTTTCGCCTTTCTTTCATTCTGTGAATTATGGTAATCGGTTATTTAATGGTGATTGCAAAGATTCAACTACAAGTTGAATAGTGGCCGGCAAAACGAACGCTCTTTTGGGATTTGAACCGCGGACTTCTCGGAAATTTAAACAAACACCGAAGCGAAAATCGGACCCCGAGAACGCCGGTTCAAACCTAGCCGAGTGAGTAGCTAATAATTGTAAAACCATTTTGTTTGTGTGGCTGGTCTTGATGATCAGAGCACTTGAGACCGAGACAGTGTCTTTGCCTTTTCGACCTGTCTTCTGAAGCGCCGCCCGGTCCCACTCCTACAGTTAATGAGCTGTTAGGACGTTAATGCACCCAGGCTGCAGGAGGCTACACCAGGCGCAGCAGAGGAGTCTCTGCATTAGTTCTGCGTGGAAACAGTATTTTTCCCCTTCTCGCTTCCTCTTCTCTATATCCCTGTGCTTTTATTTCTCTATTTCTACCCCCGTCTCAGTTTCCTGAATCATAACATGGTGGGGACATTTTTAGAGACGCGCTTTTTTATTACTTATTGAAAGGACACCCAGACGGATCAATTGAAACTGCAATTTGAATCCTGTCGCTGACCTTGTTTTTTCCTGTTAATCTGTGTTGTTCTGCTGCCACATTCTCAATGAGAAAGTTCCCTGCCTCAATTTTGAATAAAATAAGGCCCACCTCATATGTTAGCGACACGCGAGGGGAAATTCCCTAAATCAGTCACAACTTTCCCAAATCCTACTTACAGTACCGCAAACAAAATTGTGTCCTATATGGGAAATATCATTGAGAATTACTTCACTCACTGTAACGCTGCCATTTGAGTGGCTTAATTCACCTGTCAATGCGTATTTTATTTATACTGAACCAAACATTCAAATTATTCCAGTTTTCATATTTAGTAATCTTGAATGGAGAAAAGGCATTAAATTGTGTCTATCCACAATCGAACCATTCAATTTTCGTGTGTCAGCGGAATGCGATAATCACTACACACCAGAAACCCTGCAGCATTCGGGTGCATTGCAGCGACTCCATAGGATCAGCAGCAGGCTATTCAGCCCCTCGAGCCTGTTGCGCCATTCAATTAGATCAGGGTTGATCTGTATCTTCTCATCATCTACCCGCTTTGTTTCCGTAACCCTTAATATCCTTACCCAACAAAAATCTATCGGCAGTAGCGACAACCTTGAGCCTTAAACCAGCTGCACTCCCGGATCCAGACAGAAAAGGCTTCGTACTGACGGCCAACCTGCAGATTAATGAATTACAATTCTGAACTTTAGCGCTTCAGAGATTCCAGGGTTTAAAAGGGAACAAAAGATGAAATGGGCCTCACTGCGGATCAGTTTTCTCTCACTCAAATGTATCTGATTTGTGAAGTGAAATAAAGAACAAGGGAGAAGCCGCTGTAGCCCTATTGACAGGAGAATAAACTAGCCATACATCTCTGACGTTCTCAGGTCGAACGAAGGGTAATCGACTTGAAACGTTCACCTTGATTCTTTATCCACATATACCGCCTGACCTCTTGAGAATTTCCAGCATTTGCCGTTTCTATTTCAGATTTACAGCAATTATCTCTTGTCATTTGGAATAACACCGCTGGTTGTTCATCCACAGCAAGTGTAAACATAATGCTCCCGCCCGGTTTCGAACCGGGGACCTTTCGCGTGTAAAGCGAACGTGATAACCACTACACTACGGGAACCGCTGTGTCCATCGCTTCATCCGGAACTGACCAGTTCTGATTTGTTCACCTTAAACAGCATCACTCAATATGAAGGATGAGCTCACATCTATCAAAAATGAGAAGTGGCACAACACCAGGTTATAGTCCAACAGATTTATTTAAATTACAAGCTTTCGGAGCTGTCGCCCCTTTGTCAGGTAAAGTTACAATGGTTTAAATAAATCTGTTGGACTATAACCTGGTGTTGTGCGATTTCTCATTTTTGTCCACCCCAGTCCAACGCCGGCATCTCCGCATCATGATCACATATATCAGGCGCAGTGCAGTCTGGTCAATGTCAACCCCTCCTTTCTTATTCAACAGAGGAAGAAGAGACATGAACGGGAGTCAGACGCCACAACCTTTAATTAAAGGCAAAAATACCAGTAACACATACTTCCAAATCGTTTCACTGAAAAATTCTTTCACTTGATGTAAAATTTGACTGCCTTGAATCTGAAAATCAACACTGTGGGATATTTTGTTCACTACTGATTCTATTCTCTATGCGCAATGACGAAGCGGTTTCCGTAGTGTAGCGGTTATCACGTTCGCCTCACACGCGAAAGGTCCCCGGTTCGAGCCCGGGCGGAAACATCTCATTTGCCAGGATTTCATTCTGTGCAGTGAATAGTTCTGTTAATTTTAACAAAAGTTGCCCCAGGTTTATGCTTTCATAAGCAATGGACATTTTAAACGAGATTCCGAAAATACAATGTGTAACATGAGATATGGTTAACAGTTCATTACTTACAAAGGGCCAAATGCGTTATTGAAGTGTGTTTCGCCTTTCTTTCATTCTGTGAATTATGGTAATCGGTTATTTAATGGTGATTGCAAAGATTCAACTACAAGTTGAATAGTGGCCGGCAAAACGAACGCTCTTTTGGGATTTGAACCGCGGACTTCTCGGAAATTTAAACAAAAACCGAAGCGAAAATCGGACCCCGAGAACGCCGGTTCAAACCTAGCCGAGTGAGTAGCTAATAATTGTAAAACCATTTTGTTTGTGTGGCTGGTCTTGATGATCAGAGCACTTGAGACCGAGACAGTGTCTTTGCCTTTTCGACCTGTCTTCTGAAGCGCCGCCCGGTCCCACTCCTACAGTTAATGAGCTGTTAGGACGTTAATGCACCCAGGCTGCAGGAGGCTACACCAGGCGCAGCAGAGGAGTCTCTGCATTAGTTCTGCGTGGAAACAGTATTTTTCCCCTTCTCGCTTCCTCTTCTCTATATCCCTGTGCTTTTATTTCTCTATTTCTACCCCCGTCTCAGTTTCCTGAATCATAACATGGTGGGGACATTTTTAGAGACGCGCTTTTTTATTACTTATTGAAAGGACACCCAGACGGATCAATTGAAACTGCAATTTGAATCCTGTCGCTGACCTTGTTTTTTCCTGTTAATCTGTGTTGTTCTGCTGCCACATTCTCAATGAGAAAGTTCCCTGCCTCAATTTTGAATAAAATAAGGCCCACCTCATATGTTAGCGACACGCGAGGGGAAATTCCCTAAATCAGTCACAACTTTCCCAAATCCTACTTACAGTACCGCAAACAAAATTGTGTCCTATATGGGAAATATCATTGAGAATTACTTCACTCACTGTAACGCTGCCATTTGAGTGGCTTAATTCACCTGTCAATGCGTATTTTATTTATACTGAACCAAACATTCAAATTATTCCAGTTTTCATATTTAGTAAACTTGAATGGAGAAAAGGCATTAAATTGTGTCTATCCACAATCGAACCATTCAATTTTCGTGTGTTAGCGGAATGCGATAATCACTACACACCAGAAACCCTGCAGCATTCGGGTGCATTGCAGCGACTCCATAGGATCAGCAGCAGGCTATTCAGCCCCTCGAGCCTGTTGCGCCATTCAATTAGATCAGGGTTGATCTGTATCTTCTCATCATCTACCCGCTTTGTTTCCGTAACCCTTAATATCCTTACCCAACAAAAATCTATCGGCAGTAGCGACAACCTTGAGCCTTAAACCAGCTGCACTCCCGGATCCAGACAGAAAAGGCTTCGTACTGACGGCCAACCTGCAGATTAATGAATTACAATTCTGAACTTTAGCGCTTCAGAGATTCCAGGGTTTAAAAGGGAACAAAAGATGAAATGGGCCTCACTGCGGATCAGTTTTCTCTCACTCAAATGTATCTGATTTGTGAAGTGAAATAAAGAACAAGGGAGAAGCCGCTGTAGCCCTATTGACAGGAGAATAAACTAGCCATACATCTCTGACGTTCTCAGGTCGAACGAAGGGTAATCGACTTGAAACGTTCACCTTGATTCTTTATCCACATATACCGCCTGACCTCTTGAGAATTTCCAGCATTTGCCGTTTCTATTTCAGATTTACAGCAATTATCTCTTGTCATTTGGAATAACACCGCTGGTTGTTCATCCACAGCAAGTGTAAACATAATGCTCCCGCCCGGTTTCGAACCGGGGACCTTTCGCGTGTAAAGCGAACGTGATAACCACTACACTACGGGAACCGCTGTGTCCATCGCTTCATCCGGAACTGACCAGTTCTGATTTGTTCACCTTAAACAGCATCACTCAATATGAAGGATGAGCTCACATCTATCAAAAATGAGAAGTGGCACAACACCAGGTTATAGTCCAACAGATTTATTTAAATTACAAGCTTTCGGAGCTGTCGCCCCTTTGTCAGGTAAAGTTACAATGGTTTAAATAAATCTGTTGGACTATAACCTGGTGTTGTGCGATTTCTCATTTTTGTCCACCCCAGTCCAACGCCGGCATCTCCGCATCATGATCACATATATCAGGCGCAGTGCAGTCTGGTCAATGTCAACCCCTCCTTTCTTATTCAACAGAGGAAGAAGAGACATGAACGGGAGTCAGACGCCACAACCTTTAATTAAAGGCAAAAATACCAGTAACACATACTTCCAAATCGTTTCACTGAAAAATTCTTTCACTTGATGTAAAATTTGACTGCCTTGAATCTGAAAATCAACACTGTGGGATATTTTGTTCACTACTGATTCTATTCTCTATGCGCAATGACGAAGCGGTTTCCGTAGTGTAGCGGTTATCACGTTCGCCTCACACGCGAAAGGTCCCCGGTTCGAGCCCGGGCGGAAACATCTCATTTGCCAGGATTTCATTCTGTGCAGTGAATAGTTCTGTTAATTTTAACAAAAGTTGCCCCAGGTTTATGCTTTCATAAGCAATGGACATTTTAAACGAGATTCCGAAAATACAATGTGTAACATGAGATATGGTTAACAGTTCATTACTTACAAAGGGCCAAATGCGTTATTGAAGTGTGTTTCGCCTTTCTTTCATTCTGTGAATTATGGTAATCGGTTATTTAATGGTGATTGCAAAGATTCAACTACAAGTTGAATAGTGGCCGGCAAAACGAACGCTCTTTTGGGATTTGAACCGCGGACTTCTCGGAAATTTAAACAAACACCGAAGCGAAAATCGGACCCCGAGAACGCCGGTTCAAACCTAGCCGAGTGAGTAGCTAATAATTGTAAAACCATTTTGTTTGTGTGGCTGGTCTTGATGATCAGAGCACTTGAGACCGAGACAGTGTCTTTGCCTTTTCGACCTGTCTTCTGAAGCGCCGCCCGGTCCCACTCCTACAGTTAATGAGCTGTTAGGACGTTAATGCACCCAGGCTGCAGGAGGCTACACCAGGCGCAGCAGAGGAGTCTCTGCATTAGTTCTGCGTGGAAACAGTATTTTTCCCCTTCTCGCTTCCTCTTCTCTATATCCCTGTGCTTTTATTTCTCTATTTCTACCCCCGTCTCAGTTTCCTGAATCATAACATGGTGGGGACATTTTTAGAGACGCGCTTTTTTATTACTTATTGAAAGGACACCCAGACGGATCAATTGAAACTGCAATTTGAATCCTGTCGCTGACCTTGTTTTTTCCTGTTAATCTGTGTTGTTCTGCTGCCACATTCTCAATGAGAAAGTTCCCTGCCTCAATTTTGAATAAAATAAGGCCCACCTCATATGTTAGCGACACGCGAGGGGAAATTCCCTAAATCAGTCACAACTTTCCCAAATCCTACTTACAGTACCGCAAACAAAATTGTGTCCTATATGGGAAATATCATTGAGAATTACTTCACTCACTGTAACGCTGCCATTTGAGTGGCTTAATTCACCTGTCAATGCGTATTTTATTTATACTGAACCAAACATTCAAATTATTCCAGTTTTCATATTTAGTAATCTTGAATGGAGAAAAGGCATTAAATTGTGTCTATCCACAATCGAACCATTCAATTTTCGTGTGTTAGCGGAATGCGATAATCACTACACACCAGAAACCCTGCAGCATTCGGGTGCATTGCAGCGACTCCATAGGATCAGCAGCAGGCTATTCAGCCCCTCGAGCCTGTTGCGCCATTCAATTAGATCAGGGTTGATCTGTATCTTCTCATCATCTACCCGCTTTGTTTCCGTAACCCTTAATATCCTTACCCAACAAAAATCTATCGGCAGTAGCGACAACCTTGAGCCTTAAACCAGCTGCACTCCCGGATCCAGACAGAAAAGGCTTCGTACTGACGGCCAACCTGCAGATTAATGAATTACAATTCTGAACTTTAGCGCTTCAGAGATTCCAGGGTTTAAAAGGGAACAAAAGATGAAATGGGCCTCACTGCGGATCAGTTTTCTCTCACTCAAATGTATCTGATTTGTGAAGTGAAATAAAGAACAAGGGAGAAGCCGCTGTAGCCCTATTGACAGGAGAATAAACTAGCCATACATCTCTGACGTTCTCAGGTCGAACGAAGGGTAATCGACTTGAAACGTTCACCTTGATTCTTTATCCACATATACCGCCTGACCTCTTGAGAATTTCCAGCATTTGCCGTTTCTATTTCAGATTTACAGCAATTATCTCTTGTCATTTGGAATAACACCGCTGGTTGTTCATCCACAGCAAGTGTAAACATAATGCTCCCGCCCGGTTTCGAACCGGGGACCTTTCGCGTGTAAAGCGAACGTGATAACCACTACACTACGGGAACCGCTGTGTCCATCGCTTCATCCGGAACTGACCAGTTCTGATTTGTTCACCTTAAACAGCATCACTCAATATGAAGGATGAGCTCACATCTATCAAAAATGAGAAGTGGCACAACACCAGGTTATAGTCCAACAGATTTATTTAAATTACAAGCTTTCGGAGCTGTCGCCCCTTTGTCAGGTAAAGTTACAATGGTTTAAATAAATCTGTTGGACTATAACCTGGTGTTGTGCGATTTCTCATTTTTGTCCACCCCAGTCCAACGCCGGCATCTCCGCATCATGATCACATATATCAGGCGCAGTGCAGTCTGGTCAATGTCAACCCCTCCTTTCTTATTCAACAGAGGAAGAAGAGACATGAACGGGAGTCAGACGCCACAACCTTTAATTAAAGGCAAAAATACCAGTAACACATACTTCCAAATCGTTTCACTGAAAAATTCTTTCACTTGATGTAAAATTTGACTGCCTTGAATCTGAAAATCAACACTGTGGGATATTTTGTTCACTACTGATTCTATTCTCTATGCGCAATGACGAAGCGGTTTCCGTAGTGTAGCGGTTATCACGTTCGCCTCACACGCGAAAGGTCCCCGGTTCGAGCCCGGGCGGAAACATCTCATTTGCCAGGATTTCATTCTGTGCAGTGAATAGTTCTGTTAATTTTAACAAAAGTTGCCCCAGGTTTATGCTTTCATAAGCAATGGACATTTTAAACGAGATTCCGAAAATACAATGTGTAACATGAGATATGGTTAACAGTTCATTACTTACAAAGGGCCAAATGCGTTATTGAAGTGTGTTTCGCCTTTCTTTCATTCTGTGAATTATGGTAATCGGTTATTTAATGGTGATTGCAAAGATTCAACTACAAGTTGAATAGTGGCCGGCAAAACGAACGCTCTTTTGGGATTTGAACCGCGGACTTCTCGGAAATTTAAACAAAATCCGAAGCGAAAATCGGACCCCGAGAACGCCGGTTCAAACCTAGCCGAGTGAGTAGCTAATAATTGTAAAACCATTTTGTTTGTGTGGCTGGTCTTGATGATCAGAGCACTTGAGACCGAGACAGTGTCTTTGCCTTTTCGACCTGTCTTCTGAAGCGCCTCCCGGTCCCACTCCTACAGTTAATGAGCTGTTAGGACGTTAATGCACCCAGGCTGCAGAAGGCTACACCAGGCGCAGCAGACGAGTCTCTGCATTAGTTCTGCGTGGAAACAGTATTTTTCCCCTTCTCGCTTCCTCTTCTCTATATCCCTGTGCTTTTATTTCTCTATTTCTACCCCCGTCTCAGTTTCCTGAATCATAACATGGTGGGGACATTTTTAGAGACGCGCTTTTTTATTACTTATTGAAAGGACACCCAGACGGATCAATTGAAACTGCAATTTGAATCCTGTCGCTGACCTTGTTTTTTCCTGTTAATCTGTGTTGTTCTGCTGCCACATTCTCAATGAGAAAGTTCCCTGCCTCGTCATTGCGCATAGAGAATAGAATCAGTAGTGAACAAAATATCCCACAGTGTTGATTTTCAGTTTCAAGGCAGTCAAATTTTACATCAAGTGAAAGAATTTTTCAGTGAAACGATTTGGAAGTATGTGTTACTGGTATTTTTGCCTTTAATTAAAGGTTGTGGCGTCTGACTCCCGTTCATGTCTCTTCTTCCTCTGTTGAATAAGAAAGGAGGGGTTGACATTGACCAGACTGCACTGCGCCTGATATATGTGATCATGATGCGGAGATGCCGGCGTTGGACTGGGGTGGACAAAAATGAGAAATCGCACAACACCAGGTTATAGTCCAACAGATTTATTTAAACCATTGTAACTTTACCTGACAAAGGGGCGACAGCTCCGAAAGCTTGTAATTTAAATAAATCTGTTGGACTATAACCTGGTGTTGTGCCACTTCTCAATTTTGATAGATGTGAGCTCATCCTTCATATTGAGTGATGCTGTTTAAGGTGAACAAATCAGAACTGGTCAGTTCCGGATGAAGCGATGGACACAGCGGTTCCCGTAGTGTAGTGGTTATCACGTTCGCTTTACACGCGAAAGGTCCCCGGTTCGAAACCGGACGGGAGCATTATGTTTACACTTGCTGTGGATGAACAACCAGCGGTGTTATTCCAAATGACAAGAGATAATTGCTGTAAATCTGAAATAGAAACGGCAAATGCTGGAAATTCTCAAGAGGTCAGGCGGTATATGTGGATAAAGAATCAAGGTGAACGTTTCAAGTCGATTACCCTTCGTTCGACCTGAGAACGTCAGAGATGTATGGCTAGTTTATTCTCCTGTCAATAGGGCTACAGCGGCTTCTCCCTTGTTCTTTATTTCACTTCACAAATCAGATACATTTGAGTGAGAGAAAACTGATCCGCAGTGAGGCCCATTTCATCTTTTGTTCCCTTTTAAACCCTGGAATCTCTGAAGCGCTAAAGTTCAGAATTGTAATTCATTAATCTGCAGGTTGGCCGTCAGTACGAAGCCTTTTCTGTCTGGATCCGGGAGTGCAGCTGGTTTAAGGCTCAAGGTTGTCGCTACTGCCGATAGATTTTTGTTGGGTAAGGATATTAAGGGTTACGGAAACAAAGCGGGTAGATGATGAGAAGATACAGATCAACCCTGATCTAATTGAATGGCGCAACAGGCTCGAGGGGCTGAATAGCCTGCTGCTGATCCTATGGAGTCGCTGCAATGCACCCGAATGCTGCAGGGTTTCTGGTGTGTAGTGATTATCGCATTCCGCTAACACATGAAAATTGAATGGTTCGATTGTGGATAGATACAATTTAATGCCTTTTCTCCATTCAAGTTTACTAAATATGAAAACTGGAATAATTTGAATGTTTGGTTCAGTATAAATAAAATACGCATTGACAGGTGAATTAAGCCACTCAAATGGCAGCGTTACAGTGAGTGAAGTAATTCTCAATGATATTTCCCATATAGGACACAATTTTGTTTGCGGTACTGTAAGTAGGATTTGGGAAAGTTGTGACTGATTTAGGGAATTTCCCCTCGCGTGTCGCTAACATATGAGGTGGGCCTTATTTTATTCAAAATTGAGGCAGGGAACTTTCTCATTGAGAATGTGGCAGCAGAACAACACAGATTAACAGGAAAAAACAAGGTCAGCGACAGGATTCAAATTGCAGTTTCAATTGATCCGTCTGGGTGTCCTTTCAATAAGTAATAAAAAAGCGCGTCTCTAAAAATGTCCCCACCATGTTATGATTCAGGAAACTGAGACGGGGGTAGAAATAGAGAAATAAAAGCACAGGGATATAGAGAAGAGGAAGCGAGAAGGGGAAAAATACTGTTTCCACGCAGAACTAATGCAGAGACTCCTCTGCTGCGCCTGGTGTAGCCTCCTGCAGCCTGGGTGCATTAACGTCCTAACAGCTCATTAACTGTAGGAGTGGGACCGGGCGGCGCTTCAGAAGACAGGTCGAAAAGGCAAAGACACTGTCTCGGTCTCAAGTGCTCTGATCATCAAGACCAGCCACACAAACAAAATGGTTTTACAATTATTAGCTACTCACTCGGCTAGGTTTGAACCGGCGTTCTCGGGGTCCGATTTTCGCTTCGGTTTTGTTTAAATTTCCGAGAAGTCCGCGGTTCAAATCCCAAAAGAGCGTTCGTTTTGCCGGCCACTATTCAACTTGTAGTTGAATCTTTGCAATCACCATTAAATAACCGATTACCATAATTCACAGAATGAAAGAAAGGCGAAACACACTTCAATAACGCATTTGGCCCTTTGTAAGTAATGAACTGTTAACCATATCTCATGTTAAACATTGTATTTTCGGAATGTCGTTTAAAATGTCCATTGCTTATGAAAGCATAAACCTGGGGCAACTTTTGTTAAAATTAACAGAGCTATTCACTGCACAGAATTAAATTCTGGCAAATGAGATGTTTCCGCCCGGGCTCGAACCGGGGACCTTTCGCGTGTGAGGCGAACGTGATAACCGCTACACTACGGAAACCGCTCCGTCATCGCTCACAGAGAATAGAATCAGTAGTGAACAAAATATCCCACAGTGTTGATTTTCAGATTCAAGGCAGTCAAATTTTACATCAAGTGAATGAATTTTTCAGTGAAACGATTTGGAAGTATGTGTTACTGGTATTTTTGCCTTTAATTAAAGGTTGTGGAGTCTGACACCCGTTCATGTCTCTTCTTCCTCTGTTGAGTAAGAAAGGAGGGGTTGACATTGACCAGACTGCACTGCGCCTGATGTATGCGAGCTTATCCTTTATATTGATTGATGCTGTTTAAGGTGAACCAATCAGCACTGGTCAGTTCCTCTCTGGTGAAAAAATGAAAACAGCAGTTCCCGTATTGTAGTGGTTCTCACGATCGCTTTACACGCGAAAGGTCACCGGTTCGAGGCCGGGCGTGGAACATTGGCCTTGAAATTCGATTCGGAGGCTTGCCGTGGGGGTAAGAATCGCCCACGATATCACCTACCGCATCTGCTGTTCTTATTTGCCCCCGCAGGAATTTCGGGTCCTGGGCCTCTCCCTGGTGTCGGCGTGCAGTGCTTGCGTGTTCCACGGGCACAGTTTTGTGCGATGCAACAGGTGGGCCATGGAGAGCCAATGGCAGCAGACCATCTTTCATTCTTAGATTTGACAGGAGACCTGTCAAATCTGTTAATTGAAATCGGCCCCAAAAGAACAGCTGAACCGCAAATAAATTTAAAAAAACCCATCACATTAATAAAATAACTATAGTTAAATAAATTAACCATATTAAACAAAAATGTTAATTTTTGAAAAAATTAAATACTTTTTAAAAGTTATAAAAATAAACTTACCTTCTTTAAAGTCTCTAAAAAAGATAAATCTGTTGAAAAATATTCAAAATTATACTTAATTAACTACTTACCTTGTTCAAAAGGGGTCTTACGCCTCCTTTTTACTCGCGTAGTATATTCCCTACTTACCCTCGTATTGAAACCTGAAAAAAAACCTAAGTGTGCTGCATGCGCGCAGCCTCTCGTGCACACGCGGTTCACCTGGGAACCGCCCCCTTCGCCATACCGGAAGTGCCGGTTTCCCGGGCATGCGCAGTGCATGCAGGAAACCGGCACTTCGGGAATGAATACGGGTGAGTACGCACTGAGTACTCACCCGAGAACGGCCGAATTTTTGGGCCAATATTTTTGCGGTGTGATATTTCTACCAAAGCAGAAGGTACAATTGGTGTTGCCGCAAACTATCTAATTGCTAGCTGTTCCAGGTTGGCACTTCGGTTCCTCAGGCCCACCATGTTGCAATAACGGCTGGGAGTTTTAAAGGATCCCTTCAGTGTTACTTCTTGGCCGGAGTGAAAGTGGGGCCAGTTTTAACTGTTAAACCAGCATCTATCAGGCAAAGAATAATGTGCAGGAAATAGATTAGATTTCAATGCAGTGACTAAGCCTTTGGCACAAACGAGAAGATGTGTAAACTCACGGGTTATCTGTACATGTTTCCAACATCATGCTGAAACCAAACAAGGAATCACCTGAAACATAGAAACATAGAAGATAGGAGCAGGAGTAGGCCATTCGGCCCCTCGAGCCTGCTCCGCCATTCAATGCGATCATGGCTGAACATCCAAATTCAGTACCCTGTCCCTGCTTTCTCCCCATATCCCTTGATCCTCTTAGCCTTAAGAAATATATCTAACTCCTTCTTGAAAATATTTAATGAATTGGACTCTACTGTCTTCTGTGGTAGAGAATTCCACATGTTCACCACTCTCTGGGTGAAGAAATTTCTCCTCATCTCAGTCCTAAATGGCTTACCCCTTATCTTTAAACTGTGACCCCTGGTTCTGGACTCCCCGCCATCGGGAACATCCTTCCTGCATCTAGTCTGTCTAGTCCTGTTAGAATTTTATAAGTTTCAATGAGATCTTCTCTCATTCTTCTAAACTCTAGCGAATACAAGCCGAAAAGACCCAATCTCTCTCCACACGTCATTCCTGCCATCGCAGGTATCAGTCTGGTGAATCTTCGCTGCACTCCCTCCATGGCAAGAACACCCTTCCTCAGATAAGGCGACCAAAACTGGACACAATACTCAAGGTGTGGTCTCACCAAGGCCTTGCATAACTGCAGCAAGACATCTTTGCTCCTGTAGTCGAATCCTCTCGCTATGAAGGCCAACATACCATTTGCCTTCCTAACTGCCTGCTGCACCTGCATGCTTACCTTCAGCGACTGGTGCACAAGGACTCCCAGATCTCGTTGCACTTCCCCTTTTCCCAATCTATTGCCGTTCATATAATCTGTCTTCCTGTTTTTGCCACCAAAGTGGATAACCTCGCATTTATCCACATTATACTGCATCTGCCCAATCACCCAACCTGTCCAAATCATACTGGAGTTTCTCTGCATCCTCCTCACAGCACACACGCCCACCCAGCTTTGTGTCGTCTGCAAACTTAGAGATATTACATCTAGTTCCCTCGTCTAGATCATTAATATATATTGTGAATAGCTGGGGTCCTAGCACCGATCCCTGCGGTACCCCACTAGTCACTGCCTGACACTCGGAAAAAGACCCGTTTATTCAAACTCTTTGCTTCCTGACTGCCAAACAGTTCTCTATCAAAATCAGTACTGTACCCCCAATCCCATGTGCTTTAACTTTGCACGCTAATCTCTTATGCGGGATCTCATCGAAAGCCTTCTGAAAGTCCCAATACACCACATCCACTAGTTCTCCCTGATCTATTCTACCAGTTACATCCTCAAAAAATTCCAGTCGATTAGTCAGGCATGATTTACCTTTTGTAAATCCATGTTGACTTTGCCTCACCTTCACAGGTTGTTGAGAATTACCTCTTACAGGTTATTGAGAATTACAAGGACGGAAGTTACATACAGACAATCGCCCAAACACCATATCCACAATTATAGATTCATTTTACCGCCGAAATTCAACATTGCAGGAGCGAGGTCGTCCATACAGGATGCTTAATTACCATTACTCTGATGGACTGTATCACACACATATGTGTCGTCAAACTTCCGACAAAATCTCAGATCGATTTCCGAGTGGACCGATTGGGTTCGTGATATGGAGAGTACATCGAGGTCTCTGTCAACGTGGCATTGTCACTCAGATAACCACAATTTACAATGGGACACGCAACTTGTTGGGTGTCGTTACGTGGTTACAGGGCCACAAACAAATAACCGTCAAACTGACAATTCCCCAAGTGAGCCTTAACCCATTCAAATCCAAATGGTCCCAGTGCTGTGCGGGTCAAGTCCAGCGGCCACTTCTGGTGTAATAAAGCTCGAACGATTTTCCTTATGAATTCATTCAGACTCAATTGCACATTTTGGCAAAGGCTGGCCCACGCTGCCCCGTTTAACCCCTGCGGTGTTATGTTCCCTAATGTCATCAGGACTGAGTGGGTATTGTAGTAGAAATTAATTGAGGTATTGGTTAGAATCTTCTAGTCCTCAGTCAGCACAATCTCGGGCTCCCCTCCCTTTGTTTCAGCCTAGATCATCGCCAGTAATTGAAGTCTAAGAATCTCAACATTCTTCGAATGTATGCCGACCTCTATGTATCCCAAGATAGTATCAAACAATTCCCTTTTTGTTCCTGCCAAGAGGTGAACCACGTCTTCTGAAAAGACGCCTCATTTTTAATATAATCCGAGCACTCTGGGTACGAATGAGCTTCCGTGGTAGAATTGGGAATAAATTTAAAAGTGGTCATTCTTAACTGAGCATCTAGAATAACACGGATTGGGTGATTATTTGTACCTGCAGAGGGCCAGCCGGTTGCCCCACAGGCTGGCCACTCACCACTAAGATTATCATTTGCCCAATCCATCCGACACATTGTAGAAATGTGCTCAATGTCAATTGACAGATGCCCAACCATGATCGTGTAATGTCAAGGTCAGTCACTCTCACCTCACCTCTGGAATTCAGTTCCTTTGTTCATGTTTAGACCAAGGCTGTAATGAAGTCGGGAGCCGAGTGGTCTTGGCGGAACCCAAACTGGGCATCAGTGAGTAGGTTATTGGTGAGTAAGTGCCGCTTGATAGCAGTGTCGACGACACCTTCCTTCACTTTGCTGATAATTGAGTGTAGACTGACGGGGCGGTAGTTGGCTGGTTTGGATTTGTCCTACCTTTTGTGGACAGGACATACCTGGGCAGTTTTCCATGTTGTCGGACAGATGCCAGTGTTAAAGCTGTACTTCAGCATGATAGCCGGGATGTTTCAGGGCCCATAGATGTTGCTGTATCCAGTGCCTCAGCCGTTTCTTGATATCACCTGGAGTGAATCGAATTGGCTGAAAACTGGCTTCTGCGATGGTGGGGACCTCAGGAGTAGGCCGATATGGTTCCTCCACTCGGCACTTCTGGCTGAAGATGGTTGCAAACGCTTCAGCCTTGTCTATTGCACTCGTGTGCTGCACTTCACCATCATTGAGGATGGGGATATTCATGGAGCCTTTTCCTACCGTTGGTTGTTTCATGGTCCACCACCATGCACTACTGGATGTGACAGGACTGCAGTGCTTTGATCTGATCCGTTGATTGTGGGATCGCTTAGTCCTGTCTATATCATGTTGCTTCCGCTTTTTAGCCTGCAGTAGCCCTGTGTTGGCAACCTCATTTATAAGTACGCCTGGTGCTGCTCCTGGCATGCTCTTCTACACTCCTTATAGAACCAGGGTGGGTCCACTGACTTGATGGTAATGGTAGAGTGAGGGATATGCCTGGCCATGAGGTTACAGATTGCTGATAGCCCACAGCGCTTCATGGACATCCAGTTTTGAGCTGCTAGATCTGTTCTGATTCTATCCCATTTTGCACGGTGATAGTGTCACACAACACGATGGAGGGTGTCCTCAGTGTGAAGACGGGACTACGTCTCCACAATGACTGTGCGGTGGTCATTGCTACCAATAATGTCTTGGCAGCTATGTCCTACAGGACTCGGCCAGCTCGGTCAGTAGTGGTGCTACCGAGCCACTCTTGGTGATGGACGTTGAAGTCCCCCACCCAGAGTACATTATTTGCCCTTGCTACTCTCAGTGCTTCTTCCAAGTGGTGTTCAACATGGAGGAGTACTGATTCGTCAGCTGAGGGAGGGTGGTTAAGTGGTAATCAGGAGGAGGTTACCTTGCCCATGCTTGACCTGAAGCCATTAGACTTCATGGGGTCTGGAGTCAATGTTGAGGACTCCCAGGCCCACTCCTTTCCGACTCTATACCACTGTGCCGCCACCCCTGTTGGGGCAGGACATAACCAGGGACGGTGATGAGGAGTTTTGGCTGAAAGGTATGATTCTGTGAGTATGATTATTTCAGGCTGTTGCTTGACTAGTCTGTGGGACAGCTCTCCCAATTTAGGCACAAGTCCCCAGATGTTGGTGAGGAGGACTTAGCAGAGTCGACTCGGCTGGGTGTGGCGTGTCCGAACCCGGTGCCGAGGTCGATTCGGGGTGGTCCGTCCGGATTCATTCTTAAAATTATTTTGTTTCGTAGCGGTTTGCTATAGCTGAATGGCTTGTTAGGCCATTTCACAGGGCAGTTAAAAGTGAACGACTTTGCTGTGGGTCACATATAGGCCAAACCAGGAAAAGATGGCTAAAGGACATTGGTGAACCTATTTGGGTTTTCAAGGCAATCCGGCAGATTCATGCTTACCATTGCTAATATTAGCTTTTTTTGTTAAATTTCAGATTTATTTATTTAACTGAATTTAAATTCCCCAGCTGCCATGGTGGGATTTGATGTCACGTCTTATGAATCATTAGCCAAGGCCTCGGGATGAGAAGCCCAGTGACATTACCACGACGCTACCGTTCCCGATTTCTCGCACTCCGAGAGCCCGGGCGGCGGTCGCACTGATCTCCCTCCTATAGATCCGTCTTAACCCGTTTGCTGCGGAACTCCTGGCGCAACGGTAGGACGTCTGAATGTAGATCAGAAGGCTACGTGTCCGTATCACGTCGAAGTCGCAGAATTTTCACATTAACAGTCACCTTTTTGAAGAATAACCTGTTCAGTGTTGGTGCAAAAAACATTTTCTGAGGTCAGTGCTCCTTTTCTGTTACTTTCGATTTACACACAGTTTTATTGAACCGTTTCTATTTTATCTCGGAACAATGTTTAAGGGATGTGGTGTGTTCATTGTTTGTACAATAACTCTGTCACCCAGGGTGAGAAGTGAAGCACAAACCGCCCAGCCTGGGGCTCGCACCTCCTACAGAGACTCCTTTTATGGATGGTTGTTTAAATCGTGTGGTTGATAAGACCAAAGTCGCCGGTTCGATTCTCGTATAAGAAGTTTGTTTCTGACTTTCACGGTTTTTCTTAATATTCAACATACAGACTTTACAAAAACAAAATCCACACAAACTGTCAGGAAGAAATTATTTGAATAACATCTATTGCACTTTTGCACTGGGGCGGAGTAACACATCTTTCTGTTTATTTGGCTTTCCTCTTTGCTGATAAAGGTTTAATCACGGCCTGTTCCCGTTAATAGTCACATGCAGTAACAGACAGACAGAGCGTGTCTAATCGCCCCGAGAAGTGCAAAAGGCATCAGTTAAGGACAAATCAGGAGAGGATGCTTCGCAATATTAATGAACAGGATTTCAGTGAACACTCGGGAATGTGCTCCCCATATTTATCATAACCTGGATGAAGGAATCGAGCGTTGTGTATCCAAGTTAGCAGATCACACTGACATCGGAGGCACAGTAAACTGCGTGGATGGGAACAGAAAGTTAAAAAGGGACATAGAAGAGAAGGGAGAGAGAGAGGGAAAATCTATCCCCATTCGTGATCTCTATTCCACATTCGTTCAATTATAATTGCCTTCGTATGAAGAAATGTTTCTTAACTTCTCTCCTGTATGGCCTGACTCTAATTTTAAGGTTGGTTGCCCTTGTCCTAGATTCCCGGACCAACGGGAAACTTTTTTCTCTATTTAACCAAACAATTGCTTACAAAATCCAAACAATCCTTAATCAAATCACCCGTTAACCTTCTACATTCCAGGAAATACTAGCTTAGTTCATGTAATCGCCACTCTTAACCTAACTCTTGGGGTACTGGTAACATTCTGGTGGAAGTCCAGCCCGCTCGCCCAGATCGACAATGTTGTAAATGAACAGTCAGCTTTAGTCGGTGAAACCTATTTATTTATTTCCTGTTAGGACAGAGAGTATTTTTAAACGGTCGGGTGTAAACCAGCTCTGACCGTGTAGAAAACGTTGTAATTTGACGTGTAGAACGCCCACAGATAGAACTCGAAATTGTAATCCTCAGATAAACAACACGATCAACACCTGAGCCAAGCAACGTATCCATCAGGCCACGCGACCACTGACTGACGCTGATTGTATCGGGTCCGCTTTAATTATCAGTGTCGATGTGTTTAATGTATATTCTCTTGGTGAATTGAGCAAGGGGGCACTTCATCTTCCACGTCACCAGAAAACCAACTACTGAACTTGTAGTTTTGGAAAGTGAGGATGTTCTTGAGGGGACAAGAACAGAATCCATTTGGTTAGATTTGAGGAGCAAAAAGGGTATGATCACGCTGTTGGGGGTATTCTATAGGCCTCCAAATATTGAGAGGGAGGTAGCGGAGCGAATCTGCAGGGAAATCGCAGAGATATGCAAGAACTATAGAGTGGTGATATTGGGGGACTTTCATTACCCGAATATCGATTGGGATAATGCTAGGGTAAAGGTAAAGGAGGGGGAGGAATTTCTGAAATGTGTTCAGGAGAATTTCCTTGACCAATATGTTCTTGGCCCAACTGAGAAGGAGGCATTGCTGGATCTGGTGCTGGGGAATGAGGTGGGCCAGGTCGACCAAGTGTCTGTGGGAGAACACTTGGGTAAGAGTGATCATCGTATCGTAAGATTTAGATTAACAATGGAGAGGAGCAAGGAACAACCTAGAGTGGAACTTCGAAAGTGGAATAGAGCTAACTTCAATGGGATGCAAAAATATCTATCTAGGGTGAAATGGAACCAAAGACTGGCAGGAAAAACTGTAACGGAACAATGGGTCATCTTTAAGGAGGAGATGTTCCAAGTACAGGCTAGGTACATTCCAATAAGAGGGAAGGGTAAGGGAACCAAAGGAAGGGCTAATGGAGGACGAGGGAGATAGAGAAGATGATGAAACAAAAAAGAGGGTGTATGATGCATGTCAGTGAATTCTTCAAGGGAGAACCAGACCAAATACAATAGGTTGAGAGGGGATGTGAAGATCAAAATAATTATATTGGCAAAGAGAGAATATGAGAGTAGAATGGCAGTTTAAATAAAAGGGAACCAACAATCTTCTACCGGCATGTAAACAGTAAGCGGGTGGTAAGAGTGGCATGGGGCCTATTAGAGACAAAGAAGGTGATATATGCTTAAAGGCGCACGGGCAAGGCTAGAATACTCATGGCCCAGAAATTAAACAGTGAGGGTTCCCGCGGGGGTAAGGTATCCCCGCGATATCGCACTCCGCGCCTACCTTTTTGCTCCGGGCCCACACGAACTTTAGTCTCAAAGGCTCTCTCTCTTGGAACCGTGCAGTGCTTGCGTGACCCAGAGACGCAATTAGTTCGTGCGAGCTCTGGGATCACGTGATTCAGTTAGAGCCAATGGCAGCACACCATCTTTCATTCATAGTTTTGACAGGAAGACCTGTCAAAGCTATGAATACTATATCCCCCCAAAAGAACAGCTAAACCTCAATTAAATTTTTAAAAAGCCATCACATTAATAAAATAACTATAGTTAAATAAATTAACCACTTTAAACAAAAAATAAATTTTTGAAAAAATTTACAATCTTTTTAAAAGTTATAAAAATAAACTTAACTTTCTTTAAAGTCTCTAAAAAAGATAAACCTGTTGAAAAATTTTAAAATAACACTTAATTAACTACTTACCTTGTAAAAAGGGGTCCTACGCCTGCTTTCTTTATGTGTAAAATGTTCACCACTTACCTGCGCGTTCAAAGCTGAAAAAATAACTAAGTGCACTGCGTGCGCACAGCCTGTAGCGCGCACGTGGTTCACTTAGGAACCGCCCCCTTTTGAATTCACGAAGTGCCGGTTTCCCGCGCATGCGCAGTGCATGCAGGAAACCAGCAATTGGAGACCTAATACGCGAGAGTACACAGTGCGTACTCTCGCGTATTAGGTCTAATTTTCGGGCCAATGAGTTTTTTGTATCGCTGTTTACTAAGGAGGTGGATGCTGACAAAATATCGGTAGAAGTGAAAAAGGTAGAAGCAATGGAAGGGGTGAAAATTGATAGACATAACATACTAGAAAGGCTGGGTATGCTTTGAGTGGACAAGTCACCTGCTCCAGATGGCTTGCGTCCCAGGTTGCTAAGGGAATTGTGGGAGGTGATAGCGGAAGGGTTTGCCATAATTTTACAATCTTCCCTAGATGCGGGAGAGATGCCTGAGGATTATGGCCCGAAAATTAGACCTAATACGCGAGAGTACGCACTGTGTACTCTCACCTATTAGGTCCCGAATTGCCGGTTTCCTGCATGCACTGCGCATGCCCGGGAAACCGGCACTTCGTGTATGGCGTAAGGGGCGGTTCCTAAGTGAACCGCGTGCGCACTACAGGTTGCGCGCACGCAGTGCACTTAGTTTTTTTTTCAGGTTTGAATGCGCAGGTAAGTGGTGAAGATTTTACACAAGAAGAAAGCAGGCGTAGGACCCCCTTTTAACAAGGTAAGTAGTTAATTAAGTGTTACTTTAAATTTTTTTCAGCAGGTTTATCTTTTTTAGAAACTTTAAAGAAAGGTAAGTTTATTTTTATAACTTTTAAAAAGAATTTAAATTTTTTTAAAATGTAATTTTTGTTTAAAGTGGTTAATTAATTTAACTATAGTTATTTTATTAATGGGATGGCTTTTTTAATTTAATTGAGGTTTAGCTGTTCTTTTGGGGGCTTGTTGTATTCATAGCTTTGACAGCCCTTGCTGTCAAAACTATGAATGAAAGATGGTGCGCTGCCATTGGCTCTAACTGGCCCACGTGATCCCAGAGCTCGCACGAACTAATTGCGCCTCTGGGACACGCAAGCACTGCATGCCGGCAACAGGGAGAGGCCCTCGAACTGAAGTTCGTGTGTGCCCGAAACAAAAAGGTAGGCGCGGAGTGCGATATCGCGGGGAATCCTTACCCCCGCAGCAACCATCAATGTTTAATTTCTGGGCCTAAGGTTGTAAGGACAACCCTAGTAACTACAGGCTGGTCAGTTTAACATCAGCAGTGGGTAAAGTTTTAGAAACAATAATCAAGGACAAAAATAACGGTCATTTGGAGAGGTTTAAGCTAATTAAGGAGAGCCAACACGGATTTGTAAAAGGCAGATCCTGTTTGACTAATCTAATTCAATTTTTTGATGAAGTAACAGAGAGGATTGATGAAGGGAATGCAATGGATGTTGTCTACATGGATTTTCGAAAGGCATTTGACAACGTACCAGATAGAAGGCTGGTTAACAAAATTGAGGCTGATGGAATAGGTAAGTCAGTGCAGCTTGGATAAGGAATTGGCTTAAGAACAGGAAACAGCGAGTTGTGGTAAATGGCCGTTTAATCAGACTGGAGGATGGTAGTCAGTGGTGATCCCCAAGGATCACTGCTGGGGTCACTGCTTTTTTTGATGTATATAAATGGCTTGGATATTGGAGTACACAGTAGAATTTCTAAATTGGACGATAACACCAAACTTGGATGTGTGGCAAGCAGCGATGATGATACCAGTCGACTGCAACAGGACAGAGACAGGCTAGCAGAATGTACAGACAACTGGCAGATGGAATTTAATATAGAGAAGTGTGAGGTGATGCATTTTGGCAGAAGGAACAGGAGTGTACATATACACTTAATGGCAAAGTTTTAAAGACTGTGCAGGGAAAAAGGTACCTGGAAGTTAATGTGCATAGGTCCCTGAAGGTGGCAGGACATATTGAGAGAGTAGTTAGCAAAGCATATGGGATCTTGGACTTCATAACTAGAGGTATTGAGTACAAAATTAGCGAAGTTATGCTGAACCTTTATAAAGCGCTGGTTAGGCCACAACTGGAGTATCGCGTCCAGTTCTGGTCACCACACTTTAGGAAGGCTATGAAGGCACTTGAGAGGGTGCAGATGAGATTTACCAGAATGGTTCCGGGGATGGGTTGGAGAAGCTGGATTTGTTTTCATTAGAGCAAAGGACATTGAGGGGTGATTTGATAGAGGTGTAGAAGATTATAACGGGTTTGGATAGGCTAGACGGGGAAAGGCTGATCCCACTAGTTGATGGTAGAATGACTAGGGGACAGAGATTTAAGGTTTTGATCAAGTGATACAGGGGGATGTGAGGATAATCATTTTTACACAGCGAGCGGTGACGACCTGGATTTCGCTGCCGACGGAAGTGGTGGAAGCGGAGACACTCAATTTGTTCAAAGGGAGACTGGATAGGCACTTGAGGGAAATAAACTTTAGTGCTACGTGGATAGAGCGGGGGAACGGGACTGACTGGATTGCTCTACTGAGAGCCGGCAAAGACTCGATGGGCCGAATGGCCTCTTCTGTGCAGTTATGACACTATGACTCTATGAGCTGTTTTCTGATGAACATCGTCCCAGTCTGGCCGATATGTGCAGCATCAGGATTCGCAGGCAAATAGATAAGCGAAACAGATCAAACTAAGAAGTTCTGAACTGCCACTACACAGTCGTTTTTGTACAGCGTTTCATGTAACATCTTTAATTTAAAACATTACCGAAATATATTAGTATAAGTTAGAGCTCTGCATTGGCTGGAAATAGAACCGGGTATACCTATGTAGCAAGCGAGACTTCCACCCTGAAACACCAATGCTCACACTTGAGTAAATTCAACTTTCGAGACCCTGCAATTACTTTTCGCTTTTGTTCATACAACGGGAAACACAATAGAACATGAGGCAAGATACTGCAGACGCTGAAAATGGATTTATTCAGAAAATGCTGGAGAAACTCCGCAGGTCCGGGAACATCTGTGGAGAGAGAAACAAAGGGTTAACGTTACAGGTCGATGGGCTCTCCTGAGGACTGAGGTTTTGCAGCAATCCAAAGTATTGCAGATAATTTTATGAGAATTGCTTTTTCCATAAGAACTTAAGAACATAAGAATTAGGAGCAGGAGTAGGTCATATGGCCCGTCGAGCCTGCTCCGCCATTCAATAAGATTATGGCTGAACTTCGACCTCAATTCCACTTTCCGCCCGATCCTGAATTCCCTTGATTCCTCAAGAGTCCAAAAATCTACCTCTCTCAGCCTTGAATATATTCAACGACTCAGCATCCACAGCGCTTTGGGGAGAGAATTCCAAAGATTCTCAACCATCTGAGAGAAGAAATTCCTTCTCATCTCAGTCTTAAATGGCCGACCACTTATCCTGAGACGATGCAGGCTCGATGCTTTCAATGGCCATCTCCTGTTTCTATGTTCCTATGACAGTAACAGGACTAAAACACAAACAGCTGCAAACATACGTTGAATTTATTCTTATTTAACATCAAAACTATCCGTGTCGTGCGCAAATATGCTGTGGTCAGGGTACATAGATACATAGATACATAGAAGATAGGAGCAGGAGTAGGCCATCCGGCCCTTCGAGCCTGCTCCGCCATTTAATGAGATCATGGCTGATCCTCCAATTCAGTATCCCGTCCCCGCCTTCTCTCCGTAACCCTTAACCCCTTTTGCCTGTAGAAATATATCTAATTCCCTCTTAAATATATTTAATGAGCTGGCGTACACTGCCCTCTGTGGCAATGAGTTCCACAGGTTCACCACCCTCTGAGTGAAGAAATTCCCCCTCATTTCTGTCCTAAATGGTTTAGCCCTTATCCTTAAATTATGTCCTCTAGTTCTGTTCTCACCCGCCAAGGGAAACATTCCTTCTGCATCGAGTCTGTCTAGACCTGTCAGAATTTTATACACTTCTATGAGGTCCCCTCTCAATCTTCTAAACTCCATTGTGTACATCCCTAAACTACATAGTCTCTCCTCATAGGTCAATCCCGCCATTCCTGGTATCAGCCTGGTGAATCGCCGCTGCACCCCCTCCATGGCAAGAACATCTTTCCTCAGATGAGGCGACCAAAACTGTACACAGTACTCGAGGTGTGGTCTCACCAGTGCCCTGTACAGCTGCAGCAAGGTATCCCTGTTCCTGTATTCCAACCCTTTTACTATGAAGGCCAGCATACCGTTTGCCTTCTTGACCGCCTGTTGCACCTGCATGCTCGCCTTCAGTGACTGGTGTACAAGAACACCCAGGTCTCTCTGTACTTCCCCCTCTCCCAATTTATTGCCATTTAAATAATAATTTGCCCTCCCGTTCCTGCACCCAAGGTGGATAACTTCGCACTTGTCCACATTATAGTGCATCTGCCATTTATCCGCCCAATCACCCAGTCTGTCCAAATCGCTCTGGAGCTTCCTGGTCTCCTCCTCTGAGCCCACCCCCCACCCCTCCTAGTTTAGTGTCGTCTGCAAATTTGGAAATGCTGCATCCGACTCCCTGATCCAGGTCATTAATGTAAACTCCCGAAGCTGCTGTGTGGCTTACCTGTGACTCCCTTGCCTCTCTCTCCCCTTCCTCCCACACGCTGCCGGTTTTTAAACCTTGTTTTAACTCTGCTGCTCTGGGCCAGTGCATTCCACAGTGTCACAACCCTTTCTACAAATACCGTTTCACTGCTTGACTTCTCTGTTTATTAGTTATGAATCACCTTGAGGTTGCAATGGTGGCGTTTGTGACACATGCCGGAATAAACAAGAGAGATGGAGAAATAAAAACCGGCCTCAGACTCCAACAGTCAGTGACAAGCAGCTGATAGACATCAGTGAGCGGATTCGGGGCAAAAGAGCGTGATTTGGCTCCGTGGCTTAGCTGGTCAAAGCGCCTGTTTCGTAAACATGGATGATACTGGGTTCAACTCCCACGGGGCCCTTTTGTTATCCTTATGAAACTCCAGGGGTGAGTTTCGTCTCGTGTGAAAGGGCCACAAATGTAACTGCGGCTGCACTGGTTCCCATTCTGGATTAAGGCTCCAGTCGCTGCGGATCATGGGGCGAATTCCACCGCTGTCAAAATTTCTGGCGGTGCTGATTTTTGCCTCTTCACCAAAAATCTATCCTTTCCAAGCAGTGCCGTGCGCGACTTTACTGTGGTCAGAGCAACGCGACAGCAGCTGGTGTGTGACCCCGTGATCGTATCATGGTTGGTATTCTGCGATGTGGCCGCAGCAACCTCGGTTCGAATATAAATTAAGTCACAGCTCGCTTTATATCTTCTGCTCTTTCCGGCACCTGCTGTTCAAACGCAGCGAAAAATCAATCTTTATGACATGAAACAGCATTTTTTTATTGGCGGTGAAAACCTATTTACTCCTTCAAAACCCCGCGCTCTCACATGCCTGAGCTTGATGCTCCATAATTCAAACCTGCCTCTTCTCCCAGCATTTTGTTCCTTCCACAATCAATAGCCATCCTTTACTTTCCTCCTTCCATTTCATTGTCACTTTCCTGCGGCATTACCTTAATTTAACATTCACTTTCAACTACTTACACCGTTAAGATTGTTCCTGGGGGCACATGTTCCATTCGCAACAATCTGAATTGGTACTTTGAAACCATTCGATACATTTATAGAGTCATAGGGGTAGAAATTAGGTCGCGCCCCATTTGGGGCGCAAATATCGTCCGGACGCAAATATTAGCGCCTGGCGCTAATTATCGGCACTGACAGGAAACTTCACTTTTACCGCCCCGGGAGGTGAGTGGAGCGCTAAAGCAGGCGCTGCACACCTCTCTTAAGGCGCAAAGGCCGAGCAGTGAGGCGCTAACTCGGAGCGCTGGCGAAGCTCATGTAATGTCAGTCAGCAATGGAACACACACACAATGGCACGGGCCAGTTCTTAAAGGGGATGGTTAATCTTGCTTTCCATCCACATCCTGTTCATTGCAGCCTTGAATCTCGGCCTGGAGAGACTTGCACATCAAATGTGCTGGAAAGAACAATGGAGCGTACCAGGCAAAGAGCTCAGAGTGCAGCTCCCACAGTCTCTGCTAAATCGATACAAGGAATGGCAAATCAAAAGGAACCTGCAAAGTGCTGCTCAGTACCCAAAACTCCTTCACACAACGTTGAATCTCTCCAAAAGTCTCTCCCTCTCTCTCTCAGAATGCGTAGTTCAAAAATGCCACCAACAATAAAAGACAGGAAGAGGCCCGCTTTAAATAGCGCCCCCCCCCAGCCCCACAGCGATTGATAGCGTTTCAGTCTTCTGGTCGTTGGAAGCGCCAGGCGGTAAGGCAGGGGGCGCCACTCAATTTCCGCTACGGGGCGCCACAAGGGCGTTGCACCATGGAATGACGTCACAATCTGCGCGCGCAGGTGGTCGCAGCGGTAAGTTTTAGCGCCGCCACACAATCTCAAGTTAAGTTCTCGAGCGGCGCAAACATCGCTGCGCCCGGGCGTTAGCGGCTTTGCGTCCCATTAGCGCCCTCTTAAGGCGCTAACGGGAGTCGCAACCAAGTGAATTTTTACCCCATAGAGTCATAGAGTTATACAGCACAGAAAGAGGCCCTTCGGCACATCGTGTCTGCACCGGCCATCAAGCCCGATCTATTCTAATCCCATTTTCCATCACTTGGTCCCAAGCCTTCTATGCTATGGCGTTTCAAGTGCTCATTCAAATACTTCTTGAATGTTGTGAGGGTTCCTGCATCTACCACCCTTTCAGGCAGTGAGTTCCAGATCCCAACCACCCTCTGGGTGAATAACTTTTTCCTCAAATCCCATCTAAACCTCCTGCCCCTGATCTTGAAACTATGCTCCCTGGCTACTGATCCCTCTACTAAGGGGAAAAGTTCCTTTATATCTACCCTATCTATGCCCCTCATAATTTTGTAAACCTCAATCAGGACCCCCTCAGCCTTCTTTGCTCTGAGGAAAACAACCCCAGCCTGTCCAATCTCTCTTCATAGCTGAAACGCTCTAGCCAAGGTAACAACCTGGTGAATCTAGCTGCACCCTCTCTAATGCAATCACATCCTTCCTATAATAAGCCGACCAGAACTGCACACAGCATTGCAGCTGTGGCATAAATAATGTTTTGTACAGCTCCATCATAACCTCCCTGCTCTTATATTCTATGCCTCAGCTAATGAAGGCAAGTATCCCAAATGCCTTCTTAACCACTTTACCTACCTGTCCTGCTGCCTTCAGGGACCTATGTACATGCACACCAAGGTCCTCTGATTCTCTGTCCTTCCGAGGGTCCTACCATACATTGTGTATTGCCTTGCCTTGTTAGACCTCCAAAAATGCACCACCTCACACTTTTAGGACGAAATGTAATTTCAAAAATATTTACCAACCTTAATGTTTTAATATCTTTTGTTGAGAAATAAATACTGGGCAGTACAATCGGGAGAAATCCTCGTTCTTTTCGACATACTCTCATGGGATCTGAGGAGTCCGTTTAACGTCTTATCAGAAAGACGGCACCGCCGACAGTGCAGCACCCCATCAGTACTGCATTGGTGTGTCAGCCTGGATTATGTGCTCAAGTCTCTGGAGTGGTGCTTGAGTTTGTTACCGCTGAGCCACGGCTGACACGTAAACTCAGTTCATTCACTGGAGTGAAATGACGGAGATAAAGGGAGAAATGATAATGGAGTAAACCTTCAACTTGGCGTCCAAGAATAAACCGGGCATCGTAATCGGCCGCCCGATTTATGTTACCATCGATTTCATAAGCATTGAAAATCAGGCCTGTCGAAAATGGGCGGGTTCGTGGTCAGTTGCGAATCACTCTGTGTCTGTTTAAACCGGGAGTGCTCACAGTCTTGGATCATTCTGTGTCTGTTTAAAACGGCAGAGCTCACAGTTCGGGATCATTCAGTATGTCAATCTTTTTAAAAGGAGAGCGATTTCAGCTTTGATGACCGAGTTGTTAGAGTTTAACTCAATGCAGCGTGTGCTCCATGTTGCATTGGGTTTCCCTGCGCTGGTGCGAACCCAGCTCGCAGAGGACCTCTTCATTAATTTGAAATATGTTTATCTTTTCCTCAATCCACTTCTTTTTTTGAGCAGTTTCCTTCAATCGGCTCACAATTCTCCCCATAAAAAGTGACTCAGTGGCATCAGCAGACGCGTGGCGTGATGGATAAGGCGTCTGACTCCGGTTGTGGTAGTTCTTCAGCTCTCAGAAGATTGCAGGTTCGGGTCCTGCTGCGGTTGTTTAATTAACTGGGCGGCACTTTTTTTGTTCTGAATCTGGCTTCAAACCGACCATTTTGACAGTCCCTCACCTGAAGCAACGGAAGGCCTTTTGCTTACATTAAGCTGATTGTACATTTTCAATATTGTAGATCTGTGTGCACGGGCATGATAAGCGGTGCAGTCGTCTGTCTTTCAGAGTATTTCTGCTTCGATGCAAAGAGCAGGAAATGGAATGGTTGAGAGCGGCACAGTGGTGGGACGAGATGGCCGAGAGGTTAAGGCGATGGACTGCTAATCCATTGTGTGTTGCACGCGTGGGTTTGAATCACATCTCGTCGTTATTGCGTTACACGTTTGATGCTGATAAACTTTCCGAGAATTTCACTGAATCTTACTTAAAATAGGTTTTGAAATGGAATTATCGTGAAAACCTCACAGGTGATTCTGGTCTGTGCCCCTGAATTGTTCATATCTTGTTAAAATTAAAACAGACCACTGGAATTATTTAACTTCTTGAATGAAGGTGGAGCAGAGATCGGCGATTGAGTACCATCTCTTCCTTCTTCCTTGCTCTGAGATTGGCACCGAATGAAAGACTAGCGGGAACATAGGCAAATGATTATAGGGAGCAGAACGATAACTTTCTCGTTTGGGAGGCAATGTAATTTCAAAAATATTCATCAACCTTAATGACGAGATTTTCTGTTTTAGTGTATTTGGTTGAGAGATAAATAATGGGCGAGAAATCCTCGTTCTTTTCGGCATACTCTCATGGGATCTGTGGCCTCGGTTTAACGTCTTACTAGAAAGACGGAACCGCCGAAAGCGCAGCACTACCTCATTACTGCACTGGAGTGTCAGCCTGGATTATGTGCTCAAGTCTCTGGAGTGGGGCTTGAGTTGTGCTCCACAGTGAGGAAGGATGTCAAGTCCTCACAGAATGTGCAGTGGAGATTTTCGAGAATGCACAAGGGATGAAATACTTCAATTATGTGCAGAGATGAGGAAACATTAATGCGCAGTGATTTTTATGACCTGTAATGCACTGCCTGAAAGGGTAGTGGAAGCAGATTCAATAGTAACTTTCAAAAGGTAATTGGATAAATACTTGAAAAAAATACTGGGCTTTGGTGAAATCACAGGGGAGTGGGATTAATTGGTTCGCTCTTTCAAGGAGCCGGCCCAGGCACGATGGGCCGAATGCCCACTTCTGTGCTGTAATATTCTATCATTCTATGATATCGAACTCCACGGCGTCACCTATAGGCGACAGATGCAAAGCTCTGCACAACTCTGCTTCAGTGGGATCTTGTTCCCCAGAGATGGGCTGCAATGCGCTGTCTGAGGCCACATTCGCTGCTTTTTGCCAGCAGCGGGTGATTGACGAGAGCTGCTTTTCGCGGCCTCACAAATTCGGGGCTCTAGAAAACAGCAACAAAGCGATGGACTTGTTGCTGTGTCTGAAATGCAGCTTAGAACAGTTGTTATTAACCGAGGCAGCCCTGCAGAATCTTAGAATGATCTCTCACAAATCAACTGAAGCCAGTCAGAAAGTGAATATCATTTTGCTTTTCAAAACAAACGGTGTGACTTTTGTTGTGGAAACATGGAGAGAGTCTGATCTGGCTCAGTGCGGTAATATCCATGTCACAGTGAACCAGCTCTCCTGCAACCTGTGCTGCCTCCCATCCGGCCTCTCGGGGCCTTGACTGCTCAGATGAATTCTGATTTCCGTGAAGCCAGTCTCAGGATTTATATATTTTTGATGTGCCTGCTATCCGACCGCAGGTAAATGTTGGGAATATCAGCCGGGCCCAGCTGGCTACATTTGCCGCTCTTTTGCTTTCTGTCAAAACACACTTTGAAACCTGAAACTGTGAGACAATAAGGTAAAGTTGCCCGATCGCTCGTGGAACCATCAATTGTTGAGCTCACAGCCGACCGTGTTAACTGATTGTGCCACAGAGACACAACCCTTTCCATACTGAACCACTATTCACCGACCTACAGCATCAGTCTACAGAGACCAATAAGGATCGATCATGTATTCCGAATTACTTTCGGTCTGCTGCAGATAAGCGGAGCATTAGAGACGGTACTTTGTACATTTAGAATTCCAACGCCGTGTCACGTCAGCCCACAGTTCTATTACCGTTCCAAGCCCTCTTTTACATTTGGATGACTTCCAACCTATATCCATGTTTGCTGACGACACTAAGTTATGCGGCACAGTAAGTAGTGTAGGTGGGAGCAGAAAGTTGCAAAGGAACATTGATAGATTAAGAGAGTGGGCAAAACTGTCGCCGATGGTGTTCAACGTGGGGAACTGTCAGATCATCCAATTTAGACCTAAGAGAGATGGATCAGAGTAATTTCAAAAAGGTGAGAAGTTAGGAACTGTGGAGGAGCAGAGAGATTTAAAAGCCCATGTACAGTAATTATTTGAAACTAATGGACAGGTACAAAAATTGTAAAAGTTTCATGGAATATCAACCTTCACCTCAAGGGGACTGGAGTACAAAGGGGTGGAAGTTCTGCTGGAGGTCTACAGGAAAGATAGGGAAATGGTGGAGGGGGGAGTGGCCTGAGTGATTAAGGATTAAGTCTATTCAATGTTAAGAGAGGATATAATGTGAGGTAAGCAGGCAGTGGAGACCTTACCGGTTGAATTAAGAAACAGGAAAGGATTTAAGACTGTAGTGGGATTTGTGTGTAGGCCCCCTGGTCGCAGCTCTGAAGTGCTAGATTGTATAACTGCAGAGGTTAGACAAGCGTGTAGTAAAGGCAGAGTGGTTCTAATGGAGGATTTTAACTTTCATATAGATTTGTATAAGAAGATTAACACCTATCAGAAGGGTAGTGAATTTATTGAGTGTGTCCGGGATTGTTTCCTACAAGTTTCCTTAGCAGAGGGGTCAAACACCAGGGGGCACAGATTTAAAGTAATTTAAAGAAATTGGTGGAAGATATAAAGGGGATTTGAGGGGAATTTTCTTCACCCAGAGGCTTGTGGGGGTCTGGAACTCACTGCCTGAAAGGGTGGTAGAGGCAGAAACCCAAACCACATTTAAAAAGTACTTGGATATGCACTTGGGATGCTGTAACCTGCAGGGCTACGGAGCAAGAGCTGGGAAGTGGAATTAGGCTGGATGGCTCTTTGTTGGCCGGCACGGACACGATGAGCCGAAATGGCCTCCTTCCGTACTGTAAGTTTCTATGATTTCTATGAACAGTATGTCCTAGAACCAACAAGGGGGCAAGCGATATTTGATTTAGTAATGAGTAACGAGCCAGATTTATTTATCAGCCTAAGTGTGCGTGAACATTTATTTCACAGCAATCATAACATGATCGAGTTCAACGTAGTGTTTGAAAGGGAGAAACGCGAAACAGCTACAAAGATTCTAGATTTCGGGAAGGCCGACTTCAACAGGATGAGACAGAGCCTGTCCACAGTAAACTGGGCCAATCTGTTCATAGGTAAAACGACAGAAGATCAGTGAGAGGTGTTCAAAAATAATTTAATATGACACAGAATCAGTTGATACCCCTGAGGGGCAAGAACTCTACTGCCCAAAAAACAGGCATGGACGACTAAAGAGGTAAGAGATCGTGTTAAAATAAAAGAAAAAGCAAACAAAAATGCAAAAAAATAGCACAGCTCCTGGCGAATGGGAAAGATACAAATAACAGAAAAGGGTCACAAACCAGATAGTAAGAGCTACAAAGAGGGAGTATGAAAAGAAACAGACTGGTGAAATGGGCAGACACATGGCAGATGAAAGTTAACGCAGAGAAGTGCAACGTGATATATTTTGGTCGGAAGAATGAGGAGAGGCAATGTAAACTAAATGGTACAATTTTAATGGAGCCGATTATTTCCTTTTCTCGGCTCCCTCTGGAGATCACTGGCCCCGAAAACGCTCAGAATGCTCTCCCAGAATGCAATTTATTAACCAGCACTAAATGGTACAAGTTTATAGAGGCTTCAGGAACAGGGAGACTTGTGGTGTGCGCACACAAATCTTTGAAGGTGGCAGGACAAGTTGAGGAGGCTGTTAAAAAGGACTTGTGATCCTTTCTTTTATTAATAGATGAATAGAGTATAAAGCAAGGAAATTATGCTAAACATTTATAAAGCACTGGTGAGGCCTCAGCTGGAGTATTGCGTTCAATTCTGGGCTTCACGCTGCTTTAGGAAAGAAGTCAAGGCCTTGGAGAGAGTGCAGAATAGAGTTACTGGAATGGTACCAGGGATGGGGAACCTCATTTATGCGAAGAGACTGGAGATACTAGGATTTTTCTCCTTAGAGCAGAGAACGCCAAGAGGAGATTTGACAGAATTGTTCAAAATTATGAATGGTTTTGATAAAGATAAAAAGGTGAAACCTTAAAAAGGAACATTAAATGTGATAAAATCTCGCCAGTCGCAGATGGGGGTCGAACCCATGATCTTCGGTTTACGAGACCGACGCATTACCACTTGGCCACCGCGCCGTATATCAGAATTTGACTTGAGCTTCATTGGCACGGAACCCCGAATCATTTCAATTCGGTTGAAACAGAACAGGCACTTGCACACAGAAATAAAATGAGACAGTGGAGCCGGCATATAACAGCCTCATTTACATGAATCCTTTCATAAAACCTTTCAGAGAATCATAGAATCATACATCACAAAAGAGGTCATTTGCCCCGTCGTGCTCTTGTAAGAGCAATCCAATTATTCCCAGCTCTTTCCACATACCCCAGCAAAATTTTCCAATTTAAGTATTTATCCAATTCCCTTTTGAAAATTGCTATTGAATCTGCTTCCACCACTCTTTCAGGCACAGCATTACAGATTATAACAACTCGCAATGTAAAAAAAACACCTCATCTCCCCTCCGGTCCTTTTGCCAATTAACTTCAGTCTGTGTCCTCTGTTGTCCTCTGGATATTGCCAGGACTGGAGAATTGTGGCTATGAGGAACGATTGGATAGGCTGGAGTTGTTTTCTTTGGAACAAAGGAGGCTAAGGGAGACTTAATTGAGGTGTATAAAATTATGAGGGGTCGAGCTAGAGTGGATAGGCAGCACCTATTTCAGTTAGCAGAGAGGTCGATAACCAGGAGGATATAGATTTAAAGTAATTGGTAGAATGATGACAGGAGAGTTGAGGAGAACTTTTTCACCCAGAGGGTGGTGGGGGTCTGTAACTCACTGCCTGAAATGGTGGTAGAGTCAGAAACCCTAATCTTATTTAAAAAGTACTGAGATATGCACTTAAAGTGCCGTAAACTGCAAGGCTACGGACCAAGAGCTGAAAAGTGGGATTAGGCTGGATAGCTCTTTCGGCCAGCGCAGGCACGATGGCCCTCCTTCTGTGCCGTAAATTTCTAAGATCCTATGATTCTAAGAGGTGGTGATTTCTCCTAGGTGTCCTGGGCATATCTGTATCCCACACCCAACATCACCAATGGGATCTCGCTGTGTGGAAATCGGCTGCCATGATTTCCTACATTACAAGCAGTGACTTCGCTTCAAAAAGTACTTCATTTTCTGTAAAGCACTTAAAAGAAAATCACCATTGTTGGGATGTGGGTGTCGTTGGCAATGCCAGAATTTATTGCCCATCCCTAATTGCCCTTGAGAAGGTGGTAATGAGCGCCTTTTTGAACCACTGCAGTCCATGAGGTGAAGGTACTCAGTGCTGTTCGGGAAGGAGTTCCCGGATTCTGGCCCAGCGACAATGAAGGAACGACGATATATTTCCAAATCAGGATGGAGGGGAACTTGCAGTGGTGGTGTGCCTATGCACTAGCTGTCCTTTTCCTTCCAGGAGGTACAGGTCGCGATTTTGGGAGGTGCTGTGGGAGATCCTTGGCACTTGTATAGCACGGTTGCTACTTTCCACGAATCAGCCCAAGCCTGAACGTCGTCCAGGTCTTGCATGCGGGCCAGGATTGCTTCATTATCTGAGGAGTTGAGAATGGAACTGAACACTGTGCAATCATGAGCGAGCATCCCAACTTCTGACCTCATGATGGAGGGAAGGCCATTTATAAAGCAGGTGAAGATGACCTCCTGCAGCGATGTCCTGGGTTGACATGATTGGCCTCCAACAACAACACCTTTATTTTTGCTAGTTATGTCTCCAGCAGTGTAGATTCACCGCACCCCCCCCCCACCCCAACCCCCCGCCCCCCCCCAACCCCCACCGCGATTCCACTGACTTCAATTTTACTCGGGCTCCTTGATGCAACACCTGGTCTAATGCTATTGTGATGCCAAGAGCAATCACTCTCACCTCCCCTTTAGTATTCAGCTGCTTTGTCCATGTTAGGATCAAGGCTGTAATGAGGTCTTGAGCCTGGTAGTCCTGTCGGGACTCAAACTGAGCATTGGTGAGCAATTGGGACGTCCCAAGGCCGTGAAAGGTGCTACAGGAGTGCAAGTTCTCTTTTTTACTCTTTAAAAACTACTAACACTTGCGTGGTTTATTTGTAGGAACAGATGGTGATCGAGCTGAAACCTTAACCCTACCTTCCTCTCCCCACAGACCCTGCCAGGGGTTCCCAGCATGGGCCGTTTTTAAATGTTAACATTAAATAGTTCTTTAGTTATTAATGACTTAGAAGACACAACAAAAAACCGATGACATGAAGATTGGTGGTACAGTAAGTGCTTTAGAGGGCAGCATATAATTACAAAGATATATTGATAGATGAAGTGAATGGGCGAAACAGTGGCTGATGGATTTCAACGCAGGTAAGTGTGTGGTCATCCATTTTAGACCAAAAAAGGGTAGATCCGAGTATTAATTCCAAAGCTCGGAACAGAGGAGTTCCAAAGTGATTTCAGCTCCATGTGCAGATACCACTAAAATGTAGCAGTAAGGTACAAAAATAATCAAACAATCTCATGGCATATTAGGTTTTATAACTAGGTGGCTTGAATATAAAGGGGAGGAAGTTATTCTACATCTATACAGACATCTGAGTGGACCACACCTGGAGTTCTGTGTACAGTTCTGGGCACCGCCCGTTAGAAAGGATAGACTGGCCTTGGAGGGAGTGCAGTGCACATTCACCAGAATGTTACCAGCGCTCCAACGGATAAAGTATGAGGAGAGATTACATAAACTGGGCTTGTACTTCCTGGAATATAGAAGGTTGTGGGATTTGATTGAGGTTTTTAAGATTCTGAAACGAATTGATAAAGTAGATAGAGATAAAACTTTATCCGCCGTTGGTCGGGTGTCTGGGACAAGGGGGACATAATCTTAAAATCAGAGGCAGGCCACTCGGGAAAGAAGTTAGGAACCATTTCTTCACGCAAATGGTGGTAGCAGTGTGGAACTCTCTCCCACACAATAGCAGTATATGCCAGCTCAATTAATAATTTAAATCTGAGATGGGTAGGTTTTTGCGAGACTCGGGTTAAAATGATGTGGAACCAATGCAGATGGATGGAGTTAAGACACAGCTCAAATAGGAATTAAGTGAATGGCGAACAGGCTCAAGGGGCTGAATGGCCTCCTCCTGTTCCTATGTTCGGTCAATGGGCAGAAAACCTACTGTAAAAGAAAAAAAAACGCTGTCTTGAGGATGAATTATAAATATGGCACCACCCTTGCAGGGATAATCGCGTTTTCAAACCAAAATGAGCTTTAGGTTTTACTTTCACCCCCATTACCTGAGTATTTACCAGGAGTGGGGTTCGGACCCACGCGGACGCACGTGCATTGGATTTTTAGTCCAACGCCTTAACCACTCGGCCACCCTGGTGATAGAAGCCCTGCCGCGCAATGCTGGAAATTTCGACAAATCCCTTGCAGACTCTAAGTTTAGTTTTCAGCGCAGAGCAAACTACACGTCAGCATAATCTGAAAGGGTGAGAGGATAAAACCATTTTCTAAAACTACGGACGGTGAAAAGTTGAACTGCAAAGACACAGCAGCTGTGCAAATAACGCATTGAGATGACCGTTCGTCCCTCGACAAGAATTCCTTCGGCTTTTAGCCCACAGAACATGTAACCCTCCCGTCAACACCGAACACCTTGGAAGGAATAATGTTAAAATGCACGTCAAACACCCAGGATCAGCAAGCTCAAACCGAACCAGCGCTTAAAGGGTTAACTCATCAGGTGCAGTGTAAAATGATGTGGGGAGCGATGGAGAGAGTGACGGAGAGAAAGTAATAGTTGGGCGATGGAACAGAGACCCAATTAGAAAGTGACTGAGACTGAGTGAGACATACAGAGAGACTTACACACGGAAAGAAAGACAGAAACAGAGAGAAATAGAGCGAATCATAGAGCGAGAAAAAGAGAAACATCACATTAAAGGTGAGAAAGTCCCTGCCGGCACGGACGGGAATTAAAGCTATGACCTGAGGTTTACAGGTGAAAACACAAGCTCACTGAGGTAGAGGAGTGTCGCATCATAGGCCCATAAAATGACGCACTTGCCCCACAGACCTGCACATTGTTCGCCATCAAGTATTTATCCAATTCCCTTCTGAAAGTGACTCTTGGATCAGAGATCGGATCTGCTGCCACCAACAGTTCAGGCAATGCATTCCAGATCATAACTACCCTCTGAGTAACAAAACAATCTCATCTCACCTCGCGTCCTTTTGCCAATTAAATTAATAATTTAAACCTGAGATCGATACATTTTTGTTAGACAAGGGAAGGAATGGATCAGGAGTCAAAGCAGGTGAGCGAAGTTAAGATCCAGGTCATTCATGATCTCACTGAATGACGGAACAGGCTAGAAGGGCTGAATGGCCCACTCCTTTACCTATTTTCTGTCAATCGGCGGAGCGCCTGTTGTAAATGTAGGAACGCTGCCTGGAAATGTGAAATATAAATATTAAAACTTCCTTTCTCATGATTACAATACTTCGACGAGTTATCACAATCGATAACATCCACCATTGGGGGACTCGGAATCCAAACGCAATGACGTACATTCGATCTTTGACTCGAATCCTTTAAACACTCGGCCATCCTGGTGATATAAACAGCGACGCGCAGTTGTACACAATTCAACAAATTCCTTTCACATCAAAATACAAATCCATTGATAATGCTAGTGATTTGAAAGCTGCTGTGGGAAATAAATAACATCAGTTACTTTCCAGTTTCCTGGTCCTCACCGTCTCCCTTTCACTGTGGGCGTCCAATCCCTCTATACCTCCATTCCCCACCAGCACGGCCGGATGACCCTCGCTTCTCCCTTGAACTGAGGCCATCACAGTCACCATCCACCACCACCCTCCTCCGCCTGGCTGAACTTGTATTGAACATACATTGAACTACTTCTCCTTTGAATCTACTCACTTCAACCAAATAAGCCCAGCTGCTCCCAAAGCTAACTTGACGACACTTCCTCCCACCTTGCTTCCTGTAATGACTCTATTCTTTTTTCTCAGTTCCTCCCTCTCCATCGCATCTCTTCTGACGATGCCACCGTCCGATACGTTTTCCTTTTTCCTCAAACGGGGAATCCCCTGCAACATGAAGGACAGGACACTCGACCGTGCCCGTTCTATTTCCCGCACTTCGGCTCTCACCCCTTCCCCTCCCACCCAGAACCACGATAGGGTTCCCCTTGTCCTCACCTTTCACCCCACCAGCCTCCACATTCAACGGATCATCCTCCACCATTTCTGCCACCCCCAGCGTGATCGCACCAAAAAACACATCTTCCCCTCCCCTCCGCCTTCAGCATTCCGAAGGGACCGCTCCCTCCGCGACACCCTGGTCCATTCCTCTATCACCCCACCACCCCTTCCCCTTCCCACGACACCTTCCCGTGCAAGCACTGGAGACGCAAAACATGCCCTTTTACCTCCTCCCTTCCCACTGTCCAGGTATCCAAACACACCTTCCAGTTGAAACAACGATTTACTTGTACTTCTTTCAATTTGGTATACTTTATTCGCTACAGACTCCTCTACATTGGGGAGACAAAACACAGATTGTGTGATCGCTTTGCGGAACACCTCAATTCAGTCCGCAAACGTAACCCTGAGCTTCCGGTCGCCTGTCATGTTAATTCTCCGCCCCACTCTCACTCTGACATCACTGTCCTCGGCTTCCTACACTGTTCTAATGAAGCTCAATGGAAGCTCGAGGAACAGCACCTCATCTTTCGAATAGGCACTTTACAGCCTTCCGGACTCAACACTGAGTTCAGCAATTTCAGATTCTAAACTCTGCTCCCATTTTTTTCGGACAGTCGCTGTTGGTAATGATTCTGCTGTTCCCTTTTACACTTCTTCAAGACGCATATTTTTTTCTTTACGTGTCCCATTCCCATCCTCTTTCCCTTTTGTCATGTCATCACTCCTACCGTCCACCCTGTCACTGACCTTCCCTCTTGTTCTTTCCTCGCCGCCCCCTTTTCCTGCTTACATCTCTAACTTTTCCCAGTTCTGATGAAATGTCATCGACCTGAAACGTTAACTCTGTTTCTCTCGCCACTAATGCTGCCTGACCTGCTGAGATTGTCCAGCAATTTCAGTTTGTATTTCAGAGTTCCAGCATTCGCAATATTTTGCTTTAGAAAAAGTAACATCACTGCTATGGATGTGAGGCTGGGTTATCAAGCGGTAATGCGTCGGTCCTGCGAAGCGAAAATTACCGGTCAACCCCCGTCCGTGTCAAGTGCCTTGTTGACCTCCTGTTGTTCCGAGCATCCCATCATGATCTCAGATGGCAATAATTCAGCAGGTCCACCGACCCGTGAGTTTGAAGATCCATTGAATGTTCCTCAGTCCGTTAATTTTCCCAATCCTTTGCTAAGTGTCTTCATCTGAAGTCACCTGCTCAAAAACATTACTATCTGTTTCTCACAGGACTAAATAAAGCACACCGAGTCAGAGGATTGAGCATCCTAGAGTGACACAGAACTGAAGGCGGCTTTTCGGCCCATCAGGTCTGTGCCGGCTTTGTGAAAGATCTATCCAATTAGAGACACGACCCTGCACTTCCGTCATTTTTTTTCCAATACACTTTTGAATCTGCTTCGATCTCCCATATTGAGGTAATAATGCAAACCTAAGCGAATGGTCGCTGGAATAGTTGGACCAGTGAATCATCTTAAAGTATTCTAACATTGCCCCTTTAGACCCAGCATTTGAGAAATCACCCTGAGCCAATTAACTTTCTTTCTGTCTTTACCGTTGATCTGCTTGGAGTTTACAATCGATTACTGTTACATTGATGTCAGCACACCGAACGGCTCTTTTGGTCTTATTTCATTTGTTGATAATTATGCCTGAGTTCCCCCGCACTCCAGGCTTGGGAGAGCTCTCTGCTGACACAGCTCCTTGTTTTCCTCTTCAATTGTGTAAGGGTTTGTCTGAGCAATACGCACACGATGATAACCCCGGCGTTCTATAATCTCTTTTAGTTTTAGTGTCGTGTGCATCGTATCAACAATTGTGAGTGTCTGAGAGCATATCACTGTGCACTGAGTAACATCATGCTTGGTCACTGGTATCAGGACCTCATGATCTATCTTGGTGACCTGGGTCGGTTCAAGGCAGAAAGAGGAGCGGGTGACAGGGCAGGTGAGGGGCCCGTACTCACAAGAGGCTGCGGCCGTAGTGACACAATAGCGCCCCTGTGCGACACAACTAGGTTTAGTTTGTCTCTGGTGCCAGCTTGTTACAGACATGGTGTAATTTGCAGTTTCTTTATTCCAAACCTCTCTCAGGTGACATCACAGAATCCCCACAATGCAGATAGAGGCCATTTCGGCACATCGAGCCTGGACCGACACATATCCCACCCTATCCCCGTAACCCCACGTATTTAGTCCCCCTAACACTAAGGGTCAATTTATCATAGCCAAATCAATCTAACCCGCACATCTTTGGCCTGTGGGAGGAAACCGGAGCACCCGGAGGAAACCCACGCAGACACGGGGAGAATGTGCAAACTCCACACAGACAGTCACCCGGGGCCGGATTCGAACCCGGATCGCTGGCGCTGTGAGGCAACAGTGCTAACCACTATGCCACCGTGTTGCCCATGCCTGGCGCTCTCCATCTTTCTTTTACTTGCACCATCTACGGTGGGAAGGGCTGATATTCCTAATGCAATTCTTCTCCAATATCCCAACTTTTTCTACTGCCCATACCTTTATGGATCCATGGGTCGTTACTATTGGCAGGGCAGGAATGATCCCTCGCAGACCCTTAAGTTTACCATGGCACGGGTGAGACGTAGCCCAGACTCTGCCCAACCTCCTGAGTTCACAAGTGGGAAGCGTGAAATCATCACCTTCCATTCTGCCAGCTGTTTATTTGTCACAAACGTGGGAATTCGGTTGTTCTCGATATCATCCAATCCCTGTTGTATTGGGGAAAGAAGGAATATCCCATACATGCTGCATGCAACTCCCTTTGAGGCGTCATTTGAAGCCTGAGCATGCTATTGGATGGTGCATTAATTCTGTCCTGCAATTTATGTTCATTGGACACCCGGTCCGTCACTGAGAACAACACCTGTCAAACCTCCCGTCCCTGGTCCTCGAACATCTGTTTCTCCTTTAGCAACATTCCTTTAAGCTGCCGTTGCATATTTTGCTCGCTCTCAACCAAGGAACCAATGGCCATCCTATTGCACCTGGCAGTGTCTCCCGGCTCCAAAATCCAACCACTGCCCCCCGGCTCCAATACAAAACCACTGCTCCCAACACAGCTACAATACCCAACCGCTGCTCCCACCACAGCTACAATACTCAACCATTGCCCCCTGGCTCAATTCCCAACCATTGCCCCTCGGCTCCAATATCCAACCACTGCCTCCAGGCTCCAATACCCAACCATTGCTCCCCGGCTTAATACCCAACCATTGCCGCCCGGCTTAATACACAACCATTGCCCCATGGCTCAATACCCAACCATTGCCGCCCGGCTCAATACCCAACCACTGCTCCCCGGCTCCAATACCCCACCACTGCGCTCCAGCTCCAATACCCAACCACTGCTCCCACCACAGCTACAATACCCAACCACAGCGCCCCGGCTCCAGTACACATCCACTGCTCCCCGGCTGCAATACACAACCATTGCCACCCGGCTCCAATAACCAACCATTGCTCCCTCCACAGTTACAATACCCAACCATTGCCCCCCGGCTCCAATACCCAACCATTGCTTCCACCACAGCTACAATACCCAACTATTGCCCCCCGGCTCCAGTACCCAACCACTGCACCCCGGCTACGATACACAACTATTGCCCCCTGGCTCAAATACCCAACCTTTGACACCCGGCTCCAATAACAAACCATTGCCCCCGGCTCCAATACACAACCATTGCCCCCCCGGCTCCAATACCCAACCATTGACCCCCGGCTCCAATACCCAACCACTGCCCCCTGGCTCCAATACCCAAACATTGCCCCCCCCCGTCTCCAATACCCAACCATTGGCCCCCGGCTCCAATACCCAACCACTGCCCCGCAGCTCCAATGCCCAACCATTGCCATCCAGCTCAATATCCAAAAACTGCTACCCCAACTGCTCCAATACCCAACAATTTCCCCTCGGCTCCAATATCAAACCATTGCTGCCCAGCTCCAATACCCAACCACTGCCACCTGGCTCCAATACCAAACCATTGCCCCCCTGCTCCAATACCCAACCATTGCCCCCCGGCTACAATACCCAAACATTGCACCTCAGCACCAATATCCAACAATTGCCCCCAGCTCCAATACACAACCACTGCCCTCAGGCTCCAACACCTAACCATTGCCCCACGGCTCCAATAACCAACGATTGCCAACTGGCTCCAATACCCAACCACTGCTCCCACCACAGCTCCAATACCCAACCACTGCTCCCACCACAGCTATAATACCCAACCACTGCGTCCCGGCTCCAATGTCCAACCATTGCTCCCGTCTCCAATACCCAACCATTCGGCCCCCGGCTCCAATGCCCAAACATAGCCCCCCGGCTCCAACACCCAACCATTGCGCCCCGGCTCCAATACCCAACCACTGCCCCCAGGCTCCAATACCTAACCATTGCCCCCCGGCTCCAATACACAGCGATTGCCAACTGGCTCCAATACCCAACCATTGCTCCCACCACATCTACAGTAACCAACTACTGCCCACACCACAGCTCCAATACCCAACCATTGCCCACCGGCTTACAACCATTCTCCCAGTGCCCCTCGGCCCCAATACCTAACTATTCTCCCACTGCCCCCCGGCTCCAATACCCAACCATTTCCCCACTGCCCCCCGGTTCCAATACCCAATCAGGTGTTGTATTTATGTGGTTTTGCTTATAATCATCTGAGCTTAAAGTAAATGATTTTCGATGTTTGCTTATGATAAGTACATGAATTGAGTACAATTTGTATTCTGGTAATTACTTGTAACCTCTTGTGGATTTTTCTGTAAAAGAAGTTTCACAGATTCATTGGGTTTTGTGTTGTCTGTTCCACGGGTCTGAACTCTATAAACTGTCAGACAATCAGAACGTCTTACACCTCCCATCTGCACCAGTTCTCGAGCCACACGTTAACATGTCTTATCTTACTTCCCCTATACGCTCTAGCACGTGACACTGGGAATAATCCAGAGATTACTACCTTTTTTGGTCCTGCTCTTTAACTTCCTCCCTTGCTCTGGAAAATCTGTTTGTAGGACCTGAGCCCTTTCCTATCTCTGTCATTGGTTCCGACATGCATCACGACTTCTGCCTGTTCATCTTCCTCTCGCAAAATGTTAAGCACCCTATCAGTGATGTCCATCACCCTGGCATCAGGGAGGCAACACACCCTGCGAGACTCACGATGACGGATGCTGCAACGCCTGTCTATCCCCCTGAATATCGAATCCCCAATGATACGGAATGTGTTCGCTTTGCTGCGCCCCCTGTGCAGCCATTTGCCCCAAGAAGCCGTTTAGCAGATTCACTCAACTCTCTCTTCACCAAGCTCTTTGCTCTGGGATGCACTCCCCCGGGGTGTCGTCACCGTCACCGGTATCAGCAAGGAAAACCGGGTTGGGAGTGCCAGATTCGCGGGGGACTCCTGCACGGTCTGCCTCTTCCTAACCTGCCGATTGGGCACCCATTTACTCCCCACCTGAACTCTCTGTAGCTGTAGGGTGACCATCTCCTGGAACGTTTGCTCCAGGAATTTCTCATCCTCCCGAATGGCCTGCAGTGACTCCCGCCGCTCCTCAGTCTCAGAAACCCTGAGCTCCAGCAACTGGAGGCACTTCCTGCACACGTGGTTGTCCAGGACACAGGAAACTTTCTGAAGCTGCTAAATGCCACAAGAATTGCAGGCAACGGGCCTCAGCTGCCCCTTGACTTTGATTACAGTTGGATATGTATTTGAAATGAACTGATTTCCAGGGTTATGAATAAAATGATGGGGTCAGGGTTCAAATGTTACAGCTCTTCAAAGAGCCGGCACTGGCACGACAGGCTAAATGGCCCCCATCTAGTGCTGTAAGCTTCTATGGTTCTATTATTTTATTTAGAAGTATATATTGAGTTTAGCACCCCTTACTCCTACTAATTATTTAATTATTGATGTATATCAGAATTTTATTTAATGCCATTCAGATTCCTTTAATGTTTCTATCCTGAACTTAGTTAATTTAAATTTTATCCCGACAACTAATTAATTACTCTATTTTTGTGTATTTACTGTTGCTCCTTGATTTAAATTACTGAGCAGCTTCTTCCCCCTCTGCACCGAAGTCCCACTCTCACCAACTTCCCATCATCACTCTGTTTAGCAGATTCACCCAACGCTGTCTTCACCAAGCTCTCTGCTCACGGCAGGTGGAAAACACTTCTCCATTGAAAACACATCATGTTCATATTATTGTATTATTATTCTATCAGCCCCGGGGTTTATTGTTTGAATATATCAGGAGATTCATGCTCGTTCTGTTAAAGCAGAATGACAATGAGTGCAGTGGGAAATGTGAAGAAACAGCAGCAATTTCTTTCTGCTCACTGTACACACTGAGGGCGATTATTGTTGAGAAGCAGCCGCGGTGGAATCCGCAGTCCGCTGGCCGTTCTTCACCTTAACTGTGAGCCCCATTTTATAAATATTGTGATGTAACTTTAAACACAATAGATGGCAATACATTCAACTACAATATAGATTCACGCTTCCCTCTTCTGAGCATTGTCTGATTTATAGTCAAAGTTTCCGTGAAATAAATGTACCGTGGAGATACCGGCCAGGACACCGGGAGAATTATTTGGGATGGTTTTACGATGTTGAAGAAGTACCGGACAGGTGCCCGTAGAGTTCCTTCTTTCCTATATTTGGTTCAATCCGTCACACACGGATTGGGTGTATGGCAGGTCATCCATTCACCACTTCCTTTAATTTCCCCAATTGGCTTCCCGCTCTTCTCAGAGAGATTCTTTCGCTCAACAGGACACCTGCAAGCTGTCGGTTCCAACAATCCGGGAAGCTCCACCTCCGCTTCGATACGATGAAGCGGGCCTTCAGGGAGGCCGTGTGTCAGCCGTGGCTCAGATGGTGACAACCTGAATCAAAAAAACTTTGGTTCAGAGACTTGAGCACTCCAGTGCCGCACTGAGGGAGTGCTGCACTGTCGGAGTTGCAGTGTTTTAGCTGAGACGTTAAACCCAAGTCCCGTCTGCCCCCTCAGGTGGGTGTAAAAGATCATACGGCACTATTTCGAAAAAGAGCAGGGGAGTTACCCGGGCACCTGGCCAATATTTATCCCTCAATCCACTCAAAACAACAGATTATCTGGTCATTGTCACATTGTCGTTTGTGGGAGCTTGCATTGCACAAATTGGCTGCCGCGTTTCATAAGAACATACGAAAAAGGAGCAGGAGTTGGCCATACAGCCCCTCATGGCTGAACTTCCACCACAACCTCAGATTCCCGCCCTATCTCCATATCCCTTGATTCACTTAGTGCCCAAATATCTATCGATCTCAGTCTTTACCATAATCATCGTCTGATCATCCAAAGCCCTCTGGAGTTTCCTCTCTCTCTGGCCCCATTTACCTGCCCTGACCCTCATCCCCCCTTTCTCTGGCCCCATTTACCTGCTGCTGACCCTCATCCCCCCATTCTCTGACCCCATTTACCTGCTGCTGACCCTCTTCCCCCCATTCTCTGACCCCATTTACCTGCTGCTGACCCTCTTCCCCCCATTCTCTGACCCCATTTACCTGCTGCTGACTCTCTTCCCGCTCTCTCTGGCCACATTTACCTGCTGCTGACCCTCTTGCCCCCTCACGCTGACCCCATTTACCTGCTGCTGACACTCTTCCCCCTCACACTGACCCCATTTACCTGCTGCTGACCCTCTTCCCCCTCACACTGACACTATTTACCTGCTGCTGACCCTCTTCCCCCTCACACTGACACAATTTACCTGCTGCTGACCCTCTTCCCCCATCTGTCTGACCAAATTTCCCTGTCATGACCCTCATCCCCCCTCTGCCTGACCCCATTATACTTTCTCTGACCCCCATCCTCTAGTCTCCCCATCCTCCGACCCCCATTTCCCCTCTCTTTCCACGAGGCCCCAATCTCCCCCTCCAATCCCATTCTGCAGTCTTCCTTTCTTCCCCCGGCTCCCGAGGCCCTCACTGAATATATATGGGCCTTGGTGTTGGTGCAGCGCAGATTCACTAGAGTTTTACCTGATCTAAAAGTGTTAAATTACGAGGACAGGTTGCAAAAAATATGGCTTCCATTCCCTTGAGTAAAGGAGATTGAGGGCTGATCTGTAAGAAGTGCTTAACATGTCAAACGATTAAATAGGGTAGATACCGGGATACCTGGTGCAAGAATCATGAAGAAGGGGACATCATGTAGAACTCGATACCACAAGCATTAGTTGAGTGAAATTGCAAAGTTGTATTTAAGGGGAAGCTAGATAAACACATGAGGGTGAAACGACCAGAAGGCCATGGTGATGGACTGAGAGGAGGCTCGTGTGGAGCAGAAACACCGGCATGGACCAGTTGGGTCGAATGGTCTGTTTCTGTGCTGGATATTACATGTAATTCTATGCAATAAACTCAACATTATATTTAGGTCATTCAGGAGCGAAATCAAGATGCACTTTTTCACACGATGGGTGGTGGAAATTTGAAATTCTAACCCACAAAAAGCTGCGGATGCTGGGGATCATTTGGACCTTTCATGGCTGTGATCGATACATTGTTGTACGGTGAGGATATAAAGTAGCAAAGCCGGGGAAATGGAGCTGAGCTGCAGATCAGCCATGATCAAATTGAATGGCGGAGCAGGCCCGAGACGCTGAATGACCTACTCCTGCTCTGATTGCACCTGTATTACACGGTCTGACCTTCGATAATATCACTGGAAAGATCAAAGTGAAACTACCGGGAATGGATAAAAATAGAAAATAATGAACTGAGCAGAAACTCGAAATCCCACCGCAGCCCGCCGAGTCCTGGGGGATGGAGATTTCCACAGAGATTCTGCTCCAAATGTGGCCCAATCTATTTCAATAGTGTACAGTACCCTATACCTGGGTTATCCCTCTTAAAACTGAAAGGGCTCTGCTTTAACATCACCTGCAATCTTTATCGAATGTGGATTTCAGTGAAACCGAGGATGTTTCGAGCCCGTGTCCATGGTTACATCTTTCTACCTGATATTTTAGATTTATTTTATTCCAGGTTTTGTTGCAAAGCCCGAACTCTTCCCGTCCTAAAGACATAAATTCCTCGCTCAATTGCCTGCCTGAACTCCCACATTGAAAGGGCTGAGTTTGGAGCGGCGGGGGCGGTGTAAACATTGAAACATGTTTGAGAATTGGTGGAATTCAGTTGGTGCATCGACAGGAGTGAACCGTGTGACGTCACAGAGGGGAAACTGAAGCTGCTTCTGTTTAAGGTGTTGCAGCGATGCCGTCAGTGCCCGGCTTTCAGTACATTGACAGATAGAAATGTGAGCAAAATATTATTCCAATCTTTGGGCGTTTTCATTTCAAAACACTTGTAATATCAATTTGGAGATAATTAGTGCAGCACAAACATTACAGTGAAGGGTGTTGACGCGCTGCCCAAATGACTGGAAGTAATGTCAATACTCCTGCTGTTTCCTGATCCCACGGGAAGTGTCCCTCGATTATAAATAATGGATTTCTCTTAATCTCTCATCTCACAGATTCAGTTGAGCCCTGTGTCCAGTGCCAAGAGTCAACATCACTTCTCAAACAGAATGAGAGTTCCGTTCACCGCGTATCCATTTACCGAGTTACCGCCAGTTATACAGACAGTAATGATTTACTATCCGATTATAGCATCCGTTGGAATCCCCGGTAAGTGATTATATTCCATTACTAAAGTTGTGAATCAGGGGTTAACTGTGTTCCTGCTCTTATCTCGGTAACTGTCCTTTTTTCACTGTTTTTTCCCCAAGTCAATTTAAAGCCAGAAATTCAGTGACTGTATTTCCCGCTTTCCCTCGTTCATTGACTGATAACTTGTTGAATTTTTAATGTTCTTTAAACCCCCAGAAAAACTGCAGATTATTTTCTTCATTAAATGTCTTTCAAATTATTCCGTTTCAAATGAGAACCAGTGCAGTTTGTGGTTCAATGGATTATTTTAATTCCATTGTTTACATGGCCGAACAGCTTTTCTCTCTTCCCCTTCTTTCTGGTAGCTCTCGGAAATATCTGACAAGGACTATATTTTACTGAAAATTCACTGTGTTGTAAATTGCTGTAGTTTCTCCTCCTCTGACTCCCGCTGGGGACTGATCCACTGACGGCCGCTCCTGGACATATACCTGGGAATCTGGACAATCGGGACTGGGATTTGTTCAGTCCCATTAATCAGAATCTTTCCGCTGTTCTCGGTCTGTTTCCAGCAAAGTGCTGGGTATTGTTCCTGGTGATCACACTCCATGCCGAGGGAGGGTTTCTGCTCCATGCAGGGGCACAGACTCTCCCCTGATCTTCTCCCCTGACCGGTCACCAGCCTGTTCTCAGACTCCTCTTCACCCACCGGGCGGGCATTGTTCTGCCTTCAGCCGGTGGGAGGCAGCTGGTCTCTGTTACATCCCTTCCTGCAGCTCAGACCGGGAATCCAATGCAGTGAGAGAGCGATTGAAACAATGCAGCGGCGCTCTGTGAAACTCTCCTGGGTTTGTCCCCATTTGAAAAATCCGTTGCAGTTTCCATCACCCGCATTTTTCCCATAGCACCGATTAGAAGCCGGGTTCTGCTCCCTTTATATTAACCGGACACTTTTATTGCTCAGATCACACACTTGCAGGTTGATATACCACCGGCTGAACTCTCAGCAAGCCTGGCCGCCCGGTGAAACCGCCTGCTCGATAACAAGTCATATTTAAGTCCCTTCTGATCCTTACAATTAGAAGATATTTGTAAACACATTTACCCAGCCTGTCCCCATATCCCTTCATCACCTCTTCCTCCATCCACCTATCCACTCTACTCTGAAACTGAGCAGAGCTTCTGCCTCAGCCACTAACTCTGGAACTGAATTCCACCGCCTCCCAACTCTCTTTCTAAAGAGGTTGCTCACGCTCTCTTTTCCAAATGTTCCGAATGTCTTCTATTCAATATTGTATCTATGACGCGTGGTTCTTGACCGCATCATTTAGTGGAATCAATCTGCTTCTATCTACCTTCTCCCATCCTTCCATCATTTTAAACACTTTTATCACATCGTTCTGCAATCTGTGTCTGTGTTACATTCCTCTAGCTCAGATTCATAGTTTAGTGTGACAGAGCCCAGGGTATGAAACCGATATATTTTAAACTTTACTTTAAAAGGAATCAAAAATTCTGCCCTTCAGCTGGGAAACTGAAATCTCACATTCAGTGGACTGAGTTCCCAACACCCGGTGCTACTAAAACTTCCAGGTTTTTTGAACAAATGTGATCGGCATCAAAATGCAATATTTTGGCTTTTGGTTTTAAAACTCTGCCAAGTCTTTTTAAGAATGTTACTCAGTAAGGACAGGGTGAAGTGAGTTGTCTCACTGTCCCACTGACTCTCACCAATCTCAGGGACAATGCAGCCTAATGCTCCCACTGGAAGCTTCGCTCCTGTATTAATAAGGGTTTCGCTGAATGTATCAGCTCACAGGGTCAGTTGTGGCTCGGTGTCCCGCAGCAAGTCTCCGCAACATTTCTCAGAGATAAATAAAGTTGAATGTATTGTCTATCTGTTTGCCGTGTTCCAGTTCTACAGGCGGTGTTTGGTGTTCCGCTAACTGATTCTGAACTTACTGACTTTGTGAATCAGGGTTTAATTGTGTCACTGGTCTTGATACGTGTCCGATATTTTTTTCTGTTCCTTCTGAAGCATTTGTTCTGCTGTTTCCAAATCAATGTCAGAATTTAATTGAATAGCACATCCTCCTGTCCGCCATCTTCCTTGAGTGATATGTTCATTGAGATTATAATGCACTTATAATGTCCAGCAAAAGCTCCAATTGTTATCTTCATTCAATGTCCTGTCAGCGGGTGTAATTTTAACTGTAAATATCGTCAGCACACGATGTAATGGAATGTTGGTCCCCATATTCTGAAGTTGCACTGCAGTGTCAGTTATTTCCCTGCTTCAGATAAGGTTTCGCACAGAGATTATTAACAAAAGTGAGATCGCACATAATTGGAGGTAACCTTGTGAGACGGGTCGGTAGTTGGTTGCGAGGAAGCAGACACAAAGTAGGGATAAATGTTGATGGGTCTTTGTTTTTTTGTCACAAGGGTGTTTAATTCGAAAGTGAGCAAGTGATGCTTCAGTTATATCGAACCTTGTTCAGACCCCATCTGGAGCACGAGGTTCAGTTTTGGGCACCGCCACCGCAGGAATAATGTATTCGTCTTGGAGGGAGTTCAGCGCAGATTCACCTGAATTACACCGGGGCTTAAAGGGTTAAATTGTGAGGACAGGTTGTATAAATTTAGTTTGTATTCCTTGTCTTTGGAATGTTGAGGGGTGATATAATCGAGTTATTTAAAACGATAAAGTGATTCGATAATGTAGATGCAGATAAACTGTTTCCTGTGGTGGGGATTGGAGAACGAGGGGACATGATCTTAAAATGAGAGCGATGCCATTTAGGAGTGAAATCAGGAAACACTTTCTCACACAAAGGGCAGTGAAAATCTGGAACTCGTTTTCCCAAAAGCCTGTCAATGTTTGTTCAATTGAAATTTTTGAATGTGATGGATATAATTTTTTAAGGTATGGGTATCAAGGGATATGGAACCAAGACGGGTAAATGGATTGCAGTGCAGATCATCCAGGATCTCATGGAATGTCGCAAAAGGCTTGTGGAGCTGAATGACTTCCTCCTGTGTCCCTGTGTTCCTGTGTGTCAAGCACCCCGAGTCATCATCATTTCTGCAATGGGAGTTCTATTAATCGCGTGTAACTGGTATAACATTTTCTGAAGTTTTCCTTGCAACCCTTGGAGTTCCCGGTGAGCCATTGTAACCGGTTATTGATTGTATAAGTCCGTGCCTCGCTGGATTACTGCTCTCCTTGCGGGTCTGGTCATGTGCTGTGTTTGTCCGGAAGTGATTACTTTGCAGATTACGGGTCAGTTTCAGAAATTCGACAATATCACGCCCTAACATTCCTCCCTCTTCCTTTTACGATATGCTTTTTGATATTATAATATTCTATGCTTTAATGTTTATATTCGGGACATTGTACGGACAGTGAGCCGAAGTGCTGCGAAGATTAGTGGTCGCCCAGAGGATCGGGATTTTTTTTAGAAACCAGCAAAGGATGACTAAAAAAATTATAAAGAGGGAGAAGATAGAATATGAGAGTAAACTAGCAAATAATATGGTTGTAATATACCAAAATTCCCTTAATTCTGGAGCGGTCCCAGCGGATTTGAAAACTGCAAATGTAACGCCACTATACAAGAAAGGAGGGAGACAGAAAGCAGTAAAGCAATTATGGTAAAATGCAGGAATCCATTATTAAGGAGGAAATAGCAGGACATTTAGAAAATCATAAGACAATCAAGCAGAGTCAACATTGTTTTATGAAAGGGAAATCGTGTTGAGTTCTTTGAGGATGTAACAAACAGGGTGGATAAAGGGGAACCAGTAGATGTAGTGTATTTGGATTTCAAGAAGGCATTCGATAAGGTGCCACATAAAAGGTTACTGCACAAGATAAGAGCGCATGGGGTTGGGGGTAATATATTGGCAAGGAAAGGGAATTAGCTTACTAACAGAAAACAGAGAGTCGGGATAAATGGGTCATTTTCCGATGGGCAATCAGTAACTAGTGGGGTGCCACAGGGATCAGTGCTGTGGCCTCAACTATTTACAATCTATATTAATGACTTGGATGAAGGGATCGAGTGTACTGTAGCCAATTTTGCTGATGATACAAAGAGAGATTGGTTAGCAAGTTGTGAGGAGGACACAAAGATTATGCAAAAGGATATAGATATGTTAAGTGAGTGGGCAAAAATTTGCAGATTGAGTATAATGTGGGAAAATGTGAGGTTATCCACTTTGGAAGGAAGAATGAAAAAGCGAATTATTATGTAAATGGAGTGAGACTAGAAAATGCTGCGGTACAAAGGGATCTGGCAGCCCTAGTACATGAAACACAAAAAGTTAGCATGCAGGTACAGCAAGTAATTACGAAGGCTAACGGAATGTTGGCTTTTATTGCAAGGGGTATGGAGTATAAAGGTTGCGAAGTTTTGATGCAACATTACAGAGCGCTGGTGAGACCGCACCTGGAGTACTGCGTGCTGTTTTGGTCTCCATATTTAAGGAAGGATATACTTGCATTGGAGGCAGTGCATATAATGTTCACTAGGTTGATTCCTGCGATGAAGGGGTTAACTTATAAGCAGGTTGGGCCTATACTCACTGAAGTTTAGAAGAATGAAAGGTGATCATATTGAAACATATAAGATTCTGAGGGGGATTGACAGGGTGGATGCTGAGAGGATGTTTCCCCATGTGGGGGCATCTAGAACTAGGGGGCAAAGTTTCAGAATAAGGGGATAGCCCATTTAAGAAGGAGATGAGGAGGAATTTCTTCTCTCAGAGAATCGTGAATCTTAGGAATTCTCTACCCCAGAGAGCTGTGGAGGCGGAGTCATTGAATATATTCAAGGCGGAGATTGACAGATATTGAACTACAAGGGAGTCAAAGAGTATGGGGAGAGAGCGGGAAAGTGGTGTTGAGGCCAAGATTGGATCAGCCATGATCTTATTGAATGACGGAGCAGGCTCGAGGGGCCGATTGGTCTACTCCTGCCCCTGTTTCTTATGTTCTTATGTTCACACTGTCCTACAATTAAGTCATGATGTTCCTTACTCATATCAAGCTGATAACCGATTATATTTCACATGTCCTATAATTAACCGATGATGTTCCTTACCCATATCAAGCTGATAACGGATTATATGACACACTGTCCAACAATTAACTCATGATGTTCCTTACCCATATCAAGCTGATAACGGATTATATGACACACTGTCCAACATTTAACCCATGACGTTCCTTTCCATGTCAAGCTGACAACTTGCCATACGACACATTATCCTGAGTCAAACACTGATATTGTTTTTTGTTTCTTCTGAATGTTCAGTTGTATATATATCCCATATCCCCTAGGATGTAATTATGGATAGTTTTCCACACCAGGGACACAGATTCTCCTAATTTCTCATTGGGATTAATATTACAGATGGATTCGTCCAGTTCAGAGGTAGGACCTTCCCTTTCAGTCTCTCTGTAGCTGATTCTCGGCAGGTACTTTGTTGTCCTGGGTTGGACTGCAGCCGCTATTGTCACTTGCACTGGTCTTTGCTGCGATCTCGGAATCCCCGCCATCACCTCCCTCTGAAGTTTAATTCATTATTAGAGGTGACAGAAGCGAGGTCGGGAGTGTGCTCCCTGTTACATCGTGTACTTTGGAAGGTTCAATCATTCCTGGGATCACAGGACAAGTTCAGGTTGTTTGTTGCTGCTCACATCTGACCTTCCCCCCCTTGTGGTCATTGTTGGAGTTTGCCCAGATGATGTTGCACTGTTCAAGCCGCCGATGTCAAGACCTGGGGTTTCCAGCGAGGGAAAGTCGGTTGATCAGGTGGACTGTCCATCTGGTCGTTTGTAAACAGAAACTGGTCGAGTTCAACCACAACAAGTCCCTTTGTAACATGGCGTTTGACATTTGATTTTTCAACAGTTTTTAGTCATGACCACCAGTTTGAGAATACAACCTGACAAATCCGAGCCACTTTCGCGCCCCGCCTGTTATCTGCTCCCCTCTCCTGCTCACGGATTCCATAGCCGCCGTTTGATCTCACCCTCGGTGCTCCCCGTTTAGCATTTACCGCATTTCAGGCCGGGCTTCATTCTCACTGCTCCTCAACCATCATTTATCTCCCAATTTATAACTAACCATTCAGTTCTTATTTTCAATCACTTTTCTTTGGTTTTCTTTTCATTCGTTCTCCGTCACTGAACTGCTACTTGTTGCTATTAATTATAACTCATTATCTCGCTGTACATTTGCTCGTACAATTAAAGCGCCGGTAATTTCCTCGGAACTCCGCCAGGTTTCCTCGCCAATTCCGACGAAGCTGCGGCGGTGGAACGGGATCAGCTCTGAGGAAATTCCCAGAGAATCCATTTTGTTCATGTTTTACTCTTTGCTGGAGACGTTTATTTTCACTTATTTACTCCAGACTCTCATATACTGAACATTGCAATTTTATGTTAAAATCGTTTTCAACTGCACAATTCTAGCAGCGGCAAAGAGTTCAGTTCCGACTCCCAGATCCTGCAGTAAAGTACATTTCACACCAAATACTGTGAAACCGACTCCCTTGCTGTAACCTGGTGGCTGAATCCTTGTTTCTATTTGTTTCCCTTTTACAGCTAACGTGATGACGATTCTGATCCTGTCCCGGGGAAAATGCGGTCTCTCCAGATGTATCACCGCTACCTGGTGGCAATGGCAGCGGCGGATCTACTGGTCATTATCACTGATATGATACTGATTCGGATAAGGATAATTATTTCCCTACTAACTTCCTGTCCATCACGCCTGTATGTTCTTTTCACATCGCCCTGGTCCGTGCAGCCACGGATATTTCTGTCTGGTTAACAGTCGCTTTTACTTTTGATCGTTTTATTAACATTTGTTGCCAGAAGCTGAGGACTAATTATTGCACCGAGAAAACTGCAGCCGTGGTTATAGGAACCGTGTGTCTGCTGTTCTGTTTAAAAAACATTCCCTGGTACTTTACATTTGATCCCTTGTATACAGTGGACAAAGTACCCTGGTTCTGTCATGCAAAACTAGAGTATTACACTGCAACTGCGTGGGTAGCATTTAGCTGGATTGATCGCTGTTTCACCCCACTGCTCCAATATTCCTGATATTGCTGCCCAATGCTCTGACCGTAGGACACATTTTGGCGGCCAGTAGGGTCCGCAGGAGGCTGAGGGGCAGCAGAATGATGCGAATGACAATGATCCGGAGATGGAGAACCGAAGGAAATCCATTATCTTACTCTTCGCCATATCCGGAAACATCCTACTGCTCTGGATGGCGCCTGTGATAATTTTCTTATTAATACGAATTACAAACCGTTATTATTCAACAGGTTTCAATGACCCGATGCTTATCGCAGACTATACCAGCTATATGCTCCTGCTATTGAGCTGCTGCACAAACACATGTATTTATGCAGTGACCCAGACTAAATTCAGAGAGGAGCTGAAGATTGGGATGAAATATCCACTGAGAATAATATTTAAATTAGTTAAGCAAAGCAAAGAGTGGAGGGATTCCCAGCATTAGATTTGCATGCATCTCATATCCCCATCCTGTGTTCTTTGATCTTTTACCTGAACCCCCAAACAGGCTCCATCTCTGCCCCAGGCTTCTCCAGATATAACGCTGACCAATATTGACAAGGCCCGCGTTTTACTATGTAAGAGTCAGTGAGCAAGGTAGAAGAGCTAGCATTATGTGCATGGTAAGGTTATAATAGCGGTACGGGTTTAATTGGATTAAATCAAACTCTGGACACAAATAAATACAAGACCCAGCATTGAGGTTTAGGCTGATGTGAGAATGGGATGTTGATTACTGGATGAGCGTCAGAACACGTGGGTTACACCAATTGAGTGTGAAAGGAGACTGAGCCTGTCTGTAATTAATATCTAAATAATATAAGGACATGAACACAAACTGTGGCGGTTTTTTGTGTATGGAATGCCTGGAGAACAATAAACAGATCAATAAACCAATCAGCATGTCTTGTCTTTGGACTTTTACTTTCTCTAGTACGTGAACAGCTTCTCCATCTCCCGCGGGACTGTGGGATTTATTGGAACTTAAGCGATGTTGTTTCCTGTAGCGAGTCTCCTGGACTTGTGCCGATGAACAGTGGTGAACTCCGTTCCCAGCACTGATCCATTCCTCTCCTCTAACATCTGTCTGAGGCTCTGAACCACACTGTTCACAACCTTGGAGTCATAGTTGAACCCTGAATGAGCTTCTGACCCACATATCCGCAGCATAATTAAGACCGCTATTTTTACTCAGGTAACATCGCCCGTCTCCGCCCTTTGCACTCCAGGTCAATCTACTGCTGAAATACTCATCACATGCCTTTGTTACCTGCAGACTTTACTATTCCAACGCACTCCTAGGCTGGCCTCCCACATTCTACCTACGTAAACTATGAGGTTATCCAAAACTCGGCTGCCCATGTCCTAACTCGCATCAAGTCCCGTTCTCCCAACACCCCTGTTCTCGCTTGACCTACATTGGCTCCGGTAAAAGCCTCGATTTCAAAATTCCCATATTATTTTCAAATCCCTCCATGGCCTCGCCCTCCCTATCTCTGTTAGCTCCTC